>CM055073.1:28496357-28528498 GCA_029204045.2 Tillandsia leiboldiana
TCTCGTGCTAAATCCCTAGGGTCTCCCTAAGGTTCTAACCACCTAGGACTATTCCTAGCTTGATACCACTATAATCGTCACGCCCCGAGTCCGCCAATTTGTACGGTTGGGCAAGACACAGACCCGCAATCGAGTATAAGACTGTTTCTACCGAAGGGAACGGTAACATCATAATAACACAACCAGTGTATGCGGAAGCTGTATATCAGAGTACTAAAAACACTATAAATTTAAAACTTTCATTCAATAACAAAATAGTTAGCGTGAAATGAAAGCATACAGGAGTGAACCATAATTAAATTTACTACACTTTACATTTCTGAACTGCAAATCAAATTATTACATTTCCTTTACATAATTCCTCCTAACAAGGGTCAACTCAGAATACAAAATGGGATACCTCTGCTAGACCTCTAGGTCTTATGCTGCTGGGCCCTTGCCCTTGTCGCATACCTCGCCGTCTGCCTCTGAACCGTCTCGTCCGCTGCATCCATACCCGCACCTGTGGGGGGGGGGGGGGGGGTCACCCAAGGGGTGTGAGAAACTCCTGACAGAGTTCCCAGTGGGTTCAACCACCGAGAGAAAAGTGTCCTACACCACTTGGTCCAATGGAAGCAATAATAATAGTGCTAGGAACTAAATCCTCAATATCAAAATGTAGCTATGCAATATAACATATCACTACACTATCTGTGTATAACATCTACCCAGCACTACTCTGTCTAGCCACACTAGGCTGCTAAGCACCAACTCGGCCACTATGCCGCTGAATACAGGGTCCAACTAACCCGGCCACCTTGGCCACTCTATTTTTCTTTATTCTTTAGATGTCTGGTGCTTTAGTTCAAGTTAACCCTCGGAAATTCTTATCCAACGGGCCCGAGCCCGGTAGTCTTGCTACCATAAGATAAGATTTCTAAGGTTGCCGATAACACCCGCAAGTGTTACCCGCCCCAACGGGGAACTTGTCATACGGGTCACTGCCCGGGAAAGGGACACTGCCCATGGCTCCGACAAGATTTACGTTTCACCCCCGAAGGTACGCCCATTTTATCTTTTTATATTTTCTTTCTTTTCTTTCTACTTTAGTTCTTAGCCTCTTTGCCTTTGAACACTTGCTTTCCTTTCGTATTCAGACTTATAGCTCCCTTTTTGCCACTGGCAAATCACTTTCTCTTTTCTTTGAACATTTAGCTCCTTGCTTCCACTTTTAGCCATTCGAAAGTACCTTCGTCCGACGGGTCAACTGCCCAGGGAGTCCTGCTCCACTTGACGAGTCTCAAATTCGAAGGCGCTATTTACATTCTCTTTATACTTTTAGCCACTTTTAGCTTGCTTTTAAACTTTGCCTTTTTACAACAATTATCTCTTATCCTAGGTCTCGCCATAAGGATAACTAGAGAGTCTCCTGGACTCTTAACATTTCAGCTTCATTTATTTAACTCAAATTGAAGTTAAAGTTACTGTCCATTTGCCCAGACACCCTATGACTTTTTAGGGTTATATTTGTTTAATTCTTTAACCTTGGGATCTTATCCCACTTTCCTGATTCCTCACTGAATCCTAGAGTTAACTTAACTCTATTTTTCTGTTTCACTTTTAACTTAGAGTTACACCGACTCTAATTTATTGTCTGTGAGTTTAAACCCTCTGAATCACCCTAGGTCCCCTATACCTAAGTTCCATGTCATACTCATCCTAGAGTTCCTTGACTCTATGTTGATCACTAGTTCACCTTAGGTTCCCTTTACCTAAGTTCCATGTCATACTCCTCCTAGAGTTCCTTGACTCTATGTTGATCACTCTATCCAATGTTCTTAGGTTATCTCCTAAGACAATGCCACTCGTTAAATCCTAGGATAACTCCTAAGTTTGATGTCACTCGTCAAACCCCTAAACTAGGTTTTCTCCTAGTCTTACTACCAACAAGTTCTGTTCCCTTATGTCACATGATTCCTAGGGTTGTACCCTAACATGATCACAGTCATCACATAACTATCTATTTCTACGCATGCAATTATTTCTTATCCATCATAAAATAATATTTATCCTCTAAGTCCTTTTGCACATGAAAATAAATTATCTCCTTTTTGGCAACCGACAGTTGCATTTTTCATCTGTGTCCATCTACACATACAAGTTATCTCCTATTGTGGATAAATCATAAATGTCGCTTTTCCTCTAAATATCTCTGCACATGCACATTTATCATCTGTCTTTGGCAACCAACAGTTGCACTTTTCATTTGTATTCCTCTAAACATGCAATTTTACTCATAATTACCTAACGCCTCTAACAGGCTACTATCATGCTTCTAGATCAAAAAGCAAAGGAGCAAGGAGAGAGGTCACCCAATTTCGGCAGAATCCCCCACCTTGTGGTGTTCCCAATTGCTTGTAGACACCTGCAATTGGTCTCCGCACGATTCCACTTGTTCCCTCGAGCTTGCACGCAAAACGATGCACCTCCCTCGAGTCTGCACGCGAAATGATGCACGTTCTCCTTACCTGCACGCAAAATGGTGCACGTTAATTCAACCTGCACGCTCATAAAATAAATGCTCATTTATCCAATTTGCACAAACCGCTTACACCCTACAAAACTCCCTCAACATACAAGCAGCATCAAATGCTCACTCAACTCATAAACTCTTTAAGCTCCAATTAACAACTCAAAGGAAAAACACACACATACCAACCAACTCTGTAGCTCCAACAACAAAAGAAAGAACCCAACAGTACATTCAACACATCCCCCTCTACATCAGCTTACTAATAAACAAAAGTTCACAACCACCCTTCACTTAAGCCCACATAAAAACACCATCAATAAGATACATCCAAAGCACATCTCAACTCAACCCAAAATGCTCACAAACAAAATTACAAAACCCACATTCATAGCACCATCACAATTATTCAAATCCACCTACTCTCTCTCAAGTTGCAACTGCACACACTACATACAACCATTACTACATTCGAGTCCACAGCCCACTACAAGAAGCTCCAATGCAAACCAATAATCAATGTCCACATACACAAATTGCCTCTATACATCCACAACATCAGCACAATTAAAGCTCCAACATCACTTAATTAATTAATGTTCACATAACCACAACCCATAAAACATAACTTATCAAAATCCACACAACCCTCTACAGTCCCAAAAGCATACACACACACAAACATCTCATAGGTTCTACAGCATGTTGACTTGAACATCAATTCACCTTAGAGCCATAAATACACTCATCCAACCACACATTTGGGTTACACCTCCCCTGCATACACCAAGTCCACCTTCGACCTGTAGCAACAATTCACTCAAATGATCCATTACAAGCTTCGATAAATACCTACAAAATCCACAGTACATTCAAGCTTCAATTCAAGTGTGAATATTTGCCTCGATAAACCTCAATCACCTAAGACCATAGTTTTCACATGCACCTTGTAGGTTCACCAACACATCAACACAGGGCCCTCACATTCACCACCTGTATCCAAAACACGTGTGCCGCACATTCGATCTGGGTTCAACACGGCGCCTCGCCGAAATCCGCACCTCCCGACGACGACCTGAGAGAGCGAAAGGGGAAACTCACGTCAAAACGATCCACCAAATTCCTCGCGACACCCGGCCACACGAGAAACAGCCACGCTCGCGTCGCTGTGCGCGGCCCTGCGGCTGCTGCCATCGAGCCATAGCCGCAGCCGCAGTAATGTATGGGCCCGCCGCTGCGCTGCCGGGGCCCGCCGTGCGGCGCACAGGCCCGCAGCGCGCAGCGCTGGCCCGTTGTGCGCAGCGCGCTGCCGCCGCGCGCCCTGCGCACACCGCCTAGCCCGCGGCTCCACGGGCTGCCCTGCTTGCGGCTTGCCAAAAAAAAAGTCCGCAAGCCACCAACTCCATCCCAACAAAATAAACGAGGCTCCAATCCGAGCAAAACCATACAAGAAACCCAAAAACAAAAAAAAAAAAAACTAAATCCAAGCTTCCCTCTCTCTAAAACTTAAAAAAAATTGCACTTACCACAACTAGGAGGAAGTTAGTCGCGCTCTCCGCTTGCTCCACGAGGCCACTAGCAGGATGCTCAACACGAACCACTCTCCACATCAACTTCCTCTTCTTCTTCTTCTTCCTTTTCTCTCATTCTCCTTTTCTTTCTTTTCCCCCGCTCCCACTCAAATCCTCTGCTTCAGAGAGAAGGAAGAATGTGTGAAGTGGCGTAATTAATTAGCCACAGGCTAATTAAAGGGAGGTGGGGGGAGTAGTTGGGAGCATTAAATGCACACAAAATATCCAACTCCCACTAAAAACCAATTTACATATTCCACTCCCTTATCTAAAACCATCACTTATATTCTTTTATTCTCTAATTCTTCACAAGCTTTAATTACCAATTAAATTAAATAATTAATTAATCCAATTTGAGACAATTCCAAGTCACTTTTTATCTTCGGGGTCTCCGCACTGACCCGAAACCTCCTTGTATCCGGATTCATTGGCGGATCCCGTTCTCGCAATCCGGGTATCCGATCAACACGAAATTTTTACTGTAACCTTAAAACATAATAACGAAGCTCCCCAAATTTTCTCAGAATTTTCTGACACTGTTGGCGGAGCCCGTTCTCACTATCCGGCCTCCGATCAACGCGAAACTTTTTCTGTGATCTTAAAACATATTTACGGGGCTCCCGTAATTTTTTCGGAATTTTTCGACACTGTGAATTTTCCACTAAAAATCTGGGCTCCCTTTCTCCAATAAAATTCCAGAACTCTCATTTTAATCCCGATTTGGGCCCAACTCGCTTCCAAATATTCTTTACTTTCCCAATTTTCATAAAAATGGTATTTCATATCATTTTTATTTATATTTATTTATTTGCCGAAAATCCGGTACTTTACAGGTGGGATAGGATGTTATTCCTTTATCTTCTTGGAAACCCCACAGCAGCAATGGGAGCAAACTTAAACATTCCTTACATCATCTAGGTGAGGATGGCTCGCTATGTGGAACATGCTCACCCTTCAGAGAGACTACCTTATCCAATGATCATCATGCGCATTCTTCGAAAATTTAAAGCTGACACGAATGCGAGTTCCTACATGCACAGTCTAGGAACGATCAATGAAACAACAATTGTAAAGTCTCTCTCGACAAAGCAAGATGAGCCCATATTACCTCCTCACCGACAACGAGCACAACAACAACAAGTGACAACCTCTGCACCGGCAGCAACTCCTCCAGTCCAACCAGAACATCCAGCACAACAAGCACCTCACTCAACTTCTGATGATGATGCATCAGTTACCTCCATCTATAAAGAACAGCAAAGGCTCTCCAACGAGCAAGAACGTATATCAAATGAACTTATTGAGGTAAAGGAAGAAATAAAGAAGGCAAATAAGAATCAGTCATCAATGAACAAGCGATTAAAGGAAATCTTCCAAATTCTCGGCTGTATCAGTTCAGATGAGTCTGAATAATCCGTATCCTTCCAATTTCTGTTTATTATGCATATGTTTAATCCTTCTCTTGTGCAGGAACTTCAAATTAATAATTTTCTTTTGTGCAGGTGTTTAAGTTTTAGTTTTAAGTTTTAGTTCTCAAACTTTTGGTACTTGAACTGTTAACTATTCTCTCCATTTTGGTAATTTTTTTTTTGGCTAACTTTTGTGACAAAAAGGGGGAGAGAGAAGTATAAACAATGATACTATGATACGATGGTTACTGAGAAAACTTGAAACCAACTTGAAAGGTAAGTAGAACTTCAACTTTCGGTTTTCATTTGTGTTTGAGTGCATGCCTGGACTAACTTTTCGACTAACTATTTGGGCATGTAATATAACTAACAAGTTGATGTTCACTAACATGACATTTGGATGTTGATTGCATAGAAGATATGTTGGTGTTTTAACTATGATCAGTTTACATATCTGAATGTATAAATGTCATGGTAAGTATAAATGAGTATAAACTTCATCTCTGTATGTGATTTTTGAATGATATAAAATTCTTGAGGTATCTAACGATTTCTTTTGTCAAGAATGATTTCTTTTGCAGAGAGTACAGATGTCTAAGTCTAGAGTCTGTTTTAGGAGTTTAACTCATGTATTTTATTTTGGATCTCCATTGTAAATTTTTGTTGTATGGTGATAGCAACAAAAATATCTTTTTGAATTTTCTTGAGTGGATCTATGTTTTGTCACGAAACCGCCAAAGGGGGAGATTGTTACGGAATTTGAGTTGGCGTATTTCGTGAATTCGGTTAAGTCTTGAAGATTGAAGGTAAAGGAAGTTGGATCATATAACTCAATCTCAAGATAGAAGAATTCAAAAGGATCAGGTATGTTTAACTTAATATCTTTGGTGATCCGAATACTTCTTATAGCGTAGAAACACTTGGATGGATTTGTTATTGCATAAATATCAAAAACTGGACATGGGACATGTTCAGGATTCGGATCAGACTGTTCAATCCGGATCCCGAAGGTGGTTCGTTCATACACCAGTTCAATCCGGATCGTAGCTTCCCTTGATCCGGATCCCGAACACTGAGTTTACCATTTTATTTGAATGATCCGGATCAGGCTTCGCAATCCGGATCCCGAACGTTGATGTTTGGTGAACTGTATGAACGATCCGGATCAAGCACTTCGATCCGGATCCCGAACCTTCATTTTTCTGGAAACTGTTCTTCTCGCTACTGCAATCCGGATCGCCGATCTCCGATCCGGATCGTCGTCATGTAAAAACTCCAGAAAAGGTTAGTTTTTGATCCTTATCTTCTTCCAAGGGTTTCTAACCTATAAATAGACCCTATGTTTCTTTTTCTAGGGTTAATCCAAATAGCCGTCATAATAAAATATAATCTTATATACGGCCTAAGATCCACATATAGAGAAGAAAGGAAATACTAGATTTAATCTTATGTTTCTTCATCTATATTGATTGATTTGATTCTAGGTTTTGATACTCATATTCTGAGTAGAATCAAATCAATGAATACTTAGATGGTATTTCCGATCTATTTCTAATCTAAGTATTCGGCGGATCATCACCACCCAAAAAACAACGATTTACCCCAAAATCGGCGCGTGGACTCGCGTGGCCTTGTGGATTCAAGGTGCAACCGCTCTCGTGGATTCGGAGCGAGGTACGTTCGTGGATTCGAAGCGTGCTACTGGGTGAAGACCGTGGATTCGGTCGGACGTCGTGGACTCGATGTTGGACGCCGTGGATTCGGCGTTGGACGGACATCGTGGATTCGAGAAGCGTCGTGGAGCGAGCGGAGAAGATCAACTAGGAGCGTATGGAAAAGGTTGAGTCGTCTGTGAGTACGGTATATCACCTTGTACGTGTTTAATTCTAGTGGATTTCACCGTGTTATCGGTCCCGTGGTTTTTTACTCCGGTTTGGAGTTTTCTACGTAAAAATCTCTGCGTGTTATTTATTTTTCCGCATTGGGTTTTTATATCACAAAGATTTTTGAGTGTTTATGGTTTACACCTATTCACCCCCCTCTAGGTGTTTTTTCCCCTATTTAGATCCTATTATTCATATAACCCAACAGCCCTGTCTCCAAGATTGATGGAATGCGCATTAAATCTGCTATAGTAGGACCATGCATGATAGGGATATTCTTGTGTAACATGCTAGAATATGATAGCTGATAATTCTAGAGTTATTTGATGATCATGCGATCTCTTGTTCCTACTATCTGTAAAATTATTGTTATCTTGGAACTTGACCTAGCACCCCCGTCATATGCAGCATGTTCAGCCAGACTGTAGAAAACTCCAACTTGGGCTAGGTTTATTCTGCTTTAGACATCCACACTTCTTTTCTTCCTGGACATAGTGTTTTACTCGCCCGGGTAGTGGGCCGAGTGGTCGGGTTTCTTTTAGTGTGGGATGCATTTTGCACTCGTGCTTGGGAGCAGAGTGGAGTCTGGTACATGTAGTTGATCGTTCATCTGTGGCGGGAGCCGTTTGGGTAAACGGCGGTCCCGAGATGTTTTATTTTGTCGCCACTGTGTTAGTGGCAGTTGTTTACCAGTGTCAGCAGGACCTAGGACCCAGACTGTTTTTAGACACACATGATTTATGTAAACTAATGTTTTCTTCCAAATCTTGAGGGGTCGCCGGAGCCTGTTCTTGTTTGATTTGGGTGATGGCAATAGCCCTTCGGGGTTTGGAAAGTAAAACTTATTTAAACAAATTTTATTAAAAAACTAAAATATATTAAATTGGGTTTCTCAGATTAAAATAATTTTCAGTAATAACTGTCATCTCTTTTTATTACAACTTCCTCACCCGAAAGAGTTTGGGTGATCTGGGTTCTAGGGGCCGTTCCTTTTCGGGACGAAAGCCACAGGGGCCGAGCCTGGAACCTGTTCTTGTTTGATAGGGTTGTAGGTGTTGGTCTTCCGGGACTTTTGGGCCCTGGTTGGTGTCTTCTGCTTGTTGTTCAGAGGTTGTCGTGTTCCCGAACTGTAAGGGGGTCGGGAACTTCGATAGGCGGAGCCTGGAGTCTGTTCTTGTTTGATAGGGTTCTAGGCACCGACCTATCGGGATTTTCGAACCCTTATGGTGTCGGTCCTTCCTGAGTTTGGTGTTCTGTGGTGGGAGCCGTCGGGTAGACGGTAGTCCCGGCTGTGAGTATTTTTAGCCAGTGAGTTAGAGATGTGATATCAGTTATTGTCGATCTTGTTGATCGTGGTTTTGGACTATAGCCTGCATGAGCCATATTGAGCTCGACAGAGATGCGCGGATACTTTACTCGGTGGGGTCGCGCCCCTCGAGTGCCACTCCGGAGTTGGGCCTGTTACTTGCTATCGCGACTTGTCGACGCATTGTCCCTCTGGCTGAGCCAGTTTTGGCAGTCACGGACACCCTACAGTAGACCCGTCCTGTTGAGGATGTGCGGCAGTAGGTGGGCGCAGGTTTGACTGGACCCTATGTGGCAGTCAGTGTAGATTGGGTGACTATACCTGAGAGTTAGTAGATGCATCATGTTTTCTATCTGTTTCACTTGTTGAGCATCTAGATAGGGGCATAGTAGCTGTAGAGATATTCTTTTCCATCTATTCTTTCAGTATTTCAGTTATTACCTTATGCCTCTAGTAGACTTACTGGGCAGACCGTTGGGCTTGTTGACGGCACCCACTGAGGACTACTGTGGGATGTAGTTCTCACACACGTCGTGGTGTCTTTTCCCCAGGGACTTCTACTCATGTTCCTGCTGTTCCAGCTGCTGCTTTTTCAGACCGAGGTAAGGGAGTCGCGAGCTAGATCCCTACCAGTCGTCGTCCAGAGAGTAGATGTACCTTTTTTATATTTTGAGAGTTACATGTTGAGAGACCTTGTAGTGAGGTATAGAGTTGTACTTTTCTTTCAGAGTTGAGAGGCTTATGTACTTTTGGTGAGGCTTTTGAGTTGTTTATATTTTTTATTTCTAGCAGTTTACTTCCAGCTCTGATATCTGTTTAGTATAGCATCTTTCTTTTGCAGGTTTGACGTTCGTCTATACGGGGTTCATATGGGCGGCGGATCTATTAGCGAGCCCGGATCGCAGTTTCGACCCCGGGGCGTGTGGACTGGGCCTATGTTATATATGGATTGGATTTGGGACCCGTATGTGGACTGGGTTTGGGACCCGTATGTGGACTGGGCCTTATTTTCATATGGGTAAATTTGAGGCCTGCATATGGGGTGAGCCTTATTTAATAAATGATTGAATTCATTTACTAGTCCTTTTTTAATCGGACTTAGGCTCCAAGTTGATTAGACCCATTTGAATCTTGTTTGAAATCGACTCTGGATTCAAAGAAATTTCTGTTTGTTTCGATGTCCCCTTTTATTTTATTTTATTTGGGGTCCGAAGAAATTCCCTTTATGAAATTATTTGGGATCTGAAGAAGTCCCTTTTTGAAATTATTTGGGATCCGAATAAGTCCCTTTTTGAAATTATTTGGGATCCAAAGAAGCCACTTTTTGAAATTATTTGGGATCCGAAGAAGTCCCTTTTATTTTATTTTTTTGATGTGGGGTCCGAAGAAATCCCCTAATCTTACTTGGGGTTCGAAAAAAAATCCGTTTTTTTTTTTTTTAATAATTTGGGGTCCGAAGCAATCCCTTTTATCTTATAATTTGATTTGGGATCCGAAGGAAATCCACTAATCTTATCTTGGGGTTCGAAGGAATCCTTTTTTTTTAAAAAAAAAAATTTGTCCGAAGAAATCCCCCTTTTTTTTTTATAATTTGGGATCCGAAGCAATCCCTTTTATCTTGTGATTTGATTTGGGATCCGAAACAATCCCTTTTATCTTATATTTTGGTTTGGAATCCGAAGAAATCCCTTTTTGACTTAACCTAAGTTTGGATGTCCGAAAAATCATCCGAATCGGTTTTGAGATGAGCCTAAAGTTAGGGCGTCCGAAAAAAACCCGAACCGGATTTATTAAATTTTCTTTTTCTTTTTTTTTATTTAACCTATGTTCGGATATCCGAAGAAATCATCCGAACCAGTTTTGGAATGAGCCTAAAGTTAGGGCGTCCGAAGAAAACCCGAACCGGCTTTAGGATGAGCCTAAAGTTAGGGCGTCCGAAGAAAATCCGAACCAGCTTTATTAAATTTTCTTTTCCTTTTTTTTTTTATTTAACCTATATTCGGATGTCCGAAGAAATCATCCGAACCGGTTTTGGAATGAGCCTAAAGTTAGGGAACCGGCTTTATTAAATTTTCTTTTCCTTTTTTTTTTTGAATGAGCCTAAAGTTAGGGCGTCCGAAGAAAACCCGAACCGGCTTTATTAAATTTCCTTTTCCTTTTTTTTTTGAATGAGCCTAAAGTTAGGGCGTCCGAAGAAAACCTGAACCGGCTTTAGGATGAGCCTAAAGTTAGGGCGTCCGAAGAAAACCCGAACCGGCTTTAGGATGAGCCTAAAGTTAGGGTGTCCGAAGAAAACCCGAACCGGTTTTATTAAATTTCCTTTTTCTTTTTTTTTTGAATGAGCCTAAAGTTAGGGCGTCCGAAGAAAACCCGAACCGGCTTTAGGATGAGCCTAAAGTTAGGGCGTCCGAAGAAAACCCGAACCGGCTTTATTAAATAAGATACGATACGAGACGGTGAGGTGGCGGGAAGTCGAAGCTGTAATTGGAGTTGTACGATGTGGTGAGGAAGTCAAAGCTGTAATTGGGGAATTGGGAACGTACGGGGTATTAGAGAATTGGGGAGGTTCTTTTTTTTTTTTTGTGGAATATTGCATTGTGGGAATATACGATATGTGGTGGAATTTGGGAGGAAGTTGTTTTTTTTTTTTTTTTTTTGCAGTGGGGTTGCGTTGTTCTCCAGACCAAAAAAATCTTCTTTTTTTTTTCACTTCTTTCTATTTTCTCTATTTATAATGGGAAGTGGGAGAGAGACGTCGCGTGGGAGAGAGACGTCGCGTGGGGTTTGTTAGGATTTGTTAAGGGATTGGCGAGGAAATATGGGTTTGTTGAGGGAAAGATGTGGGTGGGAATGGGTTCATTGAGAAAAATATGTGCATGGGAATATGGTTTCGTTGAGGAAAAGACGAGGTTAAAATTTGTATACATTGAGGAAATTATTATATTCAAATTTTAAATTTTAAATTTCAAATTTTAAAAATTAAATTTTAAAATTGAAAGGATATGTTCAAATTTTAAAGTTCAAATTTTAAAATTGAATATGTTCAAATTTCAAAATTGAATGGTTATGTTTAAATTTCAATATGTTGAGGGAGTATGGTTATATTTTTTTAAATTTTAAATTTCAAATTTTAAATTTCAAAATTGAATAGTTATGTTCATATTTCAATACGTCGGGAAAATATGTTTGTATTTAAATTTTAAATTAAATATGTTCAAATTTCAAAATCGAACAGTTATGTTCAAATTTCAGAAAGTGTGGTTTTAAATTTTAAATTTTAAATTTCAAAATTGAATATGTTGATATGTTCAAATTTCAAAATTGAGGGGTTCAAATTTCGAATGAGAGAATTTGTTTGGATTCAAAAATTCAAAATTGAATTCCAAATAAATAGGATATGGGTAAGTTTGGATAAATCAGTTGAAAGATATTTTGAAATTGGGTTGGAAAATTAAATTTCTAATGAAATAGGAGTCTTAGAGATATTTTGAAATTTGGTTGGAGATTTGAATTTCGAATATGAGTCTGGATAATTCGATTGAGAGATATTTTGAGGTCATTGATGGATGAAGGATTTCGGCTGAATTGAAAATTCAATTAAAGTATAGGTGGCGTTTGAGAGATATTTTGAGATAAAATATTATTGAGAGACTTCAGTTGAATTCAAATTTTAAATTTGAGTATATGTGGCATTTGAGAGATATTTTGAAATTTGGTTGGAAATTTGAAATTCAAAATTCAAAATTTAATTTGAACATGATTTTTTGATATTGAATCTTTAAACAAGAAGTTGACTATAATGTAAGGCCCGTTGGGTAGAAAAAAATAGGATCCAACTGATTTGGTCTGTTCCTGTCGCTGTCCTGCTGAATATGGAGTTCAATAGCTCTCATTTACAAGAACAGACCCAATTGTATCATCTCTTCGGCACCCAAGGTAATCAAATCTTTTCTTTAACCCATCCTCGTGCATTTTAACTTTGCTTTCTTCACTCTAATTTCTCAAATGTAAGACTCACAACATTCTAATTCCTAACCATGGAAATACAGGAAAGAGAAGGTCAATAGTAAAACCTGGTAGCATCTGGGAATATCTATCATCTGATATGAACCATGCGTCAATGCTTCAACCAACACTGAGGGATCGCTGAATTTATAATTTAGCAATACCTCCAATTGTTTCAGATTGATTAGCATCTTAGGATTCACTAATACTGGCCTTTCAACCACCATTTGCTTGTGAAACTCTATTTCCATTCCTATCGGTTTCATGAAAATGAGTGCCGCCAATTCACCCGCAGTACTAAGGTATGCGCCTATAAGTGCCTCAACAGAATCAGCAACTCTCTTACTTTTGATGGACCTCCTTCGCTGAATATATACATCTTTGGAATTTAAGGAGGACATTTTGTTTCCATCATTAGAATCATAATGAAAACCAGGAATGACCCACTTCTTCGGATCGAACTCTTCGTCACGTATGTAACCCTGCCAAAATAATAATAATAATAATAATAATAATAATAATAATAATAATAATAATAATAATAATAATAATAATAATAATAATAATATATATAGAAGAAAAAGAAGGCGAACACAACTACTTATGACTATCTACAGCAAAATGAGCTGCCAAACAAAAGCAGAATATACAATCTTTGAGGTCATACCGGAAGCAAAATAATAATAATATTCATGTATGTACCAAATATTATTGTACTGTGCTAATCCCATATGTTGAAGTCTAATTCGTGTTGTAATTATGAACAGATGACTGTCCTGTACGAAAACGTATGTTGTATAGAATTGGACTTTCGTCATTGTAAGTTGTATGTTGTCGTAAGGGAACACTTGTGCTAAGATGTATGGTCATTTCACATGTACGAAGCTAAGATGTATGACTGTACTATGCTAAGTTGTATGTTGTAAAGGATTGGATTTGTAAATCTGAAAAGATGATTGTACTGTGTTTCCTGGTTTTGAATTGGAGTTGTAATTCTGAGAAGCTGATTTGTTACATTATGTTCTGCAATTGCCTCACTGTATTATCGAACTTGTAAAATTAATTGTTCTGGAATATTTTTATTTTGTTCTGGAACAGCTATATTTATTTGTTCTGGAATTTCCTTGTCCTTACCCGGTTTACAGAGGCAACATTTTACACAATTTTTCAATTTAATATTTTTAACAGATATTTCTATTTTTTAAATTTCAAATTTTAAAAGTTCTTCAATTTTTTACATGTATTGAAATTTAACACTAAGTACCGGTACTCAATTATGAGTACCGATACTAATTTATGAGTACCGGTACCGGTATTGTGTGATGAACTTTCATGTACCGGGACTGAGTGAGAAAACAATGTGTACCGGTACTCAATGATTAGTACCGGTACTGCGTGAGGAATCCAAGTGTGAGGCTTTCGGGTTTTGAGGAACTTGGATGTGTACCGGAACCATGTGTACCGGTACTTACTGAGTGAGCAACCCAAGTGTGATGCTTTCGGATTTTGAGGAACTTAGATGTGTACCGGTACCGTGTGTACCGGTACTCAATCATGAGTACCGGTTCTGAGTGAGCAACCCAAGTGTAAGGATTCGGGTTTTGAGGAACGTAGATGTGTACCGGAACCATATGTACCGGAACTAAGTATTGAGTACCGGTACACAAGGTTCATCTTTTGGGTTTTGAGGAACTTGACTGGGTAGCGGATTCCTCACTTGGATTCCTCAGTAAGTATTGAGTACCTCAGTAAATTTTACTTAAAAATTATATAAAATATTTGTATAAATTTAGAAATTTTAAAATTAATAATTGTGAAACAAGTAAAATATAATAAAATTTTTTAAATAATTTTAAAATAAAGGTAAAAAATGTAAATTATATAAAATTTTAAATATGGTAAATATTAAAATTAACAAATTGAAATATCTTTTAAAAATAATAAGTTGAAAAAATGTGTAAAAAGTTGCCTTTATAAAACGTGTGAACGTGTAGTGGGAAAAGGATGGAAAAAAATAAAAAACCTAGTTATGGTTGAGACGGGGAACACTTGTTCCTCCCCTATATCGGGTTGTCCCGGTTTACCTGGGACAACCCGTTAAGGGGGAAACACTTTTTCCCCCTTAAACCTACCTTATTTGGTCACAAAGGGGTTATAGCCCCCTTTCGTCCGAAACCAAACTTGGTTTTTAGGTTCCCTATAGTCGTATAGGTAACCCCTTACCCACTTCTCCCAACTATTATCGTGAAGTAAACGCAAAGGCAAGCTGTACGCAGAGGGCTATTGCAAAAGAAAACCGTTTATTATCAGGAGGAAGGGCTAGGGCGTATTCTGGTACGCGATCTGCGGAATCGGCTGATTTTTCCGGTGTCCTCTGTTCTTTCATCCACCAGTCTTGCTCGATACTCCCTCTTTCACTGTCTAACAATCCATCTACCATAAATCTCCCTTAGGTCTACTCTTAGGTCTACTACTACCTTTATTTTATTGCTAAGTTTAACCCTTCATATCTCAAGGTAAAACTCTAAAACCCTAATGCCTTTTTGTGTTACACTAATTTAGTTAAGTGCATTTTTAAAAAATTTTTAGGGTTTTAACATTATATCTGTAATGTATATGTAATGTATATGTAACATGGGTAAAAGGGATCACTTGTTTGCAATATTGTAGTTAGTGTTCCATCTTGTTCAAGTGTTCAAGTCTAATTTCAAATGTTCAAGTGTATGAAGTCTAATTTCAATTGTTCATATTGTATCTTCATACAACAATGTCTATAAATCTATGAATGTTCCATCTTGTATATATTAATGTTCAGAACTTATCTATAGCTGTTCAGAACTTATATGATTTTTACGAATAGTTTCATAGACTGCATACAAGTTGCCTGCTAACTGTTTCTGTAATTTAAGCTCATATACGTAATGGCCGGTGATGGGCATCGTGGTGGGCGAGGGCATGGCCGTGGTCGTGGTCGTGCCCGTGGAGGGAAACAAGCGTCCAAGAGGGACCGTTCACATGATTCACAGAGTAGTGATTCATCTGAACATTCTGAGCATTCTGCTCATGTTGAAATGGCGGCCACCCATGATAAAGGAAAGGCGCCTATGCCTTCAAGGTCTCATACGGGTGCGGCCTCCCCTCCACGACATAGCACTGGCGGGTCAGGCATGTCGGCAACGGCTCGTAGAGAACAGCGATCAAAACGACCGGCAGACACGGGCGACGTTGATCCTAAACGACAAGAAGACTTTTCAAGCCGAACTTGCATCAGAGAGCGATATGTCAACTTTGACGAGCTGACTAGTGAAGTTCCTGAATTTGCCCAGCTTTTGCAAAGGGCACCTATCGAAACGGTCGGCCGCATACACGGTCGTAAAGGTTTCTGTCTAGAACTCATTCGCCAATTTTATATGAGAGGTAGCATAATGGGTCAGGATTCAGATACCGAATTTATGGTATTAGAATCATATGTTCGTGGTGTCAGAGTTGTAGTGTCTCCAGACACAATTGGTGCCATCCTTGGATTAAATGTGGATACTACTGGAGTGCATTATACACTTGGAACCATTCATCATTCCACACACTGGAACACAATTGTCAATGCTCTCTGCAAGCCAAGAACAGTAACAAATAGACTATACGTTGAATCCAAGGAGTTGAGACCTGAGTATCACATCCTATCCTTAATATTGTGTTATAATATTCTGCCCACATTGGGTACAAAGAGGATTCGATGGGATAGGCTGCTTCTTTTATATTTACTTGCTCACCCAGACCTAGCGGTTGGAATGAACATCAATATTCCAACATTGATTTGGCACAGAATGTCACAGTTAGTGCAAGGTACATCGCATCGCGATCTATTACCTTACCCTATTCTGATCATGCGGCTATTGGAAGATCAAGGTGTAGACATAACGTGCGACGACTATGATTATAGCTTAGGTCCTATTGACGGGGTTACCTTAGCAAAATCAATAAGTACCTTGAGGACGTTTCAGAATGTGAAGGCCTACACTGAAGCATCGTCGAGGCGTGCGCCTCAGCGTCGGGAACATCACAGCTCGTCCAGTCACCAAGAGAATGTTACATTGGAGTCGTTGGATCAAGACTTGCAATCGTTGAAGAAAAGAGTCGAAGAAGGATTTAAGAAGCTCGAAGATGGCTTAAAGAAAATTTATGATTTCCTTGGGTGCCGACATGATGATACGATCCCAGGTGCTGCCGGACCTACTTCTTCCCATCAACCCGACGATGATGCTACCCACGAGGATGAGTGATACTTATGGTTATTTAACGTGCATTTTAACTTTTGATTTCTTGACTCTCGTTTTTTTATCTTTGTACCAAATATTATTGTACTGTGGTAAACCCATATGTTGAATTCTAATTCGCGTTGTAATTATGAACAGATAACTGTACTGTACGAAAATGTATGTTGTAAAGAATTGGAGTTTCGTCATTGTAAGTTGTATATTGTGCTAAGATGTATGTTGTGCTAAGATGTACGAAGCTAAGATGTATTTTGTGTTCCATTTTCAACTGTTCCATTTTCAAGTGTGGAGTACTTTTAGACTCTTCTATAAATGTATGAATGTATGAATGTATAAATGTATAAATGTATAAATTTACCTTCTTGTATATATGAATGTTCATAACTTATCTATATGTGTTCAGAACTTTTATGAACAGCTATAGATACAAGATGAACAGTTGAACATTTTAACATCTTGTATGAATATACAAGATGAACATTTGAACATTATAACTTATGTATAGCTGTACTAAATAGTAATGGAGTCAGTGCAATTTATATGTTTCTCTAAATGAGCCTCAAGGACCCCCGTAGCCATTCCCTCTTCTATATATATGAATATAGGTGTGCCCTTCCCCCCTTGTAAACTTTATGTATTACTAAATTTAAATATTCTATTTTCTTTTATTTGTGTAAACATTATTAATTGTAATATTTACAAATTTATTGTAAGAACTTGAATTTTGAAAATAATTAAATAAATGAAAATGATTTAAGTCAAGTTAAAATTTGGATCATAGATGACTCAGATAGCGACAGTGCCCCTTTTCTGCAGTATAATTTGCACAGAAATAGGGCCAGAAATATCACTTTTCAATCCGAGCCTGATCTCGAAGATCCGAAACTATGAGTGCGACCGTCTCGTCGAACTAAGCGAAAACCATATTAAACTTGTTTCGATCTGACGGTCGGATCTTCCAGAAATCAGCGTTGAAGCCGGCGGGACCCGCGACTTAAGTCGCGGGTACAAGTGAACAGTAAACCCTGTTTTCGAGTCCCCTTCGCGCCAACGTTGGCCAATTTACTATCTGAACTCCTAATATAGTGGTTCGAGTAGTCAATTCCAGCTATTTTCATCATTCTGGACGCAATGGCGCTGACGGAATTTCCGTTTGACGACTCTAAAGCCTCGAAAAACGCGAAAACTGTATTCCGACACAGTATCTTATGGGCCGAAGTTTGATCCGGACAGTTTTTGAAAAATCAGAAAACGCTGTCTGATAGGTCTCGTCGAGCCGGACGTCATGGTGTAGTCCATTTTTCGTTTCGACGACCGGATCGCCTCGAAAAGCGAAAAATACAGCGAAAAACGCGACTTTTGCACTTGGAACCCTATACCTCTCGCCTCGTTTTGCGTGCCACACCTTGGGAAAGGACTGGGATGGGAGATATTTTTGCTGTGAGGGACTGGGTTGCAGATGAGGTGGCTTAGGGGGACTAACTTGCAAATTGGCATTTACCTATATATAGGTGTCCTCGGCTAGGGTTTCCGCAAACCCTAAACCCATAGCCGATGACCCTAGCCGCACCCAGCAACTGAACCCTCTCCTCTGCCGCTCTCCTCGGACCCAGCCGCACCGGCCGCCGCTTCCTCCATCGCCGGAGAAGAGAAGGATCAAGAGTCACCTTGATCTCGGGTGATTGGAGAAGGAGGCACTCGGGAAGGTTTTGAACGATCAAGACCTGATCTGGAGGAGTCCCTGGTGAAGCCGCGTCCGAGCCAAGGTGATCTCGGACCCAGCCGCGGCCGCCGTCCCGATCGCCTGCGGGAGCAACCCCGCCGGATTATTGTTCTTGTGACCGATCTCCAGCGCCACCGCCATCCGACTGGTCAGCGCGAGATCAGAGCCGTTGAATCGGGTCCTCTTGGTGACTGAAACATCCCCACGAAGTCCCATCGCGATCGGACGAGGATCGGGCCCGCGCACGAGTGCCCTAAGAACGGGCTTTTCTTCACAAGGCCCGATCGCCGCCGTCCGGCGCCGCCGCGGCCATCCGTCGCCGGCCAACCCTGCACCAAGCCTCACGACATCAGGACAGACCTTTTGGTCCATCTCGCACCGGCCCGGAGGGACATCGCCGGAATCCGCCATTAACGGCTGTTGAAGCTTCTCCGACCTCGCCGGCGCCGCCTTGCCGTCGCTGCCAGACGCTGGAAAACCGATTGGGTAAGCTCCTCTGACTCTTGGGAGCTCTCCCATCCGGTTGCATGGAAGGTTTAACGTCGGCATCCTCATCTACAGGATTGCACCCGAGATTTGCCTCGACTTGACCGCCGGCGATCCCCGGCGCTCCGGGACCCCGGCAACCACTCAGGTGAGGTCTACAGACCCTAAGCAAGCTCTCCATGATTTTATTTTAACCCAGATCACCCCTCTATGTTGGGTCTTAATTCTTGCACCCGAGCCTTGTCATTCGGGCTCACCTCCGGCCGCCGCCGCCTCCGGCCGCCGGGGCTCGACCCCGCATGGACCCGAGAGCCTTTGGGACCTCCCTCTGACTGGTGCTCACCTCCTCTACAGGACAGAGCCTGAGTTGATTCAAAGGAAGCCAAACCGAGCCTTGGCTTGGAGCACCACCTTGCTCCGGCGACTCTTCGGCCGGCCTCCGACGCGTGCAAGGTGAGCACACCACTCCTCTGTTATTACTGAACCCCATGCTCAAGTTAGATCTCAAAAAGACCATGTATACATTAAGTCGTAGCAAATGTTGTAATTGAACCCTAATGTACCATGGGCCAACTTTCAAATTGGGCCTCGTGCCAGCCCAACCTTGTGAGCACGGGATCCGTCTCGACGTAACGGACGCGCTGAAACTTACGGCGTCGTCGTCGGACCCCCGGATTTTAAGAACGAGCTGAAACAGTCAATAATATTAAGTTTTTATGCAAATTTTTAATCGTTTATGGACCAACTTGCAATTGTTACACCCTGGCTGCCCTTAGACAGTATTTACGCACTACCTGGCCATTTTGTAGGGTTCCGATGGTCCCCGTTGACCAGGAATCAGATATCGATCGACGAATTGACCGATTTGACCCATTTAAGCCTTCTGTTAGTGTAACGTCGTCGGGAAAGGGTTGTGAGAGTCTATTACTGATTATATCTCTTTATACAGGGCCCAGTTGTTCAGCACCAGCCTCCCAGTAGCTGCGCGGGAGTTCGAGAGTCTGCCTTCATCCAGGTGGGTTAGCTTCGGTCCGGGCATGATCTATTCGGCCCTCTGGTTGCTTTAGTCCAGTCGGACACCTTTTTTTTGACCAGCCTGCGAATTATACCGATACGACCTATGATGACTGCATATATATCACATGATCCCCTGATAGACATTGATTCTTTTAGACTCATCATATATACCTGCTGATTTTATCTAGATTAGCCTTGATGATTTTATTGACATGCCCTATGATTAGTCCTGATAGATCTTGATCTACGTGAGACATATCTTACGTACCTGTTTATCAGTTTTTATATTTCTGATAGACCCTGATCTTCATGAGACATACCATATACATATCTGTTCATCAGCTTTTTCAGTATATAGATCTGCATGATTTGATGGCACTTGTTGATTCCTGTCAGCCGATTTATTGTTGATATTCCGATATGCATGATTGATTGATCCTGATTGTTGGATACTATTCGATATTCCGATATGCATGATTGATAGATACTACTTGATGTTCCGATATGCATGATAGATTCTGATCGGCACGATAGATGATTCCCTGTTGGGATCTCGGCATGTTGCCGACTACCCGGTCATTAGACCGTGAGATTGATCATTATGATTTGCCCGCACTGCTGTACTTCACGAACATCAGCGGAGTCATGACCCGTGTAGATGTTCTTTACCGGTAAAGTGGTCTAGTGTACGACCCGTGACTCCCAGGTTAGTGCCCAAGGGTGCCGGAGTGTTGACTCCCAGGTTAGTGCCCGAGGGTGCCGGAGTATGTCAGCCAGGTTGGTGCCAGGTTTGGCGAGGTATCCCTGAGGTCTTGTGGACCAATATGGTGGCTTTTGATTGGATGTTTGGTAGTTTCCTTGTTGATGCATCATCTATCAGTATACGTTGATTTTTAACAGACCCGTTATTTGATCACTCAGTTTTCTGCTCAATTTTATACCGCGATTTATTTCCAGCAGTTATTATTGGCAGTTTCCTTATGCTTGATTATCTGACTATTTCAGTCTATCTGTGGACTTATTGATTATTAGTTAGCCTATCTGTGGATTATTGTCGATTATCAGCAGATCTTATTGTTATTCCAGCTTTTCCTATAGATCTTTACTATCCGCAGATTTTAGTACCCAGTAGGTACGATTAGCTACTTCTCGGCTCGTCGTGCCCACTGGGATACACTCCGGTGTGTCTCACACCCTCGGGTGACTGTTGCAGGTCTGTCGGGTGGTGAGATGTCGGGACGATCCAGTGAGCCTGTCGCGATAGACCTGTCCCCCCCCTGATGACATAGATCGGTGATTGAGATCCCCGATTATCTGTAGTTGACTTTCATTTATGTTATTTCAGTTTGATGATAGTATGATGTTTGGATTATCCCTGATGATTAGTATTGTAGCAGTTGAGACATTTATTGCTCTCTGATTGATGATTGGATTAGCCTAGCCGTGCATGTATAGGAGAGACCCTATCCTTTCGGATAGGGGATTTCCTATATGTGTGGCGGTCTGTTACGCCCGTTTTGCAAACTCTGACTTATTCAAAAAAAAAAAAATTTCAGACCTGATTTTTAAACTCGGGGCGTGACAGATTAGATGGTATCAGAGCAATAGGTATACAGTACCTAGGAAAGATGATTAGGAACTGGTTAGGATGAACCCTAGGATGACTTGTTACGTGAGAACGATGGGTAGGTCGAATATAAGGGTTGGAAACTCAAGATACTATTAGAGTCGGTTTCTGACCCGGTTATGTATTGCAGCTATGGCTCGTCCTCCAGGTCGTGGACGTGGACGGGGCACATGCCGTGGAGTGGGCCGATCACCTAGCACGCCGAGCGAGCCCGTTGATCAGGGTCGCATGGATCGGCTCGAGGCTCAGGTGGCGACTCTGGCTGGAATGTTCCAGCAATTTATGCAGCAGCAGGCTGCTGGCCCCTCTACTTCTGCCCCGCCTGCTCCTCCACCTGCTGTACCTGAGGTCACACCACCGGTTGCACCCCCTGCTGCACCGGCCGTTGTTGAGCCACAGACAGACCCCGTACCACCACCAGCGGGGCCCATGTCAGCTCCAGTCCCTGCCGCAGCCTCCAGAGCGGTACCGGGGGTTGCCGCAGCCCCAGATGCCTCTGCTTCCACCACGTTTGCTTCCTCTCGCTCCATCGCTCCTGCTGTTGGTCCTGCGGCCGACACTGAGGCCGATCGGGCGGAGAGGGCCCGAGCGAAGGCGGCTTTGCTAGAGTTCAAAAAGTTCAAGCCGCAAACCTTCGACGGCAAAGATGAGGACCATTGGGCGGTCGAGGAATGGATCGACCATATGGAGAAGTTATTTCAAGATGCGTACACCGAGGAAAGAGATAAGGTTCATATCGCCGTCCACTGCTTGGAGGGCCGGGCATCCCGGTGGTGGAGGCGACACCGAGAGCGCTACTTCCCTAGCCCAGCAGATCCTACTTGGGAAGATTTTAAGACCGCCATGGACCATCATCACCTCAAGGAGACCACCAAGGAGGGTCTCGAGCGCGAGTTGGAGACGATCAAACAGGGCGACAAAAGCGTCCGAGAATACGAGCAGGAGTTCCTGCGCATCGCCGACCTGGTGCCCCAGGTGGTGCGCGAGGAACGCCGGAAGGTACGCTTGTTTTCGCAGGGCTTGAGGCCTGAGATTCGCCGACACCTCGCGTCCCACCTTTCCACCGACTTCGACAACTGCGTGGAGCGGTGTCTGGCGATCGAGGCGGAGATCAAGATGTCCCGCGCTGAGCGCAATGCGGCGGACAAGGAAAAGGATAAGGATAAGGGCAAGAAGAGGGCGCATCCTGGGAACGACGGTGGGCACTCAGATCAGAACAAGAAGGCAAAGCCACCCCTACCATGCGTCTTTTGCGGGGGTACTCACCGAGCGCATGTCTGCAATCAACGTCATGGCCGATGCTACTACTGCGGCCAGCCTGGACATGTTTCAGCCAACTGCCCTCAAAAATCTGCACCGATCCAACCGGCGTTGTCTGTGCCGCCAATTGCTGCTAGGCCGTCAAATTCTATGCAAAGTATGGCAGCATCTAGTCGTCCTCCACCTCCGCGACAAATTGAAGGATCGCGCCAAGTCTCGGGAGGACGGGTCTTTGCCTTAACCCAACAGGAGGATCCGTTTGGAAAAGGCCCGTCGAATACTTAGGTTGTTGATGAGGACCGTAATTGTAAAGTACCGGGGCATTGGATAGCGCGCCGACCACACAGATGACTTGGAGCGGAGAGTTGCCTTGAGCATGTTGTATCTGAGGTTACAGTTGATGCCGGGTTGATTCGGATCAACGCGGAAGCTCCAGCTCGCTTCGGGGTTTTTCCGGGCTTTGTAGGCCGATTGAGGATGAGATTGGGAATTTCAGACTTCACCGTGGAGCGCCGGAAATTTAGGAACACGTGGAACAGGTGTACTTTCTGATTACAGCGAAGTTCGGGAGGTTCCGGACTGACGCGGAGGGCCCGGAGGCAAAAAGTGAGTCGGAACTGGCAATTTTGGAGCCGGTAATTGATTTGAGCACCCCGACTCAACGGACGAGCTTTTTGAAGAGAAAAAGCTGTGGACACGTGTACTTTTGATTTACAGCGAGGTTCGGGAGGTTCCGGACTGACGCGGAGGACCCGGAGTCAAAAAGTGAGTCGGAACTGGCAATTTTGGAGCCGGTAATTGATTTGAGCACCCCGACTCAACGGATAAGCTTTTTGAGGAGAAAAAGCTGTGGACACGTGTACTTTTGATTTACAGCGAGGTTCGGGAGGTTCCGGACTGACGCGGAGGACCCGGAGGCAAAAAGTGAGTTGGAACTGGCAATTTTGGAGCCGGTAACTGATTTGAGCACCCCGCCTCAACGGATGAGCTTTTTGGAGAGAAAAAGCTGTGAGCGCGTGTAATTTCGATTTACAGCGGAGTTCGGGAGGCTCCGGGCAGCGGCAGAGAGCCCGAAGGCAAAAAGTGAGTTGGAGTTGGATTATTGGAATTAATTAATTAGCGGAATTAATTAATAAAGCTTTATGCTTTATTTAAAGGCCCCAGCCTCCCTGTAGCAGCAGAGAAAGAAAGGAAAAGAGAAAGAAAGGAAGAAAGAAAGAAAGGAAAGGAAAAGAGAGGAAAAAGGAAGAAGAAGAAGAAGAAGAAATTGGGAATGAGCTTCTCGGATTTTTGGACTCCCCGTTGGTGGCCGAGAGAGCGCCGTGGGCGTGCGGCGTGCGACAACGAGGTAAGTAATTTCTCTTTTTGAGGTTTTTTCGGTGTTTTGGAGCTTTGAGGATTTTTAATTGGTGTTTAAAAATCATGAAAAATGTGGATTCTTGGATTTTTGGGATTTTTGGATTTTATCGGATTTTTGGGTTTTTTCTGGGTTTTGCCGTCGCCGGCGGCCGCGCGCGCGCGCGCAACGGCGCACGCGCGGCGCCAGGGTGCTGCTATTGGCAGCACCCTGTGGCGGTGCCGCTGGGCGCGGCGCCGCGTGCAGCAAAGTGCTGCACGCGGCGCTGCCTGGCCGCGCGCAGGTGCGCGCGGCAGGGCTGCGCGCAGGTGCGCGCTGCAGGGCCGCGCGCAAGTGCGCGCGGCCCTGCCTGGCCGCGCGCAGGTGCGCGCGGCAGGGCCGCGCGCAAGTGCGCGCGGCGCTGCCTGGCCGCGCGGCAGGGCCGCGCGCAGGTGCGCGCGGCACCTCCTGGCCGCGCGCTGGTGCGCGCGGCAGGGCCGCGCGCAGGGGCGCGCGGCAGGGCCGCGCGCGTGCGCGCGGCACCTCCTGGCCGCGCGCAGGCGCGCGCGGCACCTCCTGGCCGCGCGCAGGCGCGCGCGGCAGGGCCGCGCGCAGGGGCGCGCGGCAGGGCCGCGCGCAGTGCGCGCGGGCCCTCCTGGCCGCGCGCAGGCACGCGCGGCAGGGCCGCGCGCGTGCGCGCGGGCCCTCCTGGCCGCGCGCAGGGGCGCGCGGCAGGGCCGCGCGCGTGCGCGCGGGCCCTCCTGGCCGCGCGCGGGCGCGCGCGGCAGGGCCGCGCGGCAGGGCTGCGCGCGGGCCCGCGCGCAGCGCCTCTGGGCGCTGCGCGCAGCGCCGCTGGGCGCCGCGCGCAGCGCCGCTGGGCGCTGTGCGCAGCGCCGCTGGGCGCTGCGCGGTGCGCTCCGGCACCGCGCAGCAGGCCGCTGCGCGGCGCCGCTTGGTTGGGCGGCGTGCGGCGGGCCTCCCTCGTCGCGCGGCTGGTTTTTCGCCGCTCGGCGTGCTCCCGGGACAGTGGTGGCTCCTCGGTTTGCGTGCCGGCGCCGTGTTTTCGCCGTCGGAGCCCGTGGGTCGCCGCCGGCTGCTGTTTTTCGCCGTCGGGCGCTGTTTTTCGCCGACGGAGCTGGTTTTCGCCGCCGCGCGCTGTTTTTCGCCGTCGGGCGCAGTTTTTCGCCGACGGAGCCGTTTTTCGCAGTTTTCGCCGGCAGATTTCGCGAGCGGTTTTCGCAGGAATTCCGCAAGCTGGTTTTGAGCTGTTTTTCGCCGACGGAGCTGGTTTTCGCCGCCGCGTGCTGTTTTTCGCCGTCGGGCGCTGTTTTTCGCCGACGGAGCTGGTTTTCGCCGCCGCGTGCTGTTTTTCGCCGTCGGGCGCTGTTTTTCGCCGACGGAGCTGGTTTTCGCCGCCGCGTGCTGTTTTTCGCCGTCGGGCGCTGTTTTTCGCCGACGGAGCTGGTTTTCGCCGCCGCGTGCTGTTTTCGCCGTCGGGCGCTGTTTTTCGCCGACGGAGCTGGTTTTCGCCGCCGCGTGCTGTTTTTCGCCGTCGGGCGCTGGTTTTCGCTGACGGAGGCTGTTTTTCGCCGTCAGATGCCCGGTTTTGACCGTTTTGATTGATTTTACGATTTCTTCGCTTCTGGCAGCTTGCGGCGCTGTTTTTAGCTTCCGTCGAGGCTGGTTGTGTGTTTCTTCGCCGCGTGGAGCCGCGGGTTTGTTTCGGGGCGTCCGCTGGGTGAGCGGTCTCGTGGTTGGACACGGCGTGCCCCGATTCGCGTGCGGATTCTGGCATCGGGCTTCGGGTTGCGTGCGGACCCCTTGGAGGCCAGGTAGGCCGCTGTGCCAATTGCAAGTGTCGACGAGCAATTGGTGGCTTTCTGAGGTGGGTTGGTTTTCTCTCCAAGTCTACGGACTTCCTTCTAATTCTAATGTGTTAGGATTGCATGCTAGTTTAAGTGTTTTCTTGGAACTTAACTAGCACCCCCGTCATATGTGCATGATTTTGACCAGACCAATTGTGAACCTTAATTTGGGCTAGGTTCCTTATGCTTTAGACATCCCGCACTTTTCATATCCTTCGGGACTTAGAGTTTCCTCGCCCGGGTAGTGGGCCGAGTCGTCAGAGTGTTGTGGGACGGGTGTTGCACTCGGGCCCGGGGGGCCGAGTGGGGTCTGGTGGCTGGGTTAGGCCAGTGTTAGCATGTTGGGGAGCCGTTTCGGATAAACGGTGGTCCCGGGGGTTTTTCCTTTCCATTGTTCTTCTCGTCACCACCAGGTTGGGGTCGTGGTGCACGTATGTTAGCAGGACCTTGAACCCAGAACCTTTTTGGATAAATACATGATTTTAGTCAGCCAATGTTTCTTCCAAGCCTCGCAAGGTTGTTTGAGTCTGTTCTCGTCTGTTGGGACGAAGGCATCAGCTCTTCGAGGTTTAGGCATAAAACTGGATTTCAAAGGGTTTTCCTAAAAGAGACTAAAAATCATTAAAAAGCTGGATTTCTCTCAGATCGAATGGTTTTCTGAAATAAATGACATGGTTTCTTATAAACTTATCCACCCGAGTGGATTCGAGTGATCTGGGTTCTAAGGGCTGCTTTCTCTCTTGGGGACGTAGATGTTAGTCTCCCTGGGTTTCGGACCCTTCGTAGATCTGGCCGTGGAGTAGCTCCGGCCGTGAGTTGAGTGTTGAGTTCAGTGGAGTTGTGCTGTGGGAGCCGTGGGAGAGACGGTGGTCCCAGCTGTGTAGTACCTTCGTTGAGTGGGTCTGTGTTGTGAGATTGAGTCGTGGAGGGTTCTCCGACTGAGTTTGTGCTTTGAGCATCGAGATACCGATCTGTTTGATCGAGGACCACAGCCTGCAGGAGCCACTTGTGAGACAGTGATACTGATGAGATACTTGAGTTCGGTGGGGTCGCACCCCTCGAACCACGCCCCGGGTGCGTTGATGATTCCGAGCCTGATGAGGCTGCGATGATGATACCGAGCCTGACGAGGCTGCGATGATGCGCCTAGTTCATATACTAGAGGTCGCTTGATACCCCTGGCCGTGCTACCATGGGGTCACTGTGTGAGATATTGAGTTTGTCCGTTGGGACACCCTGGTTGATACACCAGGGGGCGCAGGCTTGACTCGACTGGACCCGGGTGGGCAGTCGCCG
The DNA here is from genome assembly GCA_029204045.2 of Tillandsia leiboldiana. Classification (NCBI taxonomy): domain Eukaryota; kingdom Viridiplantae; phylum Streptophyta; class Magnoliopsida; order Poales; family Bromeliaceae; genus Tillandsia; species Tillandsia leiboldiana. The sequence goes on from CM055073.1 coordinate 28,523,925, forward strand.
AGATTTGAGATACACTGAGAGTGTGATGGTGTAGCATGTGTCATAGTAGAGCGTCTTGGGCTTAGTACTTGTGACATGTTGTCAGCTGTGAGTGACTGCATACCATCATCCATAGTCTCTTCTTATTGAGCATAGTAGATAGAGGCATGATAGCTGTAGATTCTTTTCCAGCTTATTTATATTTATCATCAGTCTTTTCTCTATCTTATGCCTCTGGTAGACTTAGTGGGCAGACCGTGGTTCTTGGAGACGGTACCCACTGAGAACTACTGTAGGATGTAGTTCTCACACCCTCTGTCGGTGACAGGTTGCTGAGGCTTTCTTCCGTTCCTGCTGTGCTTGACTGGACGGACCGAGGACAGGGAGTCGCGTGATAGTTCCCTACCAGCATTGTTACTTTAGAGAGAGGTAGACGTACCATCCCGGATTGTGGGAGTTGGTTATGTTCTTGTTAGCTATCTCCCCTTTGGATTTGTGGATGATGTATAGGTGCACTTCTTTTTGTATCATCTGATTTTGGGAGATAGGCTATGTGTTGTAGCAGCTTTGTAGTTGAGAAAAAAAATTTATAGTACAGCTTTTTATCCGCTCTGATATCTGTGTAGCTGTAGTTTTGTCTTTTGCAGGCTAGACGCTTCGTCTGTACGGCAGTTTCCGTACAGATGGCGGATCTGTTAGCGAGCCCGGGTCGCAGTTTCGACCCCGGGGCGTGACAGATTAGAGTGGTATCAGAGCCTAGGTTATAGGTCATTGAGGACTTAGAAACCCTAGGCTTGTGGTTGGACATTAGGATGACTACGTGAGAGTCGTGACTTTTAGCGAGAGTCCAGATTGAGTTTTTACCTCTCCCTCGGGTTGGGATGAGAGATTTGATATGTTATTCTCTCAAGGTGATTATGTTGGCTGCAGACAACATAATACTTTAGGAAGGATAACAGATTTTAGACTCTCGCTGGATTGGGTCGTGTGGTTGTTGTGTCCTGATGTTTGTTTTTGGTTTCAGTTACTTGCGATGCCGCCGAGACGTCGTGTAGCGACGAGCGGGCGTTTGACCTCAGCTGAGGAGCCCGGATGGCGGGCTGCCGAGCAGGCTAGGCAGGGTGAGGTACAGGATCTGCGGGCTCGGGTGGCCCAGATGTCGGAGGCGTTGCGGCGCCAGGAGAAGAACATGGAGCGTGTGTTGCGCATGTTTGAGCTGAGAGCATCTCCCGGGGTATCGCCAGTAGTACTCCAGTCGCGACATTGTCGATTTCGACCCTGGTCGCACCACTGATGGTGCAGGAGCAGCGAGAGGTCGCCAACCGGTTATTCTACTTCATCCAGTCCCATCCCCTGCAGATTTTGGGTTTTAAGTTGGGGCCTTGGGAGGCCGAGAACTGGATCGCTGCTATGGGAAAGCTGTTCAAGGATTTGTTCATCCTGGAGAAGCTTCAGGGCGCGGGATCTTGCGCCTTTTGTTTGGGACGCCGAGAGTTGGTGGCGTCGGGTTCGTCCTGTTGGACCACCGGGAGCGAGTTTCCGCGAGGATTGAGCAGTGGGCCCTTGTCGCCCAGGTTGAGGCTTCAGGGTTGTGTATGTTGAGAGGGGACTGCACCTGGATATCTATCTCATTGTGTATTCCCGGCGAGTGCCGACCGTAGATGCAGCGATTGGGCATGTACGATGGATTGACCGAGGATCACTGATCACGTCCAGGAGGGACGGAGATTGAGGGACCAGCTCCAGAGAGAGAGTCTTCCGGTATTGCCTGTTTTCGGGATAGTGGAGTGGATCGAGGTTGCCATGGTGCCAGCCCCAGGATCTGTGTCTCAGAGGAGACAGAGACCTGGAGGTTCTCGGCGGTTGAGGTGCCGAGATAGTGGATTGGAGACCGAGTTAGTGGTCGACATGGTTATGGAACCTTGCAGCCGGGGGCTGTGCTCGGTTAGTGTTCAGAAACCGGTAGGGGCTTTTTGAGCTTGCCTTGCGGTCAAGTGGATTGACTGAGGCCTGCGGTTGTTAGTATTTGAAGGATCGAGTTCTCCAGCTGTGTTTGAACGGGTTAGCAGCCGGACCCGTCGTGGACATTTGGATTTGTTTCCGAAGTGGCTTAGAGCTTCAAGATCACTGGAGGATGGTGCAGCAACTCCTAAGAGGGGAGATGTTGGTTGCCTAATCGAGAGATGTACCGGCGGAACTAGATAGTTTTGGTTGCTAAGGAGCAACGGAGGATTTTTTTGCCTTTTGGAGACTTCGATTTTTGGAAGCCGCCAGCCGCAGAGGTTTATGTTATGGACTTGAGTTTACGCGGGGAGTTTGGACCGTGATTTTCGTCTGATAGGAAGAAGTGTAATTGAATCCTCGCACTTTATCGGCCTTTCTTCGTTGGAGTCGAACAAGGATTTGAGCTATCTGAAGCAACCGAAGAAATTCTTACTTGGAAGTTATGGAATTTACGGTTGAGTTTACCCAGTGAAGGTTCGGCGATGCCTGTTTGTTGGGTTGAGCGACCACCTGAGAGCCGAGAGGATGAGTTTGGGTTGCCGATTGGTGGGCGCCAGGTTAGCGGATCGCTTGGTACTTGGTATGACTTCCCTTTCCTGGTGGTTGAGGTCAGAGTTTTGCACCCCTACTTGGTTGAGTTGGTGGACTGTGGTTTTGGGTTGCGGCCACAGCAGGGACAACTTCAACATCTCTCTCTCCTTGTTTTCCCGTTTTAACCCCGAAAATAGCAGCGGAGCGAAAAATTTCGAAGGATTACTCCAGGAATGGAGACGATGCTGGAACACCGTTCTTGTTTTGATCGGGGGCGAAAGCATCGGTCCGTTGGAAATTTTGGACTTTTCGCTATTTTCGGCTGCTTTCTTTGAGAGAGAGTTGGAGTTGATGTTTTTCCCGATGTAAGTTTCTTGGGGTAGGGTGTGTGTTTTGGTTTCGAGGACGAAACCTTTTGAAGGAGGGGAGAATGTAAAGTACCGGGGCATTGGATAGCGCGCCGACCACACAGATGACTTGGAGCGGAGAGTTGCCTTGAGCATGTTGTATCTGAGGTTACAGTTGATGCCGGGGTTGATTCGGATCAACGCGGAAGCTCCAGCTCGCTTCGGGGTTTTTCCGGGGCTTTGTAGGCCGATTGAGGATGAGATTGGGAATTTCAGACTTCACCGTGGAGCGCCGAAAATTCAGGAACACGTGGAACAGGTGTACTTTCTGATTACAGCGAAGTTCGGGAGGTTCCGGACTGACGCGGAGGGCCCGGAGGCAAAAAGTGAGTCGGAACTGGCAATTTTGGAGCCGGTAATTGATTTGAGCACCCCGACTCAACGGACGAGCTTTTTGAAGAGAAAAAGCTGTGGACACGTGTACTTTTGATTTACAGCGAGGTTCGGGAGGTTCCGGACTGACGCGGAGGACCCGGAGTCAAAAAGTGAGTCGGAACTGGCAATTTTGGAGCCGGTAATTGATTTGAGCACCCCGACTCAACGGATAAGCTTTTTGAGGAGAAAAAGCTGGTGGACACGTGTACTTTTGATTTACAGCGAGGGTTCGGAGGTTCCGGACTGACGCGGAGGACCCGGAGGCAAAAAGTGAGTTGGAACTGGCAATTTTGGAGCCGGTAACTGATTTGAGCACCCCGCCTCAACGGATGAGCTTTTTTGGAGAGAAAAAGCTGTGAGCGCGTGTAATTTCGATTTACAGCGGAGTTCGGGAGGTTCCGGGCAAGCGGCAGAGAGCCCGAAGGCAAAAAGTGAGTTGGAGTTGGATTATTGGAATTAATTAATTAGCGGAATTAATTAATAAAGCTTTATGCTTTATTTAAAGGCCCCAGCCTCCCTGTAGCAGCAGAGAAAGAAAGGAAAAGAGAAAGAAAGGAAGAAAGAAAAGAAAGGAAAGGAAAAGAGGAAAAAGGAAGAAGAAGAAGAAGAAGAAATGGGAAGGAGCTTCTCGGATTTTTGGACTCCCCGTTGGTGCCGAGAGAGCGCCGTGGGCGTGCGGCGTGCGACAACGAGGTAAGTAATTTCTCTTTTTGAGGTTTTTTCGTGTTTTGGAGCTTGAGGATTTTTAATTGGTGTTTAAAAATCATGAAAAATGTGGATTCTTGGATTTTTGGGATTTTTGGATTTTATCGGATTTTTGGGTTTTTTTCTGGGTTTTGCCGTCGCCGGCGGCCGCGCGCGCGCGCAACGGCGCACGCGCGGCGCCAGGGTGCTGCTATTGGCAGCACCCTGTGGCGGTGCCGCTGGGCGCGGCGCCGCGTGCAGCAAATGTGCTGCACGCGGCGCTGCCTGGCCGCGCGCAGGTGCGCGCGGCAGGGCGCGCGCAAGTGCGCGCGGCGCTGCCTGGCCGCGCGTAGGTGCGCGCGGCAGGGCCGCGCGCAAGTGCGCGCGCAGGGCCGCGCGCAAGTGCGCGCGGCGCTGCCTGGGCCGCGCGCAGGGGCGCGCGGCAGGGCCGCGCGACAGGTGCGCGCGGCACCTCCTGGCCGCGCGCTGGTGCGCGCGGCAGGCCGCGCGCGTGCGCGCGGCACCTCCTGGCCGCGCGCAGGGGCGCGCGGCAGGGCCCGCGCGCGTGCCCGCGGGCCCTCCTGGCCGCGCGCA
>CM055073.1:28528598-28538598 GCA_029204045.2 Tillandsia leiboldiana
TGAGAGAGAGTTGGAGTTGATGTTTTTCCCGATGTAAGTTTCTTGGGGTAGGGTGTGTGTTTTGGTTTCGAGGACGAAACCTTTTGAAGGAGGGGAGAATGTAAAGTACCGGGGCATTGGATAGCGCGCCGACCACACAGATGACTTGGAGCGGAGAGTTGCCTTGAGCATGTTGTATCTGAGGTTACAGTTGATGCCGGGTTGATTCGGATCAACGCGGAAGCTCCAGCTCGCTTCGGGGTTTTTCCGGGCTTTGTAGGCCGATTGAGGATGAGATTGGGAATTTCAGACTTCACCGTGGAGCGCCGAAAATTCAGGAACACGTGGAACAGGTGTACTTTCTGATTACAGCGAAGTTCGGGAGGTTCCGGACTGACGCGGAGGGCCCGGAGGCAAAAAGTGAGTCGGAACTGGCAATTTTGGAGCCGGTAATTGATTTGAGCACCCCGACTCAACGGACGAGCTTTTTGAAGAGAAAAAGCTGTGGACACGTGTACTTTTGATTTACAGCGAGGTTCGGGAGGTTCCGGACTGACGCGGAGGACCCGGAGTCAAAAAGTGAGTCGGAACTGGCAATTTTGGAGCCGGTAATTGATTTGAGCACCCCGACTCAACGGATAAGCTTTTTGAGGAGAAAAAGCTGTGGACACGTGTACTTTTGATTTACAGCGAGGTTCGGGAGGTTCCGGACTGACGCGGAGGACCCGGAGGCAAAAAGTGAGTTGGAACTGGCAATTTTGGAGCCGGTAACTGATTTGAGCACCCCGCCTCAACGGATGAGCTTTTTGGAGAGAAAAAGCTGTGAGCGCGTGTAATTTCGATTTACAGCGGAGTTCGGGAGGTTCCGGGCAGCGGCAGAGAGCCCGAAGGCAAAAAGTGAGTTGGAGTTGGATTATTGGAATTAATTAATTAGCGGAATTAATTAATAAAGCTTTATGCTTTATTTAAAGGCCCCAGCCTCCCTGTAGCAGCAGAGAAAGAAAGGAAAAGAGAAAGAAAGGAAGAAAGAAAGAAAGGAAAGGAAAAGAGAGGAAAAAGGAAGAAGAAGAAGAAGAAGAAATTGGGAAGGAGCTTCTCGGATTTTTGGACTCCCCGTTGGTGGCCGAGAGAGCGCCGTGGGCGTGCGGCGTGCGACAACGAGGTAAGTAATTTCTCTTTTTGAGGTTTTTTCGGTGTTTTGGAGCTTTGAGGATTTTTAATTGGTGTTTAAAAATCATGAAAAATGTGGATTCTTGGATTTTTGGGATTTTTGGATTTTATCGGATTTTTGGGTTTTTTTCTGGGTTTTGCCGTCGCCGGCGGCCGCGCGCGCGCGCAACGGCGCACGCGCGGCGCCAGGGTGCTGCTATTGGCAGCACCCTGTGGCGGTGCCGCTGGGCGCGGCGCCGCGTGCAGCAAAGTGCTGCACGCGGCGCTGCCTGGCCGCGCGCAGGTGCGCGCGGCAGGGCCGCGCGCAAGTGCGCGCGGCGCTGCCTGGCCGCGCGTAGGTGCGCGCGGCAGGGCCGCGCGCAAGTGCGCGCGGCAGGGCCGCGCGCAAGTGCGCGCGGCGCTGCCTGGCCGCGCGCAGGGGCGCGCGGCAGGGCCGCGCGCAGGTGCGCGCGGCACCTCCTGGCCGCGCGCTGGTGCGCGCGGCAGGGCCGCGCGCGTGCGCGCGGCACCTCCTGGCCGCGCGCAGGGGCGCGCGGCAGGGCCGCGCGCGTGCCCGCGGGCCCTCCTGGCCGCGCGCAGGCACGCGCGGCAGGGCCGCGCGCGGGGGCGCGCGGCAGGGCCGCGCGCGTGCGCGCGGGCCCTCCTGGCCGCGCGCAGGGGCGCGCGGCAGGGCCGCGCGCGTGCGCGCGGGCCCTCCTGGCCGCGCGCGGGCGCGCGCGGCAGGGCCGCGCGGCAGGGCTGCGCGCGGGCCCGCGCGCAGCGCCTCTGGGCGCCGCGCGCAGCGCCGCTGGGCGCCGCGCGCAGCGCCGCTGGGCGCCGCGCGCAGCGCCGCTGGGCGCCGCGCGCAGCGCCGCTGGGCGCCGCGCGCAGCGCCGCTGGGCGCTGCGCGGTGCGCTCCGGCACCGCGCAGCAGGCCGCTGCGCGGCGCCGCTTGGTTGGGCGGCGTGCGGCGGGCCTCCCTCGTCGCGCGGCTGGTTTTTCGCCGCTCGGCGTGCTCCCGGGACAGTGGTGGCTCCTCGGTTTGCGTGCCGGCGCCGTGTTTTCGCCGTCGGAGCCCGTGGGTCGCCGCCGGCTGCTGTTTTTCGCCGTCGGGCGCTGTTTTTCGCCGACGGAGCTGGTTTTCGCCGCCGCGCGCTGTTTTTCGCCGTCGGGCGCAGTTTTTCGCCGACGGAGCCGTTTTTCGCAGTTTTCGCCGGCAGATTTCGCGAGCGGTTTTCGCAGGAATTTCGCAAGCTGGTTTTGAGCTGTTTTTCGCCGACGGAGCTGGTTTTCGCCGCCGCGTGCTGTTTTTCGCCGTCGGGCGCTGTTTTTTCGCCGACGGAGCTGGTTTTCGCCGCGCGTGCTGTTTTTCGCCGTCGGGCGCTGTTTTTCGCCGACGGAGCTGGTTTTCGCCGCCGCGTGCTGTTTTTCGCCGTCGGGCGCTGTTTTTCGCCGACGGAGCTGGTTTTCGCCGCCGCGTGCTGTTTTCGCCGTCGGGCGCTGTTTTTCGCCGACGGAGCTGGTTTTCGCCGCCGCGTGCTGTTTTTCGCCGTCGGGCGCTGGTTTTCGCTGACGGAGGCTGTTTTTCGCCGTCAGATGCCCGGTTTTGACCGTTTTGATTGATTTTGCGATTTCTTCGCTTCTGGCAGCTTGCGGCGCTGTTTTTAGCTTCCGTCGAGGCTGGTTGTGTGTTTCTTCGCCGCGTGGAGCCGCGGGTTTGTTTCGGGGCGTCCGCTGGGTGAGCGGTCTCGTGGTTGGACACGGCGTGCCCCGATTCGCGTGCGGATTCTGGCATCGGGCTTCGGGTTGCGTGCGGACCCCTTGGAGGCCAGGTAAGCCGCTGTGCCAATTGCAAGTGTCGACGAGCAATTGGTGGCTTTCTGAGGTGGGTTGGTTTTCTCTCCAAGTCTACGGACTTCCTTCTAATTCTAATGTGTTAGGATTGCATGCTAGTTTAAGTGTTTTCTTGGAACTTAACTAGCACCCCCGTCATATGTGCATGATTTTGACCAGACCAATTGTGAACCTTAATTTGGGCTAGGTTCCTTATGCTTTAGACATCCCGCACTTTTCATATCCTTCGGGACTTAGAGTTTCCTCGCCCGGGTAGTGGGCCGAGTCGTCAGAGTGTTGTGGGACGGGTGTTGCACTCGGGCCCGGGGGGCCGAGTGGGGTCTGGTGGCTGGGTTAGGCCAGTGTTAGCATGTTGGGGAGCCGTTTCGGATAAACGGTGGTCCCGGGGGTTTTTCCTTTCCACTGTTCTTCTCGTCACCACCAGGTTGGGGTCGTGGTGCACGTATGTTAGCAGGACCTTGAACCCAGAACCTTTTTGGATAAATACATGATTTTAGTCAGCCAATGTTTCTTCCAAGCCTCGCAAGGTTGTTTGAGTCTGTTCTCGTCTGTTGGGACGAAGGCATCAGCTCTTCGAGGTTTAGGCATAAAACTGGATTTCAAAGGGTTTTCCTAAAAGAGACTAAAAATCATTAAAAAGCTGGATTTCTCTCAGATCGAATGGTTTTCTGAAATAAATGACATGGTTTCTTATAAACTTATCCACCCGAGTGGATTCGAGTGATCTGGGTTCTAAGGGCTGCTTTCTCTCTTGGGGACGTAGATGTTAGTCTCCCTGGGTTTCGGACCCTTCGTAGATCTGGCCGTGGAGTAGCTCCGGCCGTGAGTTGAGTGTTGAGTTCAGTGGAGTTGTGCTGTGGGAGCCGTGGGAGAGACGGTGGTCCCAGCTGTGTAGTACCTTCGTTGAGTGGGTCTGTGTTGTGAGATTGAGTCGTGGAGGGTTCTCCGACTGAGTTTGTGCTTTGAGCATCGAGATACCGATCTGTTTGATCGAGGACCACAGCCTGCAGGAGCCACTTGTGAGACAGTGATACTGATGAGATACTTGAGTTCGGTGGGGTCGCACCCCTCGAACCACGCCCCGGGTGCGTTGATGATTCCGAGCCTGATGAGGCTGCGATGATGATACCGAGCCTGACGAGGCTGCGATGATGCGCCTAGTTCATATACTAGAGGTCGCTTGATACCCCTGGCCGTGCTACCATGGGGTCACTGTGTGAGATATTGAGTTTGTCCGTTGGGACACCCTGGTTGATACACCAGGGGGCGCAGGCTTGACTCGACTGGACCCGGGTGGGCAGTCGCCGAGATTTGAGATACACTGAGAGTGTGATGGTGTAGCATGTGTCATAGTAGAGCGTCTTGGGCTTAGTACTTGTGACATGTTGTCAGCTGTGAGTGACTGCATACCATCATCCATAGTCTCTTCTTATTGAGCATAGTAGATAGAGGCATGATAGCTGTAGATTCTTTTCCAGCTTATTTATATTTATCATCAGTCTTTTCTCTATCTTATGCCTCTGGTAGACTTAGTGGGCAGACCGTGGTTCTTAGAGACGGTACCCACTGAGAACTACTGTAGGATGTAGTTCTCACACCCTCTGTCGGTGACAGGTTGCTGAGGCTTTCTTCCGTTCCTGCTGTGCTTGACTGGACGGACCGAGGACAGGGAGTCGCGTGATAGTTCCCTACCAGCATTGTTACTTTAGAGAGAGGTAGATGTACCATCCCGGATTGTGGGAGTTGGTTATGTTCTTGTTAGCTATCTCCCCTTTGGATTTGTGGATGATGTATAGGTGCACTTCTTTTTGTATCATCTGATTTTGGGAGATAGGCTATGTGTTGTAGCAGCTTTGTAGTTGAGAAAAAAAATTTATAGTACAGCTTTTTATCCGCTCTGATATCTGTGTAGCTGTAGTTTTGTCTTTTGCAGGCTAGACGCTTCGTCTGTACGGCAGTTTCCGTACAGATGGCGGATCTGTTAGCGAGCCCGGGTCGCAGTTTCGACCCCGGGGCGTGACAGTAATAATGAGTGCCTTTGGATGATTTGTAAAAACTAGAGTAATATTTTGTTAAGTTTCAGGGACGAAACTTCCTCTTTGGTGGGAGAGATGTAAGAACTTGAATTTTGAAAATAATTAAATAAATGAAAATGATTTAAGTCAAGTTAAAATTTGGATCATAGATGACTCAGATAGCGACAGTGCCCCTTTTCTGCAGTATAATAATTTGCACAGAAATAGGGCCAGAAATATCGCTTTTCAATCCGAGCCTGATCTCGAAGATCCGAAACTACGAGTGCGACCGTCTCGTCGAACTGAGCGAAAACCATATTAAACTTGTTTCGATCTGACGGTCGGATCTTCCAGAAATCAGCGTTGAAGCCGGCGGGACCCGCGACTTAAGTCGCGGGTACAAGTGAACAGTAAACCCTGTTTTCGAGTCCCCTTCGCGCCAACGTTGGCCAATTTACTATCTGAACTCCTAATATAGTGGTTCGAGTAGTCAATTCCAGCTATTTTCGTCATTCTGGACGCAATGGCGCTGACGGAATTTCTGTTTGACGACTCTAAAGCCTCGAAAAGCGCGAAAACTGTATTCCGACACAGTATCTTATGGGCCGAAGTTTGATCCGGACAGTTTTTGAAAAATCTGAAAATGCTGTCTGATAGGTCTCGTCGAGCCGGACGTCATGGTGCAGTCCATTTTCCGTTTCGACGACCGGATCGCCTCGAAAAGCGAAAAATACAGCGAAAAATGCGACTTTTGCACTTGGAACCCTATACCTCTCGCCTCGTTTTGCGTGCCACACCTTGGGAAAGGACTGGGATGGGAGATATTTTTGCTGTGAGGGACTGGGTTGCAGATGAGGTGGCTTAGGGGGACTAACTTGCAAATTGGCATTTACCTATATATAGGTGTCCTCGGCTAGGGTTTCCGCAAACCCTAAACCCATAGCCGATGACCCTAGCCGCACCCAGCAACTGAACCCTCTTCTCTGCCGCTCTCCTCGGACCCAGCCGCACCGGCCGCCGCTTCCTCCATCGCCGGAGAAGAGAAGGATCAAGAGTCACCTTGATCTCGGGTGATTGGAGAAGGAGGCACTCGGGAAGGTTTTGAACGATCAAGACCTGATCTGGAGGAGTCCCTGGTGAAGCCGCGTCCGAGCCAAGGTGATCCCGGACCCAGCCGCGGCCGCCGTCCCGATCGCCGGCGGGAGCAACCCCGCCGGATTATTGTTCTTGTGACCGATCTCCAGCGCCACCGCCATCCGACTGGTCAGCGCGAGATCAGAGCCGTTGAATCGGGTCCTCTTGGTGACTGAAACATCCCCACGAAGTCCCATCGCGATCGGACGAGGATCGGGCCCGCGCACGAGTGCCCTAGGAACGGGCTTTTCTTCACAAGGCCCGATCGCCGCCGTCCGGCGCCGCCGCGGCCATCCGTCGCCGGCCAACCCTGCACCAAGCCTCACGACATCAGGACAGACCTTTTGGTCCATCTCGCACCGGCCCGGAGGGACATCGCCGGAATCCGCCATTAACGGCTGTTGAAGCTTCTCCGACCTCGCCGGCGCCGCCTTGCCGTCGCTCCCAGACGCTGGAAAACCGATTGGGTAAGCTCCTCTGACTCTTGGGAGCTCTCCCATCCGGTTGCATGCAAGGTTTAACGTCGGCATCCTCATCTACAGGATTGCACCCGAGATTTGCCTCGACTTGACCGCCGGCGATCCCCGGCGCTCCGGGACCCCGGCAACCACTCAGGTGAGGTCTACAGACCCTAAGCAAGCTCTCCATGATTTTATTTTAACCCAGATCACCCCTCTGTGTTGGGTCTTAATTCTTGCACCCGAGCCTTGTCATTCGGGCTCACCTCCGGCCGCCGCCGCCTCCGGCCGCCGGGGCTCGACCCCGCATGGACCCGAGAGCCTCTGGGACCTCCCTCTGACTGGTGCTCACCTCCTCTACAGGACAGAGCCTGAGTTGATTCAAAGGAAGCCAAACCGAGCCTTGGCTTGGAGCACCACCTTGCTCTGGCGACTCTTCGGCCGGCCTCCGACGCGTGCAAGGTGAGCACACCACTCCTCTGTTATTACTGAACCCCATGCTCAAGTTAGATCTCAAAAAGACCATGTATACATTAAGTCGTAGCAAATGTTGTAATTGAACCCTAATGTACCATGGGCCAACTTTCAAATTGGGCCTCGTGCCAGCCCAACCTTGTGAGCACGGGATCCGTCTCGACGTAACGGACGCGCTGAAACTTACGGCGTCGTCGTCGGACCCCCGGATTTTAAGAACGAGCTGAAATAGTCAATAATATTAAGTTTTTATGCAAATTTTTAATCGTTTATGGACCAACTTGCAATTGTTACACCCTGGCTGCCCTTAGACAGTATTTACGCACTACCTGGCCATTTTGTAGGGTTCCGATGGTCCCCGTTGACCAGGAATCAGATATCGATCGACGAATTGACCGATTTGACCCATTTAAGCCTTCTGTTAGTGTAACGTCGTCGGGAAAGGGTTGTGAGAGTCTATTACTGATTATATCTCTTTATACAGGGCCCAGTTGTTCAGCACCAGCCTCCCAGTAGCTGCGCGGGAGTTCGAGAGTCTGCCTTCATCCAGGTGGGTTAGCTTCGGTCCGGGCATGATCTATTCGGCCCTCTGGTTGCTTTAGTCCAGTCGGGCACCTTTTTTTTGACCAGCCTGCGAATTATACCGATACGACCTATGATGACTGCATATATATCACATGATCCCCTGATAGACATTGATTCTTTTAGACTCATCATATATACCTGCTGATTTTATCTAGATTAGCCTTGATGATTTTATTGACATGCCCTATGATTAGTCCTGATAGATCTTGATCTACGTGAGACATATCTTACGTACCTGTTTATCAGTTTTTATATTTCTGATAGACCCTGATCTTCATGAGACATACCATATACATATCTGTTCATCAGCTTTTTCAGTATATAGATCTGCATGATTTGATGGCACTTGTTGATTCCTGTCAGCCGATTTATTGTTGATATTCCGATATGCATGATTGATTGATCCTAATTGTTGGATACTATTCGATATTCCGATATGCATGATTGATAGATACTACTTGATGTTCCGATATGCATGATAGATTCTGATCGGCACGATAGATGATTCCCTGTTGGGATCTCGGCATGTTGCCGACTACCCGGTCATTAGACCGTGAGATTGATCATTATGATTTGCCCGCACTGCTGTACTTCACGAACATCAGCGGAGTCATGACCCGTGTATATGTTCTTTACCGGTAAAGTGGTCTAGTGTACGACCCGTGACTCCCAGGTTAGTGCCCAAGGGTGCCGGAGTGTTGACTCCCAGGTTAGTGCCCGAGGGTGCCGGAGTATGTCAGCCAGGTTGGTGCCAGGTTTGGCGAGGTATCCCTGAGGTCTTGTGGACCAATATGGTGGCTTTTGATTGGATGTTTGGTAGTTTCCTTGTTGATGCATCATCTATCAGTATACGTTGATTTTTAGCAGACCCGTTATTTGATCACTCAGTTTTCTGCTCAATTTTATACCGCGATTTATTTCCAGCAGTTATTATTGGCAGTTTCCTTATGCTTGATTATCTGACTATTTCAGTCTATCTGTGGACTTATTGATTATTAGTTAGCCTATCTGTGGATTATTGTCGATTATCAGCAGATCTTATTGTTATTCCAGCTTTTCCTATAGATCTTTACTATCCGCAGATTTTAGTACCCAGTAGGTACGATTAGCTACTTCTCGGCTCGTCGTGCCCACTGGGATACACTCCGGTGTGTCTCACACCCTCGGGTGACTGTTGCAGGTCTGTCGGGTGGTGATATGTCGGGACGATCCAGTGAGCCTGTCGCGATAGAGCTGTCCCCCCCCCTGATGACATAGATCGGTGATTGAGATCCCCGATTATCTGTAGTTGACTTTCATTTATGTTATTTCAGTTTGATGATAGTATGATGTTTGGATTATCCCTGATGATTAGTATTGTAGCAGTTGAGACATTTATTGCTCTCTGATTGATGATTGGATTAGCCTAACCGTGCATGTATAGGAGAGACCCTATCCTTTCGGATAGGGGATTTCCTATATGTGTGGCGGTCTGTTACGCCCGTTTTGCAAACTCTGACTTATTCAAAAAAAAAAAAATTTCAGACCTGATTTTTAAACTCGGGGCGTGACATTTATACAAAATATTAATATAATTTTGACAATACAATTTATTGAGGCCTCACACTTGGGTTGCTCACTCAGTACCGGTACTGTTTATTGAGTACCTGTACACATGATTCCGATACACATCCAAGTTCCTCAAAACCCGAAAGCCTCACACTTGGATTCATCACTCAGTACCGGTACTCAGAATTGAGTACCGGTACACATGGTTCCGGCACACATCCAAGTTCTTCAAAACCCGAAAGCATCACACTTGGATTCATCACTCCGTACCGGTACTGTTTATTGAGTACCGGTACACATGGTTCCGGTACACATCCAAGTTCCTCAAAACTCGAAAGCATCACACTTGGATTCATCATTGTGTACCGGTACACATTGTTCCGGTACACATCCAAGTTCCTCAAAACCCGAAAGCATCACACTTGGATTCATCATTGTGTACCGGTACTCATCATTGTGTACCGGTACACATTGTTCCGGTACACATCCAAGTTCCTCAAAACCCGAAAGCCTCACACTTGGATTCCTCACGCAGTACCGGTACTCATCATTGAGTACCGGTACACACCCAAGTTCCTCAAAATCCGAAAGTAGTATACATTGATTTCTCACTCAGTACCGGTACTCATGATAGTTCCTCAAAACCAGAAAACACGAGACACTTGGATTCCTCACTAACGGTACTCAGTATTGAGTACCTCACTAAATTTTTCTTTACAATTATATAAAAAAATTGTATAAAGTTTAAAATTTTAAAATTAATAATTTTGAAACAAATATAATTTAATAAAATATTTATATTTA
>CM055073.1:28543598-28553598 GCA_029204045.2 Tillandsia leiboldiana
ACCCCAGTCTTCGGGAGAAGCTTGAAGTCACCCAGAGGAGCAAGATCAACGGTCTTGATCTGGATTTAGTCGATCGGATGAAGCTCGTGGTGATTCTCGGCCGAAACAAGAATTTCCGGCAAAACCCGCTCCCGCCGGCGGCCGGGACGACGACGTTGAACCAGGCTTCACAGGTAAGGTCCATTCATGGATAAGAACGCGATGATATACTCCTAGGGTCTTTTAAAAACAACCAAATCTAAAACCTTACCTCGCCGGAAAACGGAGAAGAAGGAGTTGCTTCCGCGGCGGCGCACGGCGGTGCTGGGTCTCGGCTCGGTTGCGGCTTCACAGAGGAACGCCCACAAGAGGCTTGATCAAAGCAGAAATCCTCTTGATGCTTCCAACACCAAAACCCGAGGACTAAGGTTGTTATTGCCCTTCTTTGGCTTCTCCGGCGACGGATCAGCTGTGGTGACCCAGATCTCCGCAGGGCTTCTACAGTGCGATTAGCAGCTTCTGGAGGCCTATGTGGCATGTCGGCGGTGTTTCTGCACCAATTTGGACTCAAGTGATGGACTTCGGGTGTATAATGGATCACGTGGGTGATCGGAGGACCCCGTCGGATGTTTTGATGTGGTTTCGCGCGAAATGGTTATTAAAATTGGACTCAGCGCGAAATTTGAGTAAAGAACACTTCTCCGGGAATTTTCGGCAAATTTTAGAAGAGGAATTTGGCAAATCAGACTTCGGATTTGGATTCAGCGCGCGAAAACGGTCAAGATGGACTATTTACTTGTATTTTTCGGAGCCCGGATGACCCGGCACGGATTTCGAGGTGATTGGTACTGTTCCGGCCGCCGGAGGGGCGCCGGCGGCGGCGGCGGGCGGCGGAGCGCGGCGGCTGGCGGCGGCGGAGGCGCGCGGTCCACCACGGAGGCGTGCACCCGGGGGGCTGGCCACGTGGCGGCTCCCAGTTGGCGGGCGCAGCAGGCGCGGTCCACGGGATCGTCGCGGGTGCACGGTGGACCGGGTGCGGACACGTGGCTGATTTTGGTTGGCGGGTTCTGGTGCGCGCGGTCCACGCGACGGGAGGCAGGTGCCTCGGGGCGCGTGCCCGACGTGCGGCAGCGGGAGGCGCGGTCGCGCACGTGGGCGCGGCGTGGGCGCGGTCGGGGGCGACGTGGGGGCGCCACGTGGCGCCCCGCGGTTGGTCGGGTGCAGCTGCGCACGCCCGCGTGTCGGGACACGTGGCGCTGCGCAGTTGGCGGGCGCGCGTGCGCCGGGCGCAGGCGGCGTCGGCGGGACGCGTGGCGGGCCCTCGGGCTTTCGGGCGCGCACAGTGTTGGGCCGGGCCCAACACTGTAGCGGCCCGAATGTTCCGGGCGCCCGGAACTTTGGCCCAAAAGTCCAAGGTCGGATTTTTTGGGCTGGGCCTATAAATAGGCGGTTGGCTGGGGCTTTTTGCCCCCTTTCCCGAGCTCCCTTCCCCTTGCACCCTTAAGCAAAGATGGAGATCTTTGTGCTGCGCATCATCTGGCGGAGGCCCGGATTTTTTTGGAAGCCGCGGCATCGACGACTTCGGCATCGGAGCGCAGTGTGGCGTTTTTTCATCGGAGGCCCGTTATCGTCGCAGTTTGATCTGAGAGGTCTACAGAGCTACTCCTTCAGTATTTTTGGACGATTTCTGCGGCGTTGGAATCATGAGAGGTACGTCTTCGATTTTCGTGTTGATCATCTTGCTGGATTCAGAGTTTATGACACGGTTTTCGAGGCATTTCTAAGCCGCTGTTTTCTAGTGGAGTTTTTGGACAGCGGCCCCTTGCCGGAATTTTATCTCCGCACCCGAGTGTCGGATCGAGACGAGCCTATACACTTTTTGGATCTACTCGTCGCAAGGATTATCATTGTATTTTTCCGGGATTTTTCTGAGGCTTGCCCGAAGGTATACTATTCCCCTTTTATCTGTGTTTGAGTTTACAGTTGTGTGGTTGTGAGTGTTTGCGCACCTGTACTGGGGAATTTGTAACTCGGCCTACGGGGCTCGGATTTGGGCGTGCAGGTACCCGTTTCGAAGGTCTCGACGAGACGCTCGCTGTGATATTTTTATTGGAATTTTTGGAGTTCGTTTTACAGGTGAAAATTTCGCATTAAGGGGACTGTTCCCAGCAGATTTGTGATGCTTGGATTTTATGGAATTAAGTGTAACTTTGGGTTGTGTTTTTGTACCCAGGAGGTATTGATCACTGTTCCTGTATCGTTGGATTGGTGGGTGTGTAGAGATATCTGTTTCTGGACTATCTCAGCTGTGCGACTCCGGACAGTTAGCATTTTCAGGTGGGTGGCCTTGTCTCCAAGATTGACGGACTGTGCTTTAAATCTGCTATAGTAGGACTATGCATGATAGTGAAATGCTTGTGCAGCATGTTAGAATGTAGGAATTGCTATTCCTTGTATTATCTGATGGTATTGTCATCTCCTTGCTTTCTACCATCTGTAAATTATAGTTATTGGAACTTGACCTAGCACCCCGTCATATGTTGCATGTGTAACCAGACTAGTAGAAAACCCTCACTTGGGCTAGGGTTATTTCTGCTTTAGACATCCACACTTCTACTTTCCTGGACATAGTGTTCTTCCTCGCCCGGGTAGTGGGCCGAGTGGTCAGGAGTTATCTTTTAGTGCGGGATGCATGTTACACTCGTGCTTGGGAGCAGAGTGGAGTCTGGTAGATGTAGTTGGTTGTTCATCTGTAGCGGGAGCTGTTTGGGTAGACGGCGGTCCCGAGATGTTTTATTTTTCTTGTTTTATCTGTCGCCGCTGTGTTAGTGGCAGCGGTAGATCAGTGTTAGCAGGACCTTAAACCCAGAACCTTTTTGGACACACATATGATTTTTGTCAACCAAATATTTTCTTCCAAGCATCGTAGGGTCGCCTGAGTCTGTTCCTGTTTGATTGGACGAAGGCATTAGCTCTTCGAGGCTTAGATGTAAAACTTGGTTTCAACTGTTTTCCTAAAAAGAACTAAAAATCATTAAATATGGATTTCTTACAGATCAGATGGCTTCAGTAAGAAATGTCACCTTTTTCCTATAATTAACCACCCGAGATGATTCGAGTGGTCTGGGTTCTAAGGTCTGCCTTCTTCGTGGGACGAGATCAACGAGAGGCTATGCCTAAAGCCTGTTCTTGTTTGATTTGGATTGTAGGTTCTAGTCTTTCGGGGTTTCCGGACCCTTCCTCGTGTCAGTGGTTGCAATGTTGGCCTGTTGAGGCAGTTTCTCGCAGTGGATGCGACTTTGTGCTATGAGTTAGTAGAGTGTGATCTAGAGGTTGTTTTCCTGATTTAGTGGTGGAGGTGGTTCTCCCACTTAGCCCTGAGGATCTTGGGGTTCTGGCAGATCGAGTCGTGGAGGTTTCCCGACTCGGCCATGGTCGTGCATTTATCAGATTGAGTCGTTGAGGTTCTCCGACATAGCTGTGAGAGTGTTTTGGGCTATTCCTGTTCGAGTCGAGGTCCTTTTTCCGACTGAGTTGTGCTTGAGCTTGGAGTTACCGATCTTTTTGATCGTGGATCATTGCCTGCATGAGCCACATTTGAGCTTGACAGAGATACTTTACAGAGATACTTGAGATGGGTTACTTTTTACTCGAGCGGGTCGCTCCCCTCGAGTGCCACTCCGGAGTAGGCGAGACCGGGTTGTGTACCGGCGTGAGATTGAGCTTTTCTATCGCGACTTGTCGTTGCATTTGTCCCTCTGGCTGTGCTGGTGTTGGCAGTCATGGACGTCCTACGTAAGTCCGCTCCTCCGGGACGTAACGGCAGTAGGTTGGCGCAGGCTTGACTGGACCTGATGAGGCAGTCAGTTCAGATTGGGTGATCAGAGATGAGAGTTAGTTGTGGCATCATGTTCTTTCTGTTCCACTCCTTGAGCATCTAGGTAGAGGCATAGTAGCTGTAGAGTTTACTTTTCCAGCTTTCCTTACAGCACTGCTTTTGTTACTTTATGCCTCTAGTGGACTTAGTGGGCAGACCGTCGGGCTTGTTGGCGGCACCCACTGAGAACTACTTGGGACGTAGTTCTCACACCCATCGTGGTGTCTTTTCCCACAGGAACTTCTACTCTGGTTCCTGTTGTTCCTGTTGCTGATCCTTCTGACCGAGCGAGGGAGTCGCGAGCTAGTTCCCTACCCGTCGTTGGAGTGTAGCGGTACCCCTTCAGGGGAGAGCTTCAGTAGATTAGTTATTTTATTTTTCCTTCTTTGAGAGACTGTTGTAGTGAGGATTGTTGTATTGAGAGCCTGTACACTGATGTATTTATTGGAGATACCTCCCGGTTGAGTTCTGAGTTTGTATATGAGGATATTGTATGATTATCTTTTTGGGAGACGGACATTGTTGTATTATTTCCAGTTGTACAGTGATTGATTTAGTTATACAGCAGACTTTTTATTTTTAGCTCTGATATCTATTTAGCTGTAGTACTTCTCTTGCAGGTAGGACGCTTCGCCTATGCGGGTTTGGCATAGGTGGCGGATCTGTTGGCGAGCCGGGTCGCAGTTTCGACCCCGGGGCGTGACATCAGCGGCGGCCGGCGGTTGCGCTACCTCCGTGGAGTGCGGCTGAGAGGAGGGAGCTATTGGGACTGGCGGCTGGGGCAAGGGCTATGAGGCGTAGGTTTTAGAGGAACCCTAACCCTAATGCACCTATATGTAGTATATGCACAATTGCATTATAATCCCTCAACTTATGGTATTTTGAGCCCAGCCTTTCACAGTAAACTTGTTTTGCAATAAACTCCCTTGCCAAGAACTTGCATGCTTTTCGGAGCATGAAATATAGGGGTTTATGTGCAAATACCGCATTTTTTAGTGTATTTCACGCTTTTCGAGGCGTTTTAGTCGTCAATTCCAAAAAAAGAACTTCGCCACGACGTCTGGCTCGACGAAACCTATCAGGTAGTGATTTTGGTTCGCTAAAATTTAGCTCCATAATTTTTAAATTCCATCTTTACTGTAAATTATACAGTTCGGCACGCTTTACGATGCTTTAGGGTCGTCAAACGAAAATTCCGTCAGCGCTATTGCGTCCAGAACGACGAAACCGTTCAAAATGACTACCTGGATCACTATGTTCGGACTCCGAACAGTGAAATAGTGCTTGTTGCAATCGACGGAGTCAAAAAAAACTTAAGGCTACTGTTCATCTACAGTGCCAACTTAAGTAATACTGTGCGCAGAGGGCACTGTTACATTGGTCGCGAGCTTCGTCCACTTCTTCACTGAATTCTAGAAGATCCGACCGTCAGATCGAAAAGTGCTGAATATGAATCTCGCTCAGTTCGGCGAGACGATCGCAACGGTCAACTCGGATTTCCAAAATCATGTCCGGATTGAAAAATAGCCTTTTTTTATCTCGTAAATCGTGCAACTCGCCCACTGGCAATTGGCTAAATAAATCAACTAGGGTCTTTTGAATTCGAAAACAACTATAATTCTACTTTTAATCTATTTATTAAAATAAAATATTTCGAGTTTCTACATCACTTACAACTTAAAAGAAGTTTCGTCCCTGAAACTTACAACTTAAAAAAAAAAAGTTTTATTCCCAGAGCTTACAACCTAAAGTCATACTTTATGGAATGCTAAAACTAGTTTATTCGAGAGCCACAAAGTCTGTCGTCGGGTTTTCCTCCGCTGGTTCTCCATGAGGGGTCAGCGCATAGATCCGTCCTCCAGAAGGTTGGCGCGCACCCTCGGACTGTCGAGGGAGGGGAGGACGCCCAGATGAAGCAGCGCTCGAGGAAGTGCCCTGTCGCTGGTATGGGATCACAGGTGCTGGAGCAGTGGAATAATCAAGTGTGGTTCTCTGTGGGCAATTTTCCCGGATGTGTCCTGGTTGCCCGCATCCGTAGCAACGTCCATGTCGACGTGGGCAGGTATTTGCATAATGTGGACTACCGCAAAAGACACAAGGTCGTAGTCCACGTTGCTGATGGCTAGCGGATGCGCTCGCAGTCTGTTCTTGGGATCGAGGATACTTAGGGGGTTTCCCGCTTTTTGAGGGTTCAACTTTACTTCCAGAAGGAGTCCGCTTCTTATCCTTTCTTCTCTCTGTGGCCTCCCGCTCTGCACGAGAAATCTGGATTTCGGCCTCTATGGCGAGACAGCGTTCGACGCAGTTGTCGAAATCGGCGGCCATGTGGGATGAGATCTGGCGGCGGATCTCCTGTCTCAACCCCTGCGAGAAGAGGCGTACCTTGCGGCGTTCCTCGCGCACTGCCTGAGGAACCAGATCAGCAATGCGCAGGAACTCCTGCTCATATTCCCGGACGCTCTTGTCGCCCTGCTTGATGTTCTCTAATTCGCGCTCGAGACCCTCCTTGGTGGTCTCCTTGAGGTGGTGGTGGTACATAACAGCTTTAAAATCCTCCCAGGTAGGATCAGCTGGACTCGGGAAGTAGCGTTCTCGGTGTCGCCTCCACCACTTGGATGCCCGGCCCTCCAAGCAGTGAACGGCGATGTGAACCTTGCCTCGGTCCTCAGTGTAGGCGTCTTGGAACAATTTCTCCATGTGGTCGATCCACTCCTCGACCGCCCAATGGTCATCGTCCTTGCCATCGAAGATTGCGGCTTGAATTTCTTAAACTCAAGCAGAGCCGCCTTTGCTCGAGCCTTCTCTGCTTGATTAGCCTCAGAGTTGGCTACAGAATCAGCAGGAGGGGAGACAGAACGGGATGACGCAGATGCCATCGTAGCGGTAAAAGCAGGGGCAGCAGGAACCCTCGGTACCGCGCAAGATACCGCAGCAACATCTGGAACGGGCCCCGCAGGTGGTGGTACGGGGTCAGCAGCGGGTTCCGCCAAACCCTCGGGCTCGGCAGCGGCCGGTGCAACAGGGGGTGCAACCGGCGGTGTAGTAGCTGGGACGGCTGGTGGGGAAACAGGTGGGGCAGGAGCAGTCGTCTGCTGCTGTACAAACTGCTGGAACATCCCAGCCAGAGCTGCTAGCTGAGCCTCAAGTCGCTCTATGCGACCCTGATCCACGGGCTCGCTCTGCACGCTGGGTGATCGACCAACACCCCGGCCAGAGCCAGCACCTCATCCCCGCCCACGTCCAGGAGGACGAGCCATGCCTATACAAAAATAACTCAGGTCAGGATAATTTCGGCGGTAACATTGCCCTTGAGTTCCTAACCATTATACGATCACCCCGCGCTCTCACGTAGATCATCAGTCATCCTAGGGCTCAATCCTAACCAAATACCTAGGTATCGTGTACCTATTTCTCTGATACCATCTAATCTGTCACGCCCCGAGTTTTGAAAAGCAGGCTAATTTTTTTTTTTTTTTTTTTTTTTTTTTTTTTTTTTTTTTTTTTTTTTTTTATAAATCAGAGTTCGCAAACCAGGCGTAACAGACCGCCACATGTATAGTAAATTCCCTGCCCAACTGGACAGAGCCTTTCCTATATATGCACGGCTAATCACAATCAGTCAATACCAGAGTAGTCTAAACTACGCATACAAAACTAGTCCATCTATATTAAGTAAACTGAAATGCGGAAAAAGAGATATACTGACTACATATGGGTCGATACTATTGCCATCGCCTCACCAACGTGTCCCGACATCCCATCACCCAAGCGACCTGAAAAACAGTCACCCGAGGGTGTGAGATACACCGGAGTGTATCCCAGTGGGCACGACGAGCCGAGAAATAGCTAATCGTACCTACTGGGTACAATAATCTGCGGATAGTAATAGATCAATAGGTAAAGCTGAATAATCAATAAGTCACGATATAACTGAGCAGATATGGGTACAGAAATATCAGAATCAATCAGAATGATAACCAACTATAACTGAACAGATATGGGTACAGGAATAAATAGTAAAACATGCCAGAATGTAGAAATATAAGCTATGCATCAACGAAAGAATCAGCAAATACTAACCGATGCCACTGTTGGTCACGGGGACCTCAGGCGAAGATGTCCATGCCAAACCAATCACAATCATACTGGATTCCACCTAGCAGAACTGAACCGCAACCCCGTACCATTGATATAGCCGAGAGGATCCTCGTACCAAAAGGTACAGCCGAGAGTTTCCTCATATCGGTACCGCCGATGGGCTCCCCGTACCCAGTGATACAGCAAAAGAGGGGCGAGCTCACGGGTCAAGCAGACCCTTTACCGATAAAGAACGCAATGTGGGGGATCAATCCCACGGCGTACGCGAACGAACAGCAGGTGTACAGTCATCACAATGCAAAATGCTAAATCTCACGGTCCACAGACCGGGTAATCGGCAATATGCCGGAAATCCCTACAGGGATGCAAATGTCTATATATCAATCATATATCATGCAGTCTAGAATACAAGAAATATGTATCTCTGAATAAAAGCAAATCTATGCAATGATCGAGCAAACATGATATATATGTCCAATATGAGCTGATGAACTATCATGCATATCTAAAATATGGAAGAAAGTATAACAAGTGTCAGGAATCAACAAGCATGATCATATCAGGAAAATCTATGTAATAGGACATCACAGCTGACTAGCAGGTATACATGATATGTCTAAGGAGATCATAAACCATCAGGAATAATCAAGAACATGCAAAATCATCAGGGCTACATCAAGACCAGGTAAAATCATCAGGACTAATCAAAAACATGTGTCCGACTGGACTAAAGCAAACAGAGAACCGAAAAGATAAAGCCTGGACCGAAGATAACCCACCTCAATGTAGGCCGATCCCGATCTCCCGCTGGTCTACTGAGACGCTGGTGTCGAACCGCTAGGCCCTGAACATGTAACTGTATCAGTAACTGACTCGCTCAACCGGAGTCTACGGAACTTAAGCAAAATGCTCCGTCGGTGTGTAATTACTGTCTAAAGGCAGCCAGCGCGTTACAATTGCATTTTAGTACCTAACATATTCTGAAATTGCATAAATATGCTATTTTAAACGCCGTTTCGACTCGATCTCCCAATCCGGGAATCCAAAATCAGCGCCGTAAGTTTCAGCGCGTCTGGTTTGACGAAACAGACCCCGTGCTCACAAGTTTGGGTGGACACGCAGCTCGAGGGCAAAGTTGGCCCATAACCACTTAGAGCTCAAAGCATTACTTCACTAAATTAGGTTTAAACCCTAGACATAGCTGTGATATAATGGAGCATCATGTATATTATCAACTGAGAACTGAGATGCTCACCAGAAGTTAGCCGGAGAATGGCCGGAGAGCTTGCCGGAGCAAGGTGGTGCAACTTCAATAAGGACCAAGGCTCGGCTTGGGCAACCTTGCACCAAACTTGGTTCAAACTTGGATCAGAGGTGAGCAATGGTTAATTCCGGGTGCCAGATGATGCTCGGGTCAAGCCGGGTCGAGCGCCGGCGGCCGGGAACGGTGGCGGCCGAAGGAAAGGCCCGAAGTGGAGGGGCTCGGGTGGGACAACTGGACCAAAGAATGGAGTCACCCCGAGCCCAAAATAAAATGCTGCGAGTCATGAGAGGGGTAATTAGCTCCTACCTGTGCAAGTGGCCGGAGGCCGGAGCGCCGGAGATGGCCGGAGGTCGAGGGTGGGTGGATCTCGGGTGCAACTGCAGAGGCATGAAACCCCACATGAAAAGGTTCATGCAAGAGTTCAAAAAGCTTCCTTAGTGTCTAGTGGACTCACCTGAGTCACTGGGCGGCGGCCAAGAGCAACGGCGATCGCCGGAGATGGAGCTCGGGCGATCCTGAGGCCTCTAATGGCGGATTCCGGCCGGCGACCCCCGGGCCGTTGCAAGATGGACCAATTCCTTCCTCTCGGTCCTCTGGTGCTTGCTAGGTGGTTGGCCGGCGGCTCGGGTGCACGGCGGCGAGGAACGGCCGCGGTTCAAGGTTGGCCGGTTCTAGGGCATGGTGGATCTCCACCGATCTTCATCCGATCCACCCCAGTCTTCGGGAGAAGCTTGAAGTCACCCAGAGGAGCAAGATCAATGGTCTTGATCTGGATTTAGTCG
>CM055073.1:28558598-28563598 GCA_029204045.2 Tillandsia leiboldiana
TATTCAAAGCAATATGGACTGTTTAAAGAGCTATATATGCACTGATGAAAGCAAGGAAAGCATACAACTAATCCGTTTTGTCTATATGACTGTACAGAAACCATATATAGCTGTTACCTAAACCAATATTCCTGACCAATTGCAAAATGTTACAATTGTAACAATTGTAATATATGGTACCCATATATTCATGTTGTACAGCTCTTTAAAAGGTCAATAGTCCTGAATAATTACAAGAATTCGGTTCATTGAGGTGAATTTGATCATCACAGACTACTACATGCCTGCAATGACTGGTTATGATCTTGTCTAGAAGATTAAGATAGATGTTGCAGTGTTTTTTGCTTTAATTTCTTGACACTAGTATTACAGGGGTATTCCGGTACACAAATAAGTGTACCGGTACATATGTGTTCCTCAGGTTGGTACCGGTACACAATGTAAACAATGTACCAGTACACTTATTTCTGTACAAAGGAAATGGTCTAATTGGATTATTATTAATTTTTTAAAAAAAAAAATTGCTGAATTCAGGAGTCTTCAGCTCTTAAAGACATGAGTAGTGCTATGGGTGAAATTCCAGTTGTGACCATGTCATCTGAGAATGTGCCCTTCAAAAATTGAAGCAAAAACAGAAAAAGGAAAAATAAAATAAGGAAACCCTACAAAGGCGTTCCGGTACAAAAATAAGTGTACCGGTACAAAGGTGTTCCTCAAGTTGGTACCGGTACACAATGTACACAATGCAAAAATAGGAAACCATACCGATCGGCGTGGCGAGGCGAGGTAACTAAACCCTAAATCCTACACAACGGAGATGACGGAGGCGAGAGAGCTCTTCGTCGAGCGGTCCTCGGGTGCTGAGCAAGGCGATTCGAAGGCAACCCTAGACGACGGAGAAGAGAGAGGCCTGCTTTGACCGGCCCTCGGCTGCTGGTCGAGAGTCGTAGCGAGCGAGCGAGAGAAAGAGAAAGAGCCCTAGAGAGAGAGCGCGAGCGCGAGAGAGAGAGGGAATGGAGAGAGAGCGAGCGCGAGAGAGAGAATGGAGGGGAGAGTGTTTTAGATAAAGAGAAAAGAGAAGAGGCGGGGTGAGAATAGAAGCCTTAGAAATCCCGCTTAATTCTCATAAATCGCAGCCACCCAGCTTCGGGGTGTATAATGTACACCCCGAAGCGGGGTGTACCGGTAGCACTATCCTTTAAGAATTAAGGACTTGCCTTAGTGAATTTTGTATTAAGCTTGATTGCTTCCCAAAACACAGATACATTCTTACTTTAAAAGATAAAGCATCCGCATTAGCCAGTGACAAAGCCATAAAATAAATATAATAAAACTATAATTAAAAATTATAAATATCTAAATATATAAAAATAAAATAAAATTATTTATTTTATACTTAAATTTCCATACTATATGAGGCAGAAAAGGTGAGTGGTGTACATTTTTTATCTATGCACATGGTGCATGTACTAGTTTTTATAGAGAAAAAAAAAAGGCTTTAGTATGGAACGTAGCGTTGTGTATAATGAGATCCAAAAACAAATCAAGTTGTACACCACTCTCAGTTTGAGTAACCAGATAATGTTCACATGATGTTGCGTTGAATTAGAAAACTCCCCCAGCATTTTACCCATTGCCTCAGTTACTCTCCTACATCAAAAGTTACGTCAATATATTTCACCATTGCCTCAAATAGATCCAAGATTTTGAGATAATAGGTGAATTCAACTGCAAAACACCACCTGTTATAATTTGATATAAGTGATCTGGCGTAATAAAGCCTATACTAATACTATCAAAGTTGATAGTTCCAATGTTTTGTGGAAACTCACTGACCAAGTTTACTCTTAATATATCCAGCAGCAGAGTATAGAATCTCAGATCACAATTATCAACTGTGGATATCTTTACCAGTAATTAAAAGATATAAGCAACTGTTCTGACAAAGCTCCAAATGGAACTCGCAATCTAGTACTAGCTTCTAAATGCGTATAAAATCTCTGCATCCTCGAAAATTTGCTCAGTTAAAAGGGGCTCATATTTACAATTTTGTTGAAAAGTGAAAAAAGAACTTACAATCAACAAAAGAATCCAACAATCAATTGAATACCAACCGCCATTCGATCTACGATTCAAAATTTACTAAGAAACATGCATTGGAAATACCTCATGAAGTCTCCTCCCTTGGATAGATAATGTCAAAGTGCCCGGACCTATAAAGTAAGGTCACAGTTGGCACTTGGTGTTGACCCATTGAAGAGGAGCTTTCGCCTGTGCTTGATCCATCCTTGTTAGAATCACTTCCAAGATCCAGAACAGTACTAACATCTCCACCCCCATTTCTTGGAGAGAGAAGGTAATCCGATCCTACTTCGCCAGATGAAAAGGATGTATCGAGATTCACTACATGTATCGGAACGCCGAACGCGTTCGCGAGAGCGGTGGCATGGATAATGTCGGCATCCTTTCCCATCTGGATAACTTCCTCCCTGCAGTACTGTTCGCAAATCAACAATGCCAGAAATAAGTTAAAGAAAATGGTTGGATACAGTTCAAACAGCAAAAAAACAAAAAACAAAAAAAAAAAAAAAAAAAAAAAAAAAAAAAAAATTGCTGATTTGTATGAGTTATAGTGTGGCTGCAGTCCGAACATCAATAATTGTTTCGTGCTCCATCTCGCCCAAAAATGGTTTGTAGAACTCCTCATTCTTGAGGATCTCAATGGAAGTGACCAATCTGACGAAAGTCAAAACTGATAAAAAAAAGAAAGATAAAATAATTATCTGGAATTAAATGATGGCATGAAGGAAAAAAAAGAGAATAACTGGATCGTGTTCCTCACTCGCATTTGTTTCCATCAGTTTCTGAAGTCTCTCCAACGGCGCTCCAACAGTTAAACTACAGACGGAACAGTTGAATATAATAATAGAAAAGAAAACACTTGAACAGCTCCTAAACAACAGAGATCTGAATGTGTATACATCTCATTTACTAGTTTCCCTCGACATTTTTTTCTCAGCAAAGAAGCAAACACCTGAAAGCAAAATTAAAAAAGCATCAGACATAAACAAAAGACCAAAGAAGAAGAAAACAAGCCCAATTTGAGAAACCATCTATATGATTTATTTAAACCCCCAGTCCAAATGGTCTACTTTTACAGGAATCTTTTTTCTTTTCTTTTTGTGAAAATGGAAACAAAGAATTCGAGTTCTTCATATAAAAAAGCTTAGCTCTAGAAAAACAATTGAATTGTACTAAAAAATATAACAGGAACTTGAATCAAGAGCTCACTGTGATTAGCAGTGACAAATTCGTTGTAAATTAATTTGATTCTATGAAAAGCAATTGCCCATATAGAAAACTCCGCGGTGGGGAAATTCTTCTTGAAAAAGCAGCTGAAACACTACGATTGCACATCAAGAGAACAGCCTAATGGCTTGATTTGATACTTCAACATTTAACACATATTACACATTCTTTTGTTTTAAATAATTTAGATCCCGTAACATGATTTCCCATCACCTATGAGCTATTTTGGGTTACAACCCTCCTTCCAGCTTAGGACCTAACAAACCTGTCGAAGTTTAATCCAGTCCAGAAGCTAAAGCCATCAGATTTGATGCGAACAGAGTACATGAATCTCCACTCTCTCAATCACTAGATGTGAGGAGAAACCTCCAAATTGGTGCCAACATGCGAAACACAGACGCTTCAAAAATGCCTGTGCCCTTGTCATGTCCATGTGGGACACGTTCGCTAGGCGGACACTGGAAAAATGTCTGTTACTAGTCCATTATATGTCAACTATCCTCTACCCTAGTTTCACATGTCCATCACATGTTTGTTGCACGCTAGGCACACAGACACAGACACAGACACAGACACAGACAAAGGACAAAGTAATTGATATGACTAAGACCAGGCACAGCCGACTCATCCAACTTTGAAAATATAAGATACGGACAAGGCGCCGACATTGTTAATGATTATATAATAATTTTCAGAAGGAAAACATCAAACTAAATACATTCTCATTACGTTTCAAAAAGAAATAACATTTTCATAATAATTTCTTCACTTATCGAAAGAAATTGATATTCCTGAGTTGATAAATATATAAAACAAAATAATAACTATATTAGGTTTGATAAAGAATAGTAATGGATGTCCTTGATTGTGAGGGCATACGCAACTGACATGCGATGGAACATGCTGAATGAGTAGGAGGACAATAGACGTAATGGGCATGACACAACTTAAAAACACATAATGAGCATGTCAGATATATGTGGTAGTGTCTGGCTAGCCTAGAATGTGTATCTGACACCAAACATCCTGAACACAACAACATTTTTGAAATATGTGTGTTTCTTATGTTGCGTGTCCCTCATGATCATGCACATTTCTTGCAAGTTCAAAGTGTGTTGATGACATAGTAAACATAAGATGTGAGACGATGAAAGTCATCGATTTTCTGCTCCTTTCAATCTAGTACTTCAAGTGCCAGGTGGTACAAATATTGTTCTTCCTTCTATTGTGACTATTCCATTGAATCCAAGATATATACCAGTTCTCAACTAGTACAGTTTTTTAAATTTTTATACATAAGGAAGTCTCGATTTCTATAGATTGTAAAACAAAAATAAGAATGCCATTTCTTTTAAAAAAAAATGACAATAATAAGAAGAATGTTCTAGATATGATTTTTTTTATACACACACAATTATGCTATTCTTTAAGGGATTTTTTTTTTTAAAAAAAAGAACATTATGCTATCCATTTGCTATGTCACTACTATGCCATGTGCTAATGTTTTCAAAGTTGATAAGCTCCTGTGTCTTAGTCATATAACGTTCTGCGGCCCATGTCCTTGTCCATCTAACCTAGGTGCCAACTACTACAATGCTGAGCAGGAGAACAATGGCCCATGTCCTTGTCCATCTAACCTAGGTGCCAACTACTACAATGCTGAGCAGGAGAACATTTGCACCCCAGATCAC
>CM055073.1:28568598-28797388 GCA_029204045.2 Tillandsia leiboldiana
ATATAAATTTTAAATTTTTTTTTAATAAATATCTTAAATTAAATATTTTAAAATCACATAAGTAAAATTTTTATTTGTTCCTCTTATTCCTCTATTCCTCTTATTCTCCTGTAACAAACCTGACGACCCGCAGCCATCGAGGATGAGATCTCTCTGAGATCGGCTTGGCGGCGAGGATAACGGTTGACCGGATGAGAGAAAGGATTGAGAATAGAAGGGGATTGAGGGAGGATTGTTCAGAGGGTTGAGAGAAGAGGGGGAGAGAAGAGGGAAGAAACAGTGGAAGGTTTGAGAAGTATTGAGTTCATTTCCATAAATTATAACCTCTCATTTTTACAAGCTACTATTTATATGCAGTGTTAATAGACTCCTGTTTAATTATCTAAACAAGTGCTAAGTAAATCTGTTTACTGACTATGGGCCTCGCTGGACTTATTCTTGAGCCGGTTGATGGGCTTGGGTTGGGCCGCGAATTGCTACAGTGCCGTGCCCTCTTGTTAATTGGAGCGGGTTTGTCCCTGTTCTGTCGCCCGCCCGCTTGGAAGACTCCAGATGAAGGCAACTGTCACATCCCCCACCTACCCTCCTGACTCCTGCTGTTCCCCTTTGCTCCTCCTCCTTCTCTTCGTCACCTCCAGAGATTCTCCTCCTCCATCTATGCTCCTCTACTCCTCTCTTCTGAAGTTCCTCCTCTCTCTTCTCCATGATGTGTAACACCCCCTTCCCCTTGAAAGCATCCTTGTCCTCAAGGATGATGCTCGGATACTGCGCCTGGAGCACTTGGTAGTCCTCCCAAGTGGCATCCTTTGGGTCGAGGTTACTCCACTTTACCAGGACTTGAGAGTTCGTCCGGTTTCCTCTCTCCACCACCCTCCTGTCCAGTATTTGCTCAGGCTGTGTTAGCAGCTGCCCCCCTTCTCCGGTTTGAAGCTCCACTCTCGCGTCTTGCTCGGAGGCAGGGACCTCCTTCTTAAGCTGCGATACATGGAAAACTGGGTGGACTTTGGCATCCTCTGGCAACCGCAACCGGTATGCTACAGGCCCTATCCTCTGTAAAATCTCATACGGGCCATAGTACTTCGAGGTGAGTTTTAAACTGCGCCGCACCGCCACGCTGCTCTGCCGGTAAGGTTGTAACTTGAGGTATACCTTCTCCCCTACCTTATATTCTTTATCTACCCTCTTCCGGTCAGCGTTCTGCTTCATGCGGTCCTGGGCCTCCCGTAGTCTCTCTCTCAACTCCTGTAGTACATGCTCCCTATCCCTTCTCCACTCTGCTACAGTCGAGTTCACTTCTGTCCCCAAATTCACAGTAGGGTGTGCTGGTGGTTTGTATCCGTAGAGGGCCTCAAAGGGGGTCATCCCTAAGGAGGAGTGGTAGTTGGTGTTGTACCACCACTCAGCCAGGGAGACCCACCTAGACCATTTGCCGGGTTGGTGGGAACACATGCACCGCAGATATGTCTCCAAGCATCTGTTTACTCTTTCCGTTTGGTCGTCGGTTTGGGGGTGGTAAGCTGTGCTCAGGTGCAGTTTCACTCCCAGGAGTTTAAATAGATCTTGCCAAACTTGGCTGGTGAATATCTTATCCCTATCGGACACTATCCCCCCAGGCATGCCATGTAATTTGTAGACTGAGTTTAGAAATGCTCTAGCAACTCCCATAGCAGTGTAAGGGTGAGTTAGTGGAACAAAATGGGCATACTTTGTTAACTTATCCACTACTACCAAGATAGTGTCCCTATTCTCAAATTTGGGTAGGGACTCAACGAAATCGATACTTACCAATTGCCAAGCTTGGGTTGGTATCTCGAGGGGTTGCAACAGCCCTGCGTAGGGTGTCCCATCCACCTTGTTCTTGATGCAAACCTTACAGGACTTAACCCATTTCTCAATATCTGTCTTCATTCCTGGCCAATAGAACAGTTGTTTGATCCTCCTGTATGTGTTGTCCACCCCAGAGTGCCCCCCTATGGCTGAGGAGTGCATCTGCTCTACCAAGGATGATCTCAGTTGCCCATTGTTGCCCACATAAAGCCCCTCCTTATATCTCAGAATCCCCTATTGGTGTGAGTAGTCTTCCTGGGACTTTGGTTGCAACAGTGTTGCTACTCTTAACTGTTGGGCCTTAGAATCCCCCTCATAACTTGTCCCCAGTTCCTCAGCCCAAGTGGGAATCACAGCAGTTAAGGCATGGCGGTTGCCTTCATCTGGGCCCCTCCTAGATAAGGCATCAGCAACCTGGTTCTCCCTTCCCTTCTTATACTTAATAGTGTACTCTAAACCCATAAGCTTCAGCATCCCTTTCTGCTGGATGGCTGTAGTGATCCTCTGTTCCAATAAATGTTTTAAGCTCTCATGATCAGTCTTTATCAGGAATGGCCTAGGGCTTAAATAGTGCTTCCACTTAGCCACGGCTAGCAGGATAGCCAGGAATTCCTTCTCGTAGGTTGACAGACTAAGGTTCCTTGGACTAATGGCCTTAGTGATATAAGCAAGGGGTCTCCCCTCCTATGACAACACTGCTCCTATTCCCATCTCACTCGCATCCACTTCTATTGTGAATGGCTTGAGGAAGTCAGGCATGGCAAGTACAGGGGCTGTGGTCATCATCTCTTTTAGCTTCTCAAAGGCCCCCTGGGCTTCTTGGGTCCATCTGAAGCTATTCTTCTTGAGTAGCTCTGTGAGTGGCTTACTTACTGCCCCATATCCTCTTATGAACTTTCTGTAATAGCCTGTGAGGCCTAGGAATCCCCTCAGCTCCTTGAGAGTAGTTGGTCTGGGCCACTGAACCATAGCTTCGATCTTCTCTGGATCAGTAGATACTCCTTCAGCTGAGATTATGTGCCCCAAGTATTCTACTTGTTCTTGCCCCAGGAAGCACTTACTCCTCTTAGCTAGTAATTTGTTAGCTTCCAATGCCTTCAGCACTGCCTCCAAATGAACCACATGCTCACCCAAACTCTTACTATAGACAAGGATGTCGTCGAAAAAGACTAATACAAATTTCCTGAGGAAAGGTTGGAAGATCTCATTCATAAGTGACTGAAATGTGGCGGGGGCGTTGGTTAAGCCGAAGGGCATAACCAAAAACTCATAGTGCCCCGCGTGTGTTCTAAAAGCAGTCTTGCCTATATCCTCTTCATGCATTCGTATTTGATGGTACCCCGACCTCAAATCCAGTTTAGAAAAGAATCTAGATCCCTCTAGCTCATCTAATAAATCGTCAATAATGGGGATAGGATACTTATCTTTGATGGTGTTCTTGTTAAGTTGTCGGTAATCCACACACATCCTCCAGCTCTGGTCCTTCTTCTTTACCAGCAGCACTGGAGATGCATAGGGGCTTGTACTCCTTTGTATGAAGTTGGCTCTAATCAGCTCTGCCACTTGCTTTTCCACCTCCCGTTTCTGCTCGTGGCTTAACCTGTATGGCCTGATGTTCACTGGTTGAGCCCCTGTCTGCAGTGGTATCTTGTGGTCGTGCTCCCTCTTGGGTGGGAGGCCCTCAGGATCCTGGAAGAGGTGTGCATACCTCTCCACAATCTTCTGTACCTCCTCTGGTATATGCAGTTCCTTTCCTCCTTTTAAGCTTTTAAGCTGGGCTATTGCACAACAATAGCCCAGCATCCCAGCCTTTACCCATTGTTTGGCTCCAATGGTCCTAAGCTTAGCTCCTTCAGCAATTCCTTCCACAGTGATGGTCTTCCCCTCTTTATTGAAGGTAACGGAGTTGTTGGCGTAGTCGAAGGTCACCCTTCCATACCTTCTCAGCCAGTCAATACCCAGAATTATGCTAGACCCATCAAGCCTTATAACCCTCAGGTCAGCTTGGTAGGGCTCACCATGCATTACCCACTTGAAGTCTGCGCACTTCAATTTACTCAACACCTTGTGGCCATTTGCCACAGTGACAATGAGTGGGGTAGCTGTTGTCATACTTGTTTTCAGATCTTTAGCCACTTGGAAATCTATAAAGCTGTGGGTGCTCCCCGTATCAATCAGAAGAACCAGAGTTTTACCCCCCACTTCACCTTGCACCTTGATGGTCTCCTGTGGGGATTCTCCACTCAGGGCATGGACTGAGAGGCCCATCTCTTCAAGCTCAGGTTGCTCTTCCTCTTCCTCCTGCAACAGCCCTTCATCAAACACTTCTTCAATCTCAAACTCCCCTCCTACTTGGTTGAGGGTTTTGGACTGGCACTGGTGCCCTGGGGAATACTTCTCTCCGCACGTAAAGCACAGCCCTGCAGCCCTCCTTTGCTCCATCAGCTGTCTGTTGGCATTGAGTGGCCCTTCTGTGGCCCTGTAGGGGTTTGATCTATTGATAGGCTTCTGATTGTGGGGCCTGGTGGATTGTGACCCTGAGGATGGTGCAGTCCATGCTCTGCCAGCCAGTTTCTGCTTCTTCCACATCACAGTGAGGGCCTTCTCATGCAGCTTGGCTTGCTCATATACTTCCTCTAAGGTAGTTGGGTTGGACAGATCAATGAAGGGGACAAGCTCTTCCTTGAGCCCACTAATGTAGCTTTGGATGAAGTGGTCTTCACTCAAGGTAGGGTTTAAGTACAGCATTCTTGCTCTTAAGTCTTCAAACTTTTCCTGGTACGCCTCTACACCAGTAGTTTGCTCCAGCTTGTTGAATTCTCTAACCAACTTCTTCATGGAAGAAGCATCAAACCTTCTACACACAGCTTCCACCAACTCAGTCCACTCTACATCTGGCCTGCCCATTAGATACCCTTCCTTCCACCTGTGGGCCTTGCCAGTGAAGTGCAGGGTGGCTACTTCCACCCACTGTTCTTCTGGTATTTGATATAACCTGAAGTATTGCTCGCTCTTGCTTAGCCATTCTCTGGGTTCTTCTCCTCCAAAAGTGGGGTACTCCAGTTTTGGGTAGGGTATGTGATATTAGTGCCTAGGGGGAGGCTGGACAGTGGGGTTATCAACCCTAAGGTGGGGATTTGATAAGACTCCCTTCCCTTTGTCTTCCCTGAATGGAAACTTGGTACTACTGCCAGGAAGTTCTGCCCCCAGTGCCCTGTCTTCTCTGATGTGTAGTGGGGGTCCAGGACTAGCTTTGGGTAAGTGAGGCTGTGTGCTGAACATTTTCATCAACTGCTCATGCCTCTTGGTGGCCTCAATCTGCTGGGCTTCATACCTCTGTTAGCCTTCTATCTACAACTCCCCCAGCTGCTGCACCAGAATACCCAACCTTTTGTTGTACTCTGCTCCAAAGTGTTGCATCTTCTCTTCTATTGTGTGGTTGCACTCAGTTACCACTTGTTGCATCCTCTCTTCCACACTTTTGATGTGTTCATTCATCTCCTTGAGCCTAGTTCCCTCTGCCATCTCTCTAAGGTATGGATCTTTAGTGTTGAATTGGAATCGATTGTTTTTGGCTTTCCCTATTTTTGGAGTTGGACTCTACTACTGACGATCCCTTCCTTTCTTCCTCAGGCCCCAATACAGCTATATATCAAGGAATATAGGGAATTTGGAAAATTTGGTAATGGTAATACCTCTCTTGCAGGATGCTCCAGGAAGACCAGCTGCTTCTTGATCCAATTGTGGGAAGTGATGGAAATAGGGCTCAATCTTTGGCTGCTTATCGGTTGCTTGTAGTCTTATGGCTCGATATTGTGTTGCTTGTTGCCTTGTGGCTCGATGTTGTGTTGCTTGTTGCCTGGTTGCTCGATGATGTGTTGCTTGTTGCCTTGTGGCTCGATGTTGTGTTGCTTGTTGCCTGGTTGCTCCGTTCTCACGATCCCTCGGATCGGAACGGCTCTGATACCAAATTGTAACAAACCTGACGACCCGCAGCCATCGAGGATGAGATCTCTCTGAGATCGGCTTGGCGGCGAGGATGACGGTTGACCGGATGAGAGAAAGGATTGAGAATAGAAGAGGATTAAGGGAGGATTGTTCATAGGGTTGAGAGAAGAGGGGGAGAGAAGAGGGAAGAAACAGTGGAAGGTTTGAGAAGTATTGAGTTCATTTCCATAAATTATAACCTCTCATTTTTAAAAGCTACTATTTATATGCAGTGTTAATAGACTCCTGTTTAATTATCTAAACAAGTGCTAAGTAAATCTGTTTACTGACTATGGGCCTCGCTAGACTTATTCTTGAGCCGGTTGATGGGCTTGGGTTGGGCCGCGAATTGCTACAGTGCCGTGCCCTCTTGTTAATTGGAGTGGGTTTGTCCCTGTTCTGTCGCCCGATGGGTCTAGCACAAGGTTCGAAGTGCCGTGGCACGGGGCGTGCCGCTCGCCGCCTGGCACGGTACGGTACCGGCACGCTTGCGTGCGGACACGTGGCACGCTTGCGTGCCGATGGATACGCATGACCTCCCAGTGGCACGCTCTGGCACGTTTTTTTTTTATTTTTTTTGTTCCCAATAAGCTCTTATAATATTGTTTTGAAATGTTTAGTCAAAAAATTATGAATATTGGCTATATATAGCTTACTATACTCACCAATTAACATATTGATATTTTTTTTTATATATAAAGTACAATGGAGTTTTTTTTCAAAATAACACTCTAAAATTTTATAATTTGCGAAATAATCTTATCAAAATTTTATTTGTAAAACTAATCCTATTTTTGCCATATCAGCTTGCCATATCAGCGCCACATACAAAAGGGTCACCGCCTTCTAAAGACGGTGAACCGCCTTTAGCTATAATTTTCATGATTAAGTTCATTTCAAACAAAATTACAGAGAGATACATAAATTAATTTTCATGATTAAGTTAATTTCAAACAAAATTATAGAGAGATACGTAAATAAAATGGGAATGTGGGTACGAGTCAGATTTTTAAAAGATTTAGGTTGTTATTGTAGAAAGATAAGATAAAATGAGAATGTGGGTACCGATTAGATTTTTAAAATATTTAGATTGTTATTATTCATTAATTAATATAAGAAGGAAAAGAGATAAAAAATATTTTTAATCATAAAACCTAAATCTTTAAAAGATTTAGATTGCTATTAGTTAGTAAATAATAACAACTTAAATCTTTTAAAAATTTGATTTATAACCACATTCTCATTTTATCTTTATCTCTTTACTTTTTATATTAGTTAGTAAATAATAATAATCTAAATCTCTTAAAGATATTCACATTTACTAACAACCTAAATTAGTTAGTAAAATAATCTAAATCTCTTAAAGATAAAACAAAAAAAACAAAAAAATATGTACTGTGCAATATGTGATTTTTTAAAAAAATAACAAAAAAAAAATATTCTACGCATGTGATTAAAAAAAAAAAAAAAAAAAAAAAAAAAAAAAAAAAAAAGGAAAACTGTCGTGCCGCTCGGCACGGCACGCGATACCCAACAGGGTATCGCTCTGTCTCGAGCGATACCCTTTGCGATACCCAACAGGGTATCGCTCTGTCTCGAGCGATACCCTTGGGGTATCGCTCGAGACGGTGGGTGCGAGACCCCCCGTACCGTGCCCCTCTTTGAGGGGCCGCCCGTGCCGCGGGCGGCACTTAATTCCTTGATCTACACCGTTAAACTTGCAAACGATATTTGTGCAGCAAGTTTAACAATGTAGAAATATCAAAATCACGTTAAATTTTGATAAAAAATTCTTTATACTAAATAAAACAACATCAATATTTTTGATCTAAAATTTGTGCCATATCATCACTTTTTGTGAGATTTTTATTTTTAGCAATTGATTTTAAGCTCTTTCGATCACCGGGCAAATGATAATGAAAAGTCACAATTTATTTTCTAAATACTTCTAATACTCTAGATCAAATATAACGAAGCCGATCATCGATTCAGAAGTTCCAACATCGAAAATGACTTAATAGTATGGAGGCCACCGTCCTTCTAAAAGCATAGAAGCCTCTGTGTGTGTGTGTGTGTACACACACACTATGCAATATGCATTATTGCACAAATTTTCCTAGGAAGTAGGGAATTTGAATGTATGATCTTCAAAACCATATTTATTTGCATTCATGCGCCATTCCGATCACTAGTTAAAGGATAACGAAAAATTACATAATTTATTTTCTAGGTACTTCAATTTCTCTATCAAGGTTAACGGAGTCGATCGTCAATTCGGAAATCCAAACATCAAAAACAACTTGATAGCACAAAGGTTATCGTGCTTCTAAAAGCACACAAACCTCTCTCTCTCTCTCTCTCTCTCTCTCTCTCTCTCTCTCTTTATATATATATATATATATATATATATATATATATATATATATATATATATATTCTCTCTCTTTATACACACACACACACACACACACACACACACCAATATGTGAAGTTGTGTATCTAGATGAGTGATCTTCAAAGCCATATTTATTTGCATTCATGCCTCCACTAGGGTATATGAGAATAACATTCAATATATATATGCATTATTGCTTAAATTTCCCTGAGAAGTAGGTATCTAGATGAGTGATCTTCAAAGCCATATTTATTTGCATTCATGCCTCCACTAGGGTATATGAGAATAACATTCAAAAAAAAATCCTTAATAAAAGGCTTCACCCTAGAGCTCTTCTCGATGTAGTCTTTGACAGAGATCATCAAGCTGCCCAATTGCTAGAGAATTCTATTTACCTTAGGCCAAAATGATATAATATAGGCGGTATATCTTGAATAAGCAATTAAATATTAACTTATAGTTTTTTTTTGCATATATATACACTACAATATGTGAAGTTGTGTAACTACTGACCTCAAAGTTGGTAAGAAATTTTTTCACGTTATGTATGCACATATCAATTTAATGAAGGCATTAGTGCAATTTTCTGCATTTGCCAGGATATATATAAATACAAACATATATGAGAAGTAGGTATCTGGATGTGTGACCTTCAAAACCATATTTGTTTGCATTCATGCCTCCGCTAGGGGTATATGATAATAAGATCCAAAGGAAATTATGCACCTTGTCCCCAATGGAAGACATCATCCGCACCTCGTCCCCAGTGGGAGACACCATCCGCACCTTGTCCCCAATGGAAGACATCACCCTGGAGCTCTTCTCGATGTAGTCTTTAACAAAGATGATCGTGCTGTCCAATTGCTAGAGAATTCTATTCCACTTAGACCAAAATGATACAATATAGGCAATATGTCTTGAATAAGCAATTAAATATTAACTTATAGTTCTTCTTGCATATATATATATACACTACATTATGTATGCACATATCAATTTAATGAAGGCATTTGTGCAATTTTCTGCATTTGCTAGGTATATATAAATACAAACATATATGAGAAGTAGGTATCTAGATGTGTGACCTTCAAAACCATATTTGTTTGCATTCATGCCTTTGCTAGGGGTATATGAGAATAAGAACCAAAGGAAATTCCGCACCTTGTCCCCAATGGAAGACATCACCCCGGAGCTCTTCTTGATGTAGGTTTTAACAGACATGATCGTGCTGCTCAATTGCTAGAGAATTCTATTCCACTTAGACCAAAATGATATAATATAGGCGATATGTCTTGAATAAGCAATTAAATATTAACTTATAATTCATCTTGCATATGTATACACTACAATATGCGAAGTTGTGCAACTACTGACCTCAAAGTTGGTAAGAAATTTTCCATGTTATGTATGCACATATCAATTTTATAAAGGCATTTGTACAATTTTCTATATTTTCCACGATATATATTACACATACATACATACATACATACATACATACATACATATATATATATATATATATATATAGTCCGGCTAGAATACTATCGATAGCACCAAGCAATTGGTACTATCAAGTTTTCAGCTGTTGGATGAAAAGATATGCGGTTGGGATTATAGTGGTCTCCTAAGAATTTTAC
This sequence comes from Tillandsia leiboldiana, assembly GCA_029204045.2. Lineage (NCBI taxonomy): Eukaryota > Viridiplantae > Streptophyta > Magnoliopsida > Poales > Bromeliaceae > Tillandsia > Tillandsia leiboldiana. Next base: position 28,578,448 of record CM055073.1, read on the forward strand.
TATTCGACCAACTACCTAGTAAACCCAAGGGGGACCACTATCATCTTAACCACACATCCTTTAATCCAAAGGCTAAAAACTTGATAGCACCAATGGCTTGGTGCTATCGATAGTATTCCAACCTAATTCTCTCTCTCTCTCTCTGTATATATATATATATATATATATATATATATATATATATATATATATATATATATATATATATATATATATATATATATATAGAGAGAGAGAGAGAGAGAGAGAGAGAGTTAGGCTCCTATATTATTAATAGTATTGGAGCTCTTATACTATAGTCCCATTTTCAATTTTACGGTGTTCAAATCAACGATCCACACCGTTAAATATGATCTGGGGTATATGAAGTTCTCAGAAAAAAAATATTTATAATTTTTCGACATAATTTACTTTATGATCAAACCATTTCAAAATTGTTAATTTTCAATGGCTACTATAGCGAGTTTGTAGTATAACGGTGTAGAAGAATCTAAATTTATTCAAATTTTAAAAGAAGATACTTTAAACAATTTAAATCAAGATCAGCATTCTTGATCTTGAATTTAAAAGTGCTATCCTTAAATTTTAAAAAAATTTCAATTTCCATCGTTCATTTTGACATGATTTACTTACTAAGTAAATCAATGTCGAAAAAAAGTAAAAGTTTATTTCTAAGAACTTCATATACTCTTATTTTTAAGAGGTGATTCGATTTTGACCGTTCATTTTATGCTCACTTTATGGACTTTATTATAATTTCAAAAATTACAAAATATATTTTCTAGAAGTTTAAAATTCTCTAGATCATATTTAACAGTATAAATTATATTCGAAAACAACTTGTGAGTACGAAAGGGTCTATACTCATAAGAGTATAGTAACCCTACTCTACACACACACACACACACACACAGGCGCACACACCCCAACAAAGAAAATTCTCCACCTTGTCCCCATCAGTAGACGTCTCTCTGGAATTCCTCCTGTAGTACTCTTCAGTAGAGGTGATCAAAATGCCAAATTGCTTGAGAGGCCAAAACAATACATTGGTTCTTGTCGTATTTCTGATGAAACAATAATATATTAATACTAGCAAGCAAAAAACTAGTTATTCTTTGTAAAGTCAAAAACCGTTTCAACTAAATCGTGAAAATGAATATGTTTCGGCATCCTAACATTGCAGCTCCCTCAACAACAATAATGGATATTCGAATTTTTATAGGTGTATGACCCTATTTCCTAAAATAGAAAAAGAATTTATATGTAAATGAAACTCGAACAGCAAAATCAGAATAATAAAAGAGATCCAGCTATCTACTGTTGTTAAGATATTAAAACTCGTCTCATGGGTATAAGTTTCTTCAATGAGAGCAACTCACCTAGGATAGAGAATATCATAATGGCTAGGCCTGTAAAGTAAGGTCACCAAGGGCACTATATGTTGATCTAGAAGAGAACTTTCGCTTGTGCCTACTCCACTATCTTGGCGACCAATTCTTTGAGGTAAGAAAACAAAGTGATTCAATCCCACAATTCCAGAAGACGAGGAGGACATGTCAAGAGTCTCCACACATATCGGGACGTCAAATACATTCGTCAAAATAGTGGCATGGATATGTCCAGCTTCCTTTCCCTTTAATATGACTTCCTCCCTGCAAAACTGTTGGTTAACAATCAGCAAAGCAAACAGAGAAATTAAAGCACGAAAATCATTTCAAAAAGTCTTTTCAACTTCCTTTATTAACAACATTAAAATACCAAAAGGAACTAAAATACCAGAAGGAACTCAAAGTATATGCTTGGCTACAAAATAAAGAGTTCCCAGACCTGAAAAGGTGTTTTGTGTTCCATCTGGCTGAAAAATGATCTGCAATAATCTTTCTGCTTGAGAATCTCAATACAAACAACTAATCTGAAGAAAATTAACACTGATGATAAAAGAATATCAGAGAACGGATCAAATGATGGCAACAAGAAGTGAAATATTCGATGTGTTCCTTACCTTTGTCTGTTTTGAGGTCATTCTCAGTCCTACGTAAAAGCTTTCTGACAGTGAAACTAGAGAGAGAAGGGTGAAATAAATAACAGCAATGGAAGACCAAAGAATCCAATTTAGCAAAGACAAAATGAGTATTTACATGCCATCGGATATTTCTCTGAGTAAAGAAATTAGATCCTGGAAGCAAGAATATAAAGTATCAGAGATAATTTTCAAAAATAATAATAATAATAAAGCATCAACATAGATAAACCAAAAAAAACATAAGTTTTAAGAGTAGACACGAAAGAAAAAACAGTGAGGAAAGTTATGCATTCATGTAAAGCATAAACAGCCCAATCATAATAGCATAAGTCCAAAAGATCTGTGTTTTCATTATTCACTGGATTTATTAGAAAATTTTCAGTGGATATATATTGGTTCTATAAAAAAGTTAATTGGTTAGAATGTATAAAAACCGCTGAACTTCAATCCGTTTTGAAATTGACCCCCTGCACCTTTTCCGAGCCATTGATCCTGCCAATGATTTTTTTCTCGTTTCGAATATCCATACCTCGGTAAGTGTATGTCCTACGATTCAAAAAAGACCAGAGAAAATTAAGCAAAAGTAGAGCATTTCTGCTCCCTTCCTTTCTAAGGAAGGCAATTCTTGATCACGTGCATCTCTCGTGGGTGTTTGATTCTAACAAAATCCCCAAACTTGCTAACGGAAGGACCTAAATCAAACGATTTGTAAGTTAAGGGGGTGTACATCAAATAAAAAAAAGCTCAGGGGGTCAATTTCAAAACTGTTTAAAGTTCTGGGGGTGTCTATACTTTAACCAAAGTTAATTAGATTATGTTCCCAAAGAAGAACAGGGGGAAGAGCTTGTTTGATGATTCAAGGATATCGTAATCGTAAGCCTAATACATGGAAAGAGCTTACGGATGTTATAGCAATCCTCATAAAATTGAGTTCAACGAAGATAGCTCACTTAATCAGAGTCGATCACATGCCTAAACCTCTTGCAGTTTTCCCAATGTTCAGAACCTCCAGCTTTTATAGCCAATTGTTATTGATCTCCATTGATACCAAACTAGGTCTTAACATACTCACTGGAATCTCACATTGATCCCAAAGGCTAAGTCATGGCGCTCGAACGTAGTACTATATATCGATCCTTTACTATTTAATTGCAATTCGATGTAAAACCAAACTTAATTCATGCTAACACGTAACACCTACATCACCTAATTGCAGTTAGTTCTTGTGTACATGTATGTACACAATAGATCCTCAGCTGAATGAGTGTGTGCCTCCCTCCAGTAAAGAGAGGTATTCTCCTCATGATCGTAGTTCCGTACCTCCTGATGATGACTACAGAGAATCATTTCATGGTACTAGAGCAAGAGTGCACATGGGCAAAAGAAACAACATGTAGAAATACAAGGTAAACAGTTTCTAGTTACGAAGTGGAGAACGGAAAAAAGGAATTACACTGAATAAATAAGAAATAGCTTCTTCATTCTCTCCAAGACTCTGACAATCCAGCTTCCACTGTTCTACACATGAGAGAAAGCGAGCAACCTCACCAATATTTTGCGTTTCAATAAGCAGCTCCTGCACCAAATTTCGGTCTCTATGAACAATAGGCCAAGGAAAAATGACCAAAGTAAATGGTGAGTGAGAGTTAAGAAATAGAAGTTCACCATGTAGGAGAAAAAGAAACTTCGATAGAAACTGTTGCCATCTCGGCATACTCGTCTGAAGGAACCATATTTTTTATCAAGTAACTGTGTCATAAAGTCGCTTTCATATAAGTGAAACTCAAATCTTACTGCTGACTAATTAACTGAATAAATCATGGAAATGATTAATGAGTACCAAACCTTGATTTTTTCCTGTATGATATAGTTGTCAGATGGGTACTCAACAGCTAATGCTAACAAAGAATCCTGGCATGTATTAGAGTGTTTTAGGTCCATGATAACGGGCTTAAATTATTTACTTAAGAAACACTGTTTAGCAGAATAATTATTAGCTTGAACCAAGAAGCAAGAAGCAAGAAGCAAGAAGCAAGAAGCAAGAAGCAAGAAGCAAGAAGCAAGAGACTAACACAAAAGGTTTCAATAATTCCAGGTGTTTGAACCATGAAGATTTTGGTTAGATTGACTGACATTTTTTTCCTAGTAAATGGTTCTAAACCTACTAGATCACCTAAACAATTTGTTAGTTTAAAGAAAAGCAAATGAAATGGATCACTACATGTTATCAACCACGTAGCCTAAATATTCCTTGACACGAGATCCAACCATCTTCTGTTGCTATAATTTGAACCAGACCAGTTAAAGGTCAACACAAGAAGAAAATTCACCTTCTCTCCGATATTGTAGTCTTCTATAAAAGCAAATTGTTGTTCTTTTTCTTCTTTCTCCTGCTCGTTACCGAACATACGCAGGAGGAGTTGAAGAAACTGCACTTGAAATCAGCAAACTTATTCACTCTTAGATAAACGTGACCCACCAAAGGAAAAACAAAGTTTAAAGTGATCATGAAAATGTTATGCCCTTAAGAAAGAAAATTAGATCATAAACCAATCAGCTAAAGAAAAAAAACCCAAATTTGGTAGCGTCGATGGACACACCTTTTTCCCGACAACTGGCATCTCCCTAGCCTTCTTCTTGGAGTCTTCTTCAAGCGCAATCAGACTACCTGATTGCTGGGGAGTTTTGCGCTTAGGCCGAATTGCTACAATTTTGTTCTTTGTCCTGTTTTTTATAAAATAATCACACCTGTTGGTACTCATGATTCTACAACATTTACAATTGTCAAGTCTGCACTCCACAACATTTCCACAAAGTCAAAAAACAGAAATATTTCTGCATCCTTGCATTGACCTCTCTCAACAACAAGAACTTATCCTCACATTTTTTGTTGGACTAAAACCACTTCTACTAGCAAAACAGCAAATTTATAGTCACATAAGAATTCAATGTGATCTACTATAGACACTTTATGGTGATGCATAAGCTACTCATAAGCTTATCTCCTAAAAACCCATCAAGTGCCTTCTGGGGAAGCAACTCACCTAGGATAAAGAATGTCATAATGGCCAGGCCTGTAGAGTAAGGTCACAGAAGGAACTTCAAACTGATCTGAAGAAAAGCTTTTGCTTGTGCTTGCTCGACTCTCCACAGTTGAGCCACTCTGAGGAGCAGCTGAAGTACTACTATTAACAATATCATATTTCGGAGGAATAAAGTCAAATTGATTCAAGTCTGGAGTTCCAGAAGGCAAGGTGGTTGTATCAAGATTCACTATGCATACTGCAACGCCGAGCGCATTTGAGAGAGCAGCTACATGAATATTCTCGGCTTCCATGCCTAGTGGGGTGACTTGCGCAACACAGTACTGTTGGTAAGGCAAAAGAAAAAAGGAAAAAAATACTTTGTATCAAAATAAATGGAAAAAAATGTCAAGCACCAAAACCAATCAAATAACAAAATGATTTTTTGATATACTAATACAGGAAACTTCATCCGGTTTCTAAAAAATAGAAATAAAAAATGCCTAGTGACATTTTAAACTACTAACAGCAACAAAAATTGCTGGTTCAAATGACGAGTTACAGGCAGCAGTGATTTGAACCTCAAAAAGCGTTCGGTGTTCTGTCTCGTCAATAAATGGTTTGTAATACTCTGCCTGCTTCATAATCTCAACAGAAGTGACCATTCTAAGGAACGTCAACACTGACAACAAAAGCATCTTATAAAACAAATGAAAAATGGTGGCAAGAAGGAAGAAAAAGAATGAATGGACGTGTTCCTCACTTGTGTCTACTTCAGAATCATCCTGACTCCAAGCAATAAGTTCTTCAACAGTGAAACTGCAGAGAGGACAATCTGATAAATAATAACAATGGAAAACAATGGAGATCCAGGTTAGGGACAAAAAATTACGGCTGATTAATCACTTTTCGTTCAAGAATTTGTTTGACGAAAGCTGTGAGTACCTGAAAGCAAGAATAAAAAGAATCAGAAATAGACAAACCAAAATGGAAAAAATAGTAGAACCAAATCTATCACACTAAACATCTATATCACATAGTTACTATAGCTATATGTGTGTATGTGGAACTTCTTCTGATCTTGAGAGTTTGGTCATTACTGTCATATGTAGTACTATTCTTACTTAAGTGTAGTTCCATAACTCAAGATGATGATGATGATGATGATGATGATGAGCGACTATTGTATGATGTAAATCATAAAAAGACCAAAGCAGAAAAACACGTCTGCACATAAGTTTTCATCATTCACTAAATCAGTCCTGTATCATGTAAAGCTCAAAAAGAATAAAGAAAAAAAAATTTCAAGCCCGTAAGATTGAGGTTTTCACCACTCACTGGATTAATTAAATGTTGCTTGTTGAAATGACCCAAAGACTTACAGTTCATATAACCGACTGGAAATTTAATCAACTTAAATTAAGGAGGTTGCAATCCTAATATGGTGGAGAGTTATTTTTGTTATAGTTATTCGACCAGTTGTTGGAGGTTTTCTCAGTTGGGAGAAAATGTAGTTTGAAACTCATCGAGGAATGCTGTATTTGCAAATGCTTGCATGATGCATGGGACTGTCTTTTCATCCTGTTACCTTATGATTGCATTATCATTGTTTATACTGTATATGTTTGAACTTCATTTTGACTTTGTACTTTCTTTGTAACTATAACCTATGAATACAACCCGGGTCAATGGGAATATTCCCCATAACCAATTTTCATAATAAAAAAAAAATTCACGTCATCAAAACAAGAGTGCAGAAAATTCAAGATAAATGAAACATCTCTAATTACAAATTACATAAGGGAGAAAAGCAATTACAGTTGACAAATCAGAAATGGCTTGCCAGGTAATAGCATCCGGTTGACTACTTAAATTATCCACATTCCACTGTTCAATCAATGAGACAATGCGATCAACCTCATCACTATCTTGCCTTTCGATGAGGTTCTCCTGTTGCAAAAATCAAAATCCAGTCTCACGAGCAATAGATCCAAAGAAATCTACCAAATTAATGGTAAACTAAAATAGAGAAATCAAAATTTTACGATGTAGGAAAAAATAAAACTCCGAAAGAAACAATTGCCATCTCGGCGTGCTCGTCTGAAGGCTTCGTATCTTTCATGGAGAATCTGTGTCATACAATCATTTTCTTATGAATGAACTCAAATCGAATCACTGATTAATTGATTGGATAAAAGATGATCATGAGCAGCAAACCTTGATTTTTTGCTGTATGATAGTGTTGTCTGACGAATACTCAGTAGCTAACGTCAATAGAGGTTCCTGACATGCATAACCAGTGTCTCAGATCCACAACTTGAAGCATGAAACTGCTTCAGAATACTTCATAATCAAAATCCTACAGTTTTCTTCTTATTATATAGCTGGGGTTGGAATCCATTTTCCTCAAAGATCCAAAAACCAAAAGAAAGGGGACTTCGCAACTGAGATTTATATCAGTACATCAGCTTCTCCAAAAAAACAAGTAATTTAAACTGCATCTCTGCTTTCTTTCCCGTGGTAAAACATTGAGAAGCCTGATAGTAAACACAACTGATTAACCTACGAAACTATATGGAGTAAATTCGAGCCGTAATTTAATAATGAAGCATAATGCAAGAAGCTAGTAATCAATACCAATGATTTTCCCAGTTCCAGGTGTACAAACTGCAAAAATTTCTCCTAGTTATCGACCAAAGTACTCTAAAACTCCACGGTAACGAAACCCATCTCATCGGCGCCAAAACTTGAAAAAGAGTAGTTAGAGATTATCACAGCACCTTCTCTCCAATACTGTAGTCCTCTGGCTGGGCAATCTCTATAGAACTGTCAATTAAATTTCCTTCTAGGATAGCACTATGATCTTGCCCTCCCTTTTTCTTCTGCTTATTGTCCAAGTTTTATTTTTCGGGTTAGTAAAAAAATCTCAAATTACGCCACAAAAAAAATAAAAAAATAAAAAATAAAAAATCAAAGAAGAAGACCATGAAATCAACAAAAGAATTCAAATTCAGCGAAACATTTATATCAAAATCCAAAACTAATCATCAAAGAAAGAAACCAACACTTCAAATTGAAGGATCGGAACGTGAAGTTCTTAAGCAAAAAAATTAGATCAACTTCCACAAAAATATCAGCAAAGAAACACTTGAAGATTTCAAGTAAAACCCGTAATTTGGCATCCGCAAACAAGAATCGGATCGAACGCATAGAAAACACCCACAAATCCAACAGAAGATCAAACAATTCATTCGAGCAACTCAAAATAACCGCAATTTAGATCCCAATTTCGCAAGAAACCCCTCAAAACTCACAGATTACATCACAGAGGGAGGATCGGGGATTGGAAATCCAACAGAAGACCAAAGATCTCACTCGAGCAACACAAAAGAAGCGTCATAATTCCACGAAAATCGCCCAACAAACTCAAACGGTGACATCACAAAAGCCGATCGAGAAGCCCTAACAGAGCGAAATCAAACTGGGGATTGGGGATGGAGAAGCTTGCCGGGGAAATGGGAAAAGGGAAAGCGTAGTTGATTTCGTCATACTCCAAATCGTCTTCGTCTCCATATTCGTATTCGTCGTCTTCGTCTTCATCTTTATCGTCGTCACGCTGAAGCTCCTCTTCGTTGTTCTCGTTCCCAGAAGCCATCTCGAGAGGCGCTATTGATGAGAGAGTGGGCATGGGAGGGAAATGAGAGATGGTATCGATTTTGAGAGGTGGATTTTATCTGACTAGTCCTCTACAAATTTATAATTGCAAAAGAAAATTTTATTTTCTAAAAGTTAGGCATGCTTGCGCCTCAGGCATCATGTTGGACTTTTTTTTAAAAAATAATCTTATAAATTTGTAAAATTTGCAAAATAATTTTTTATAAATTTTTTTTTTGTAAAACTAACTCTTATCGTTCACCGTCTTCAGTGTTTTTGCTTAGAGCGGTGAATGGTCATTCACCGTCTTCAATATATATACCATAATTAGTTAATTCGGATTCGGCAAAAATTTAGTACGGATATAATTCGAATAAAATTCGTATCATAATTTTTAAATTTTTTAAAAAATTCGGCTAAAAAAATGAGTTCGTTAATTATTCGGATACGCGATTTATATCAGAATTATACGTCCATCAATTAAAAATTCGAAATTAAAAATTCGACTATCAAATTAAATATTTTTTCAAAATTTATATTATTAGCATAAATAATTATAATTTTTAAAATTAATTTAATCAACTTACTATATAAATAAAAAAAAATACTCATTCAAAAAAATAAATAAATAAAATAAAATAATAAAAACACAACGCTAAACAGAAAATTTTTAAAAAAAAAAATCACAAATAATTAAAAAATAAAAAAAAAAATTGTAGATAAAAAAAAAAAAAAAATTAATCAAAAACAAATATTAACTTCACTCACAAGTTATCAAAATTTGATTTAATACACAAATTTACAAAATCACAACCCACAAACTGGTGGTGGCAAAGAAGATGACGAGCGACACGCACCCCGGAGGGTTTCGATGGAGAGCGGCGGGCGCCCTGGGAGAGGTTCCGATGGCGAGTGCCGAGCAACATGGGAAGCTCACCTGGGAAGGTTCCTATGGCGAGCGACGAGCGTCCTGGGAGGGATTCCGATGGCGAGCGACGGGCGTCCTGGAGGGATTCCGATGGCGAGCGGCGAGCGGCCTGGGAGGGTTCCGACTTTCGATCCGATGGCGAGCGGCGAGCGCATGCGGCACAGAGGTTCCGACTTCCGATCTGGTGGCAAGCGGCGGGGTGGAAGGAGGCAGGTGTGAGAGGGCGTGAGAACAGAGAAGAGATGGTGGGGTGCTGTGAGCTGTAAGGTTTTTTTTTTTTTTTCTTTTTTTTTTTTCTCTGAAAGAGGTAAGCCGAATTTTTTTCTTTAAAAAATTCGGATTCAAGAATTATTCGCGAATAATGATGTTGGCTAAAAAAATTTACAAATTTTTCTGAATTTTTGGAAAAATTCGGGAAAGACTCGTTTAATTCAAATTCTCAAAAATTCGTAAATAAATCGCGAATTAACTAACTATGGTATATACTGAAGGCAGTGAACCATTCACCGTCTTCAGTATATATGCTGAAGGCAGTGAACCATTCACCACCTTCAGGTAGCGTTTGGTTCGGAGATTAGAAAAATTTTGTTATACCAGGGATAGATACAGATTCTGGTATTAGCAGGAATTAGTGTAAATTTACGTTTGGTTCGATTTATGAGTAATACCGGAATTAAAGTAAATTGTGTTTGGTAAATTATATAGGAATAAGGAGAATAAGAAGAATTGGTAAAAATTGTGTTTGGTTGAGTATAGAGGAATAAGAAGAATTGATAAGTGATAAATTTGTGTATTGACTATTTTGCCCTTTATGATATATTATATAAATAAAATAATTTATTATATTAATCAACCTAATAATAAATTTAAAATATTATTTAAATTTGTAAAAAATATTTAAAAATATATAATAAATAAATAAAAATACTAAAAAATTATAGAAAATTACATATTAAAATATTTAAAATGTTTGATTGTAAAACCAGTAAACAATAGCTAAGATTCTTTTAATTTTGTCCTTTTAAATATATTTATAGTATAATTTAATATTAATCTAAATTTATTATAAGGTTGATTAATAGCATATTTTATTATTTTTTAAAATTAATCATAAATGGTGAAATAGTGAGTAAAAAAATTGTAAAAAATTCAAGCAGTAATAATAACTATCTGGATGTTAAATAACAGTAAAACAGAATGTTATGATCAGATATCAAGTAAATAACGAATCAAACAAATGTGTGAAATAATGACGTTACACTAATAAAAATTCCCCCAATTATAGGACAAACATAATATTTAGCAGATTAAATCACATAAAATTCAGTCCATTATGGTCATAAAGATCAGAAAATAATAAGTCATTTACAATCCCATTGAATGCCGCATAATTCAGTTCAATACACATCAGAAAAGTCCTTTACATACTCGAATTCATACATAAATTTACAAACACATTGTAATCATACAATCAAATATATTACACATTTCTTACATTGCAATCAAATATATAACTAACTGCGATTATTCCATAACTCGTCTGTTATAATTGTGCGCACCGCGTCGCCTCTTTGTGACTCAGTAGTACCAACACTATGAACCGTTTCCTCGACATCTAATTCTACATTTGGTTCTTCCTCCATCACATCGTTAAATATGGCATCCGCACCAGAGTGTCGTCGAATAAAATTATGTAAAACATAACATGCCATCGCAATCTGGCATTGGACTTTATATGGAAAGGGTGTTGCAACAGTCAAGATCTTGAACCGTTTTTTTAAAATACCGAATGTTTTCTCCACCACATTTCTCAACTGTGCATGTCGATGGTTATATAGGTCGCGCGGACTTCGATGAGTGCGACCTCGTGTGTTTCCCTCAAATTGGCTAATATGGTAACGCTCCCCCCGATATGGTGCAAGAAATCTGTGTGTATGCCCAGTTTGATTTGTACTGGTGGAAACCCTGTTGCGAGGTTGTTGGCATAATGTGTGCTGGTTGTCAACATGTTGCAATTATGTGTTGTTCGTGTGTATAATGCCTATCACCCGTTTTTAAATAATTTATATAAAATATTTTTTGACTCAATTGATTGCCAATTGGTATGGGGGTGCAGTAAATACATGCCAATCCATCAAATACCTATGGCAATCATCATCATCGTCCATATCTGAAGCTACAGGGGATAGGCTGCATACTCACACTTGTCATACAAAATGGCAACAGGGAATAGGCATCATACACACAAACATCACATATGCTCGCAACAAGGTGACAACCAACGCCCAACCATATTTTATGGCAATGAAATGCAACAACATTGGAACACAGTCCTCACAGGCAAATCTACCAAATAGGCAATAACATGAGAACCAGCACATATTATGGCAATGACATGCACACATTATGCCATCAACATTAAAACATGAAGAATCGAAGCACTGAATAAGGCACTCATAGGGGGCATACCTTTGTGAAAAAGAATCACAACCTGTTAAGAAGCAAGAGGGGCCGCAGAGGGGGTGGCGACGCGGAGAGGGGACGCAGCGGAGAGGTTGCCGCAGAGGGGCCGCGGCGCGGTGAGGTGCCGCAGAGGGTCGCGGTGCGGATAGGGGCCGCAGAGGGGCCGCAGAGGGGCGCGGAGAGGGGCGCAGAGGGGCGTAGAGGGGCCGCAGAGGGGCGCGGAGAGGGGCGCAGAGGGGCGTAGAGGGGCGCGGAGAGGGGCGCTGAGGTGTCGCAGAGGGGCGCAGAGGGGTCGCAGAGGGGCGCGGAGAGGGGCGCAGAGGGGCGCGGAGAGGGGCGCAGAGGGGCGTAGAGGGGCGCGGAGAGGGGCGCAGAGGGGCGCGGAGAGGGGCGCAGAGGGGCGTAGAGGGGCGCGGAGAGGAGCGCTGAGGGGTCGCAGAGGGGCGCAGAGGGGTCGCAGAGGGGCCGCGGCGCGGTGAGGTGCCGCAGAGGGTCGCGGTGCGGATAGGGGCCGCAGAGGGGCCGCAGAGGGGCCGCGGCGCGGTGAGGTGCCGCAGAGGGTCGTGGTGCGGATAGGGGCCGCAGAGGGGCGCGGAGAGGGGCGCAGAGGGGCGTAGAGGGGCGCGGAGAGGGGCGCTGAGGTGTCGCAGAGGGGCGCAGAGGGGTCGCAAAGGGGCGCGGAGAGGGGCGCAGAGGGGCGCAGAGGGGCGCGGAGAGGGGCGCAGAGGGGCGTAGAGGGGCGCGGAGAGGGGCGCTGAGGGGTCGCAGAGGGGCGCAGAGGGGCGCAGAGGGGTCGCCGCGGGGCGCGGAGAGGGGTCGCAGAGGGGCGCAAAGGGGCGCGGAGAGGGGCGCAGAGGGGTCGCAGCGGGGTCGCAGAGGGGTCGCAGCGGGGCGCGGAGAGGGGCGCAGAGGGGCGCGGAGAAGGGCGCAGAGGGGCCGCAGAGGGGCGTGGAGAGGTGCGCAGAGGGGCGTGGCGCGGAGAAGGAGATCGGAGAAGGAGATCGGAGAAGAAGGAGATCGGGGAAGGAGATCGGAGAAGAAGGAGATCGGAGAAGGAGATCGGAGAAGAGTAAAGCAAGGTTGGGGAGAAGAGTAAAGCAAGGTTGGGGAGAAAAGTAAAGCAAGCAAGGAACGCAGCCTCGAACCCCGCGCCAAAAGATGGGTTCTCCTAATTCCACCCATTTCCTGGAATTCAAATTCCAGGATCCATACCTACTATTCCGCTACCCCTAGAACCCGGATTCTCATAAATTCTATCCCCGTTTGGGTATGGTAAGGGGGATAAGGGGGGTATTCCCCCCTTATCCCCCTTACCAAACGCAGCCTCAGTATATATGCTGAAGGCGGTGAACTATTCATCGTCTTCAGCGCATTCACCTGAACTTAGTCAATTTCTTTTGAAAATTGACGTGTGTAGTTGCTGTCTTAAAGACGTTGAATCGTTCAGCGCCTTTAATACAATAAAGAAGGCGCTGAACGGTTCAGTGCCTTTAGCATTACATTAAAGGCGTTGAATGGTTCAGCGTCTTTAGCAGCGCTTTTAGCCACAGTACTCACCAAAAAAAAATTTCAAGTCAAAAAAATCAAATTTTGTACAACAAATTTCACAACATTCAGATTGTGAACTAAAACATTCAGAAATTAAGTACAACAATTTTCACAACATTTAGAAATTATAGTTGAGTAACAGCTAAAAATCAACATCACCAAAATTTCAATAATACAACCTCAAACTCAAAATTAAACTAAAACTCAATTTTGAGCTCGCCCTTTCCCTCGACATCCTCGGCCACGCCCGCGTCCACGCCCACGAGGAACAGCAAGCTCCATAATTGATATATCATCAAAATGTTCGACGGCTGCCAACTGATCGAGCTTCTCGATAATACCGCCCTCATCATGCTCAACAATATGTTGGATCTCCTGTGGCGATGATGACGAGAGACGACGATGTGAATATTTTGAAACAAAAGATGTTCGTGATACAGGAGGCGAGAGCGACTCTGAAGTCGAGGAAAATGTCATAGGGACCTGATTGGGAGGAGATGGAGATCGTGGCACCTAAATAGTTAGTTAATTTGAATTTGAAGACTTATTTTGAAATTTATGCTAATATGAAGGTACCTGATGACTCGAGAACGATGCGTGAGCACAATCTCGACGACCCCCCAAATCTCTGACAGTAGGTAATATTGGTACATTTTATAGTACCATATCAATATGTCGGCTAATACTTGCCAGAGTCTCGAATGTGATCGCATATGACGGTTGATCATGCATTAACTGCGCATATATTATCATTCGTTTGTTGTAGAAGCATTTCAATTTATAAATTAATTTTATATTAAATATACAAAATATTATATATATATATATATATATATATATATATATATATATATATATATATATATATATATATATATATATATATATATATATATATATACCAGCGCTCTCTCGATATGCCCACGAGGATGAAAAGTCACCGGAGGACGTTGTACTAGACGATATATCCAACTCCTCGTAATCGTCCAGTACCATTGCATGTATACAAATGTCGCCTGCAGTGGGTCCTCACCAGCAGCCGGGAGCTGATCAACAATGTGATCTAACCTCTCAGACCACCTCTCAATGTGTGAGCGTGAAAAGCAATCCAATCCTCATCCGGATGCCCACATGATGTCACGCGTCGGATGGACTCCACGTTGAGAGGTATATGTTGGAGAATACCGAACTACCACAGGACTCGGTCTGGTACATGCATCTCTACAATGTGAAAGCAGATGCTGACTATTCTTGAACGCTAGACTTGCGAGCCCTGTACACAGAAGTCTGGTAACGCGGCTAAAATCTCATCTGTGTACGTCATCCATATAATCTGTTAATAACACAAAATAATTAGTTAATAAAGCATCTACATATTTATAGTGTTTAGAAAAAATATGTTTAAAGTATTGAATAAAGCATCTACAGACATACGTCTATCTCTACTGATCTAACTCATCTCTATAAAACTCAATGTGAGTGGTTCTGACATTGGCTCCAAAGCGTAGTCCTCCAACGTTGGCCCATCTAAATTATAAAATACATATATTAGTTGCAATTACATTTGAAATACAAAAATCTACTATATCAAATAAATGTCTTACTGGCAACCCAGAGGGCAATCTACTATATCAAGTAGTGCTATGACGCCTGTAGGTCGGCCGATATGAATGTGGTCTCAAGCCCAAATCTAAAAATTAACACCAACAGCTTAATATAATAAATAAAATATTAAATATCAATATATTAACATAATACTGAAATCAAAATATTAGATATTATACATGTAATAGAGTTCCTAAATAACAACATTCGGCCTTTTTGTTCAGTGAGGCAGCTCCTAGCGTTCAATATAGATATGCACATTTGTTAAAAATAATAACAAGATTATTCCAATGTTCATAGGAAATAGATAACCTGCACATTTGTTAAAAATAAAATTCAAACATTACCACCTCCACATTCCATTAATTAAAAATATAATTTGATTTGTTCTTACCCTCAATCATAAGGTCTTAGTTGTAGATGAGACATTCTTGGTTCTAGACAGGAGGTCGTGCATTGTCCACGTGAGGTCGTGGCTTACTTGTGTGTGGTTGTAGGTGGCACACATGTGGTCGTTGGTGGCACACTGCTAATCGAGTAAGGTACAACAGTCTCAATAGGCGAATACTCACTTTCTCTGCAGCATATATAATAATTAAGTCTTACAAAAGAAGATAACAAATTACCAATTTATTATGTTATTTTACTAACCTTATCATTCTTACACCACCTTCGCTTGGTATATTTTGATCACCCATCACATTAGCGGAAGGACCCACATCAATATAATTGTGGAGCATTCTCGTGTAATAACCTTGCGATTCAAAATTCTCCGATGGATGTAACTCTTTCTCAATGTATAGCGTCACAAAACCATAATGTTCAAATAATCCAATCATTCCCTCCAATGAATAAACTAAATATTCATTACCGACCGTAGGGCAATGAATAGTAAATTTTAATCAAAATTTTCTATTGTACAATTTGCTAAACGATACATTCTCGTCTCGAAACTAGTATATGTAGAATCAAAATGTATCGCGATTAATTTTTTTCGGCCACCGACATATTTTGGATCATTCTCATCCATAACTAACTGTCCATCCCAATGAACACTTAGTGACATGCGACGATTAGCCATTTTAACTATATATTTTTTTTTAATACTACAATTGTGAGAGGGACAATGAGAGCTTGAAGTGCTGATGAATTCAACACTTCAAAATACTAATTTGGACTTCACAGTGAAAGAGAGCGACAGTGAGACCTCTCACAGTGAGATCTCTCACTGTAAGAGAGAGACATGGACAATGAGAGATCTGTCTTCTCACTGTAAGATCTCCCACAGTGAGAGAGGTTTCTCTCACTGTGAGAGATCTCTCATTGAAAGATCTAGAGAGTGAGAGAGAGGGCCAGTGAGAGAGAGCTCTCTCAGTTAGAGAGAGAGAGAGAGAGAGAGGGACAGTGAGAGAGTGAGAGAGAGATAGAGGGAGAGAGGGACAACCTGCTAGGCTAGGCGATGGTGACGGCGGGCGTTGGCAACGGCGACGGCAACCGCAACGATTGAGAGTGGGGACAGGGGGAGAGATACTGTGTGGGAGAGGGAGAGAGGGACTGTGCGAATGTGAAGGGGAAAGAGAGGACTGCGCCGTGCAGGGGTTCAGTGGTGAAGAAGGTGTTGAACGATTCAACGTCTTTAGCGTTTATGCTAAAATCATTGAATCATTCAGCGCCTTTAACGTTTATGCTAAATGCACTGAATGATTCGACACTTTTAGCGTTTATATTAAAGGCGGTGAACGATTCACCGCCTTTAATACAATTTTCAGATTTAGCCAATTTCGGTTATTGTGAAGACGGTGAATCATTCACCGTCTTCATCAAAAACACTGAAGACGGTGAACGATTCACCACCTTCAGTTCATTTAGGTCCCATGGTGCCAAGCTGATAAAAAAAGAGTTAGTTTTGTAAAAAAAAAAAAATTGTAAAAGATTATTTTACAAATTTTAAAAATTTGTAGGATTATTTTTAAAAAAAAATCCATCATGTTGGAGTGAAATGACAAAAGTGGTGAACCGTTTTATCGATTTTTTAAATTTATAAATATTTATTTTTTATTTTTTTTATCTTTTAAAATTTTATATTTTATATCTTTAAAATTTTAAATTAATATATTTAGCCCGCCTCCATTAGATTATGTCGTTATTTTATAATTTTTTATAATTTATATAAAAAATATTTTCAAAATAAAAAAAAATATATTTAAAAATTAGTTTTGTCATTTATAATACAAGTAAGGATAATTTGATTATTTCGTCTCTTTATTATAAAAATATATTTTTAAAATTTTAAAGAAATAAAATATAAATATTTGAAAGTCAGAAAGAAAAGCGAAAAAACGAATATTTATGAGAGAGTTTTCTATATCGCAAATGATTTACCGTTTTTATTTAAATTTTTTACTATTCTTACACTGCATCGAATATAAGCGATGTTCATCATGCTTTAATTTAAGGGTTTTTTTTTTAAATAGTCATCTAAAAAATTATATTTTTAAAAATAATTCTACAAAATTTTTATTTACAAAAATAATTTTATTGGTGCCAACTGTGCGCCACATGTGTCCACCACATAAGCTGGTAGCCCAACGTGTAATAAATGGGTAGCCCAACGTGTAATAAGTTGAACACGGGAATCATTCCCCGTATTTAAATACGGTAACCATTCTCCGTGTTTAGACACAGGAATCATTCTCCGTGTTTAAACACGGGGATTAGTTCGATTACCCGTGTAATTAAAATCAAAATCTAAATTTTTAAAGCCGATTTTAGATTCCAAGTTTGAATTTAAAATTTAATTTTAGATTCAAATTTCAAGTTCAAACTTAATTTTGAACTCAAATTCATATTTTTCACTAGTTTTAAATTCAAATTGAGATCTTGAATTTAATTTGAATTCCAACTTTAGTTTTAAACTATAAATTCAAAATATTGAAATTAATTTTAAATTTTAATTATTAATTTAAGTTCGAAATTAAATTTCATATTTATATTTAAAATTTAAATTTAAATTTAAAAATCAAATCAGATTTTAAATTTGGCTGCGAATTCAAATTTTAATTTTAAATTTAAATTTTGAGTTCAAATATCAATTTAAGGGCTTTTTTTATTTTTGAAATTGGACTGATATTTGAACTCAAAATTTGAATTTAAAATTTTGATATTTGAAATTGGATTGATATTTGAATTTAAATTTTCAAATATCAAAATCTTAAATGCGAATTTTGAGTTCAAATATCAATCTAATTTCAAATATCAAAAAAACCCTAGGATTGATATTCGCAGCCAAATTTAAAATCTGATTTGATTTTTAAATTTAAATTCAAATTTTAAATATAAATTTGAAATTTGATTTCAAACCTAAATTTGAATTTAAAATTTAGATTCAATTTCAATATTTTGAATTTAAAGTTTAAAACTAAAGTTGAAATTCAAATTAAATTCAAGATCTCAATTTGAATTTAAAACTAGTGCATAATATGAATTTAAATTAAAAATTAAATTTGAACTTGAAATTTGAATCCAAAATCAAATTTTAAATTCAAATTTAGAATCTAAAATCAGTTTTAATTTTAGATTCTAATTTTGAAAATTTAAAATTAGAATTTAAATTTAAAATTCAAATACGAGATAAAAATATAAATTTGAAATTTAAAATTCAAATCCAAAATATAAATTAAATTTAAAATTTGAATTTAAATTTAAATTAAAGTAGTGAAATTTTGAACTCAAATCTTGATTTGATTTTTTAATTGAAATTTTAATTTAAAATATGGAACACGGTTAACCAATTCCCGGGTTTAAACACGGGGAATGCTTCCCCGTGTTTAACTTATTACACGTTAGGCTACCCCGCTTACGTGGCGTGCACACATGGCGCACAGTTGGTACCCATAGGGTCATTTTTGCTAATACAAATTTTGTAGGACCATTTTCAAAAATACAAAATTTCATAATGTTGTTTTTTAAAAAAACCCTTAATTTAATTATTTTATTATATAACTTTTGACAAAAAAGCTTTTTTTGAAAATGACCCTCTGAAAATTTGTATTTTTAAAAATAGCCCTACAAATTTTGTATTTGCAAAAATGGCATTGTGGATGCCAACTGTGCGCCACGTGTGCCACCACGTGGGTGGGGGAAGCCGGACATGTTACAAGTTGAACACAAGAATTCAATTTTCGTATTTAAACATGGGAATTGAGACCCAATCAACGATCAATCAACGTCTGGTGCACTCAGGTGGGGTGACGGGGAAGCGGGCCGGGTCGGCGCAGTAGTCGTAGACGAGGTGGTGGGCACGGGCCCAGGCCAGCTGGTGCGACTGGTGCACGGTGAGCTCCTCCATGGCCTTCTCCTTCCACCAGTACCTCCCTTCCTTCCCCGACCCGCTCTCGCTGCAGCGCCGCACTTCGCCGTCGTCCTAGTCGATGTCGGGGCCCCACTCGCAGCCGTTGATCCTCACCTCTCGGTACGCCACCACGAAGGGCGCGTGGCTCCAGTCAGTCTTCACCCTCCCCCTTTCCGTCGCCCAGTCGTCCGCGTTCCAGATGGAAACACGGGAATTGAATTTTCATGTTCAACTTGTGACACGTCCGGCTTCCCCCGCCCATGTGGCGGCGCACGTGGCGCATAGTTGGCACCCATAGCGCCATTTTTGTAAATATAAATTTTGTAGGACCATTTTCGAAAATACAAATTTTTATAGGACCATTTTCAAAAAAAAACTCTTTGACAAAATGTTTTAAACTTTAATCTTTACTTTTGATAATAATTAATTTTTACTATCTATAAACTTATTATTTGACCGTTTCTTCCGACCGACGTGTTGCTTTCTCCTACGCTCTCTCTCCCTTTGCTCTATTTCATCTCACGTCTTCTCCTAATTTGGCCTTTGGTTACAGGAGTTACATAAACCGAGTCTACTATAGGACAAATAAAAATGATGATGTGGCGATATATAATTGGTTGGATTTTTAAAGTAGTGTAGACCGGTAAGACTAAAAAAAAAAATCCTAAGTCGGCGGGGCCCACAATTTGGACACATCTTCTCCTAATTTCCTCCTCCTAATTTCGCCTTTGGTTACAAGGTTACATAGACCGAGTCTACTACAAGACAAATAAGAGTGATAATGTGACGATATATAATTGGTTGGATTTTTTAAAAAGTGTAGACCGGTGACACTAAAAAAAATTTCTAAACTTTTCTGCACCCTGCTGCCTCGAGGGGCCCTCCTCCATCTCTCTCTCTTCTGTTAAGGAATTTGTTTTGGCGTATTTCGTGAAGTGGTTAAGTCTTGAAGATTGAAGATGAAGATGTTTGGATCATATACCTCAATCTCAAGAAAGAAGAATTCAAAAGGGTCAGGTACGTTTAACTAAATAAACTTGGTGATCCGAATACATTAATAATGTAGAAACACTTGGATGGATTTTTAATTGCATAAAAATCAAGAAACTGAACTGTTACATGTTCAGGATCAGGATACTTCAGTCCGAACCCCGAACGTAGGTAAGTTCATGCGGAATTTCAGTCCGGAACACTCTTGGTTCAGTCCGGACCCCGAACGTGGATTCTGCAGAAATCGCATGAACAGTCCGGACCGTGGTTCTTTCAGTCCGGACCCCGAACACGATTTTCCAGGAATTCTCTGAAAAATAACGACAGTCCGGATCAAGCTAAATCCAGTCCGGACCGTCGTACGGGAAAAAGTCTTTTTACCGTCAGTTTTTGATTCTTATCCTCTTCCAATGGTTTCTAACCTATAAGTAAACCCTAATATCATCTTTTAGGATAATCCAATAAGTTTTTTATTCCGTAAATGATCGAAAAAAATTAACGGAGAAAAATTTATAAAAATCCACATATAGAGAAGAAAGGAAAAACTAGATCTATTCTTATAGTATTTAAAGCTTGTAAAAATTAAATTTTATAACTTTTTAATATTATTTATCATAGAAATAACTCAAAATTAATAATTTTAATGGCCAGCATGAGCATTTCAAATATTTAACAATATAGAAATATCAAAATCAGATTAAATTTTTATGAAATTTATTTTTATACTATCTTAAAACAAAATCTCAATCTTTGATTTAAAATTTTAGTACTATATCATTACTTCTTGTGAGAATTTTACATTTAGCTGTTAATTTTGAACTTTTTTAATCACTTGATAAATAATATCAATTTTGAAATTTATTTACTAGATACTTTCATATCCTTTAAATCAAATTTAATAAAGCTAATCGACCATTCAAAAGTCATATCATCAAAAACTGTCTTAAAATCACGAAAACCTCAATACTTTTAAAAGCACCCCAGCACTTAATCAACTCAAACTACACATTAGGTTGTTTCAAACTGCTATGTTTTAAGCCATTTTTCAGAGTTCACAACTGCTAAAGCCACAAAATTACCATGATATTTGAGAGTATTAAAACAGTCATATAAAACAGTCATATTTGTAGCTTGTATTTATTCTGCTAGATGCTCTGATTGATAAGCGTCTAATACCCCTCCCAAACAAGTTTTTCACAAAAATAAAAAGAAAAAAAAAAAAAAAAAATCATATACAAATCAAATATAAGTTTCATTCAAGAACAACATTGCCAATCAAAAAGCTTTGCATCACAGTTTAAGTTCAAAATATCATGCCAGCAGGTACAGGTACTTTATTTGGAGAAAACATCAAGCAAAAGTCTGTTTCATGCAAAACCAGGCAATAAGAACCAGTAACAGCTTCTATTTCAGCTTATAGATGGTCTTCATGTCGGCTGCCTCGCTGAGAGTCCCTTTCTCAAGATGGTCCCACCACTTCATTAGGAAGTTTTCGACAACCAGCCTGAACCACGGGGACAGCTTCACCCCATCTTCCCCAGCATCTGCCTTTTGCAGAAGCTCCTTCAGCTGATCCCGATTAACATACTTGATGTCGGCTACTTCATCAGGATTTGGGAGTAGCTTCACATCCCGGATGATGAAGAGCAGATAGTCAACTGAATCGAGAAAGAGTGGCAAAAGTAAAATTACAAGAAGAAATCTTTGATAGATGGATTCTCTACTCAAAAGGTTGAGAACATGGCCTATTGATATGTTGAATTTTTGCTACGCCAGAAAGCTAATTAGCTGTTTAAGCCTGAGAGTAGAATTGCCAATCTCTAGCTTCTGTTTTTACAAACAGAAGTTGTAAAGGAGATTTCAACAAAAAAAATGGCATTCCTCCAAACAATTCTACTCAAACAACACTTCCGCTCGAGGGCCTAAAAAGAGCAGATCAAAAGAATGAGGACATACGCTCATGCTCCCCCCATTTTCCATCCGATGGAGCCTTATAAAGCATTCGGCCAAGAGGAATGAACTGATCGATAGGCAGGTCTTCAGAAGGAATGCCCAGCTCATCCAACAGCTTCCGCTGAGCAGCATTCCTCACCCCTGCACAAAATATGATAAGTTTGTTACTAACAGTTGATAAGCAATATGAAAGCATTTCTCGAGTTGCTAATTTTATTTATACCAAGATAATTCTCTTCTGTAAGCTCAGACTCGCGGTAAAGAGGGTGGCTGCAGCAGGTATTTGTCCAAACTAGGGGGAATGTCACCTTTGTTGCAGACCTTTGCTATAAAACAAGTGACGAACTATTAGTGAAAACAAGCAGGACTACATTGCCATGTTAGTTGAAAGACATTCATACAGCATAAAATGAGTGACAGCATAAAACGAGTGACGAGCTATATTAGTGAAAACAAGCACTGGCCTTGTAGTTGAAAGACGAATTCATACAGTAGTTCAGGTCATCTTATCTTTTTGCACAACAATGAAAAGAAAGAAGAAAAAGTTACAACATTAGAAAAGTGAACATAATTAGTTCTCAAAGTGTGACAGAAAATACAGAAAGTAATAATGATGCAACTCACAGATGTATATCCGATATGAAGAGACAGTTAAATGGTAACTTACAATTTTAGCCACTGCAAGTTTTGTCAAGTACCCATTTAGTCCTATATACTATAGACTGTTATAATTATGAACTATAACTGAGTGTAGCAATCAAATTCATCTGTTCTTGACAGACTCAGGTTCCAAATGGAGATGAAAAGTCCGACTGTAATGTTAAATATCCTCTATAGATAACGTAGAAAGTAATAAGACAGCGACAGCCATAAATATAGTACCAACTAATTTGCATTTATACCATATTGATCCTCATGCTCTAGCCCAGTAGCCATGCGACAGCCATAAATGAAAATAAACTGAAGTACAAGGACTAATAAACATAAATGTAAAGTTCGTAGGATCGAAAACTATAGCCTAGATTTTCTGCAAATTCTTAATTTATCTAAGGTGTTTCCGTTGGAGCTGAATTGTAATCTCATTTGGCTCCCAGGACAGTTAACATTAGATTTTTTTCATGGATAGAGTAAAATATAGACACATATTTGCAAAATTCTAAATAATAGTACTAAGTTGGTAGTAAACCTAAAGTCCAAATACTAAATATACAACACTGGATACCCTGTATGCAATTTCATCTAAAAAACCTTTTCTTCTTCCACCGCATTCCAAAAAACTAAGGGCTTGTTTGGTTCACCTATTTTAGACTATAATCGGAATGGAATTCGCTAATTCCAACAATTGATGTTTGCTTATAGGAATCGAATTCCAATCCTCATTACACTCTAGAATGTGAATAAGCCCAATCCATTTACAGCCCAATCCGGCTTTGAATTCGGAATTTGACCCATTCCAAAGTAAGCCACACAAAATCCTCTCTCAAAAACACCTCTCCCTCCTCTCCCTTCATCACTCTCCTCTCCCTCAATCAAAACCTCTCTAAAAATCCTAGATGTCCCAATTGTCCATTCTAATTTCCATTCTAATAATGAATCAAACACTCTTGGATGATTCATCATTCCATTTTCCATTCCAATACAATCAAATTTCATTTTCCATTCCCCCTCCAACCATGAACCAAACATGCCCTAAAAGGAGACAGCTCACAAGACACTCTCCAAATAATCATTTGTTTGAATGTGAGGTGTTTTAGATACTAAGTATATAGTACCACAATGATGTCGTTGTTTCCTGGGTGAATTATAAATTCACAAAATGGATTGTTTGTATCATTTAACAACAACCAAGAAATAACTTAATACTGGCGATCTCTCTTTTGATCATCTAGTTCTGTGGCTTACATATTCTGTAGGTTTCTTTTTTGGTACATGCATGTGATTTACTTAGCAAATATAATATATAACCTATGTCACAAATTGAACAAAATGCCTTCCAATTTTTGGTGTCAATTCTTCACATATGGACCAGGAAGACGAATAAGGGCAGGAGAAAGACATTATTCATCCATGTCTGAACTAGTTTCATTCTTAAAGCAAAATTTATAAGAGAAGAAAGCAGCCAGTGGACCTATTTAGGCCAAGTGTAATAACGTGGCAGCTAAAAGCGCCATTTTTATACTATAAAAGGGCCAAAAAATTTAAAAACGCTTAGTCTTCCCCCCGCCCCCTGCCCCTCCCTCCCCCCCCCACCCCCCCCCCCCCCCCCAAAAGTACTTTAAAATTGCGGTTGTAACAAGCAACCATAACCGCAAAAGCATGTGGCTACATACTTTTCCGGTTGCGGTTGCAACTGCAAAAGATTGAAAGCCCTTTTAGATTTTTTCTAATCCTTCCATAATATAAAAACGGTACTTTTAGCCACCAAATTACCAAACTAGACCCTAGTACAGAGAGATACCAAAAAACTAGCCTCAAAGGTCTCTCAATGAAGAAAAGAAATTGACTTACCATTTCCTTAAAGTTGAACATGGCAAAGTTTGTTTCAATATTCTTCTACTAAGATCCTATGCATATTCCATGTTCTTCAAACCATTTAATTACTATCAAGACTTTCTAGCTTTATGATAACAACTAGGAGTGCTACTTTTTTAATTTGATCAAAAATTAAATTTTGATCCTTGAGCCCTAACCCAAGTCCAATAGATACTAATGGTCTAGAAATGGTAAAATTGTTTAATGCACTAAACATGCATGTAATCTATTAATCTATTGAGAAAATTGACCAGTAGGACAACCTTGTCCAAGTATGGTTCTGTGGGCCATGTGGAGATCATTGTGA
This sequence comes from Tillandsia leiboldiana, assembly GCA_029204045.2. NCBI lineage: Eukaryota > Viridiplantae > Streptophyta > Magnoliopsida > Poales > Bromeliaceae > Tillandsia > Tillandsia leiboldiana. Next base: position 28,603,825 of record CM055073.1, read on the forward strand.
TTTGGGATTTATCATCCTTCGTGAGCTTAGCAAGCTTTCTTAATAAGAAAGTCCTTAGAGCATCCTGCATGATTGAGACAAACACTTGGCATCATTAGATCAAATTTTCAAATAAAAAAACTAAAGTACTCTAAAAACAATCTGAATACACTATCATAGTAATGCAAAAAATAGATCCCAAAAGCATTGGACTGTACATTGGCCAACTTACAGCAAGCATCAGAGAAATTCAAAGGAAGGTATTAACTACTAGGGAAATGAGCATCACTACGGATGATTATCAACATCCAAAAGTTCTCCCAACAAGCAAGGGTTGGCTAGAGCACAATTCAACGTTTATAATGATCCATTTGAAGGAAAAATGAAAAAGACCAGCATGGAAATTGAGAACGCATTTGGACAAAAATGTAGCATACTAGCATGCACTATAGGAAGATGTATCAGTTTAAAAAGACCATGAGTTTAAGCATTATATTCCGTAACTCATAAAATATTATCACAAGAGTTGTTTGGCCATTAGGGATTGCTAGCCCCAAGCTAAATGACTATAAATTTATGCAACTCGAAGAGCTTAACATTTGAGAGTTGCCGTCAAGATGATGCCATTGCAAGCCTGCATGGATGAAGTAGGAGTGAAATTGAACCAGATAGATGTAGAAACTGGTGTATAACCAACTTTTATATCTATAAGTTGTGTTTCATAAAAGACACAAGGTTTGACCATAAGGGGGCAATCAACTGGTAATAGGAACGGGCACGATCAATGACACAACTTCATCACATGAATGACAGAGGAACAAGTGTCGAAGAGCCACCAAGTGAGTAAGCACCAGATATCGAAGATCAGAATATACAAGTCTAGTATCACAACAATGCAGGTACTACTAACCAATCAAAGGCAGGTGGTACATTGTGTCTGTGAAATATTGAAAAGGGAAAGAGGGTTAATGCACCCTTGTTATTGCAGGTTCACACTTGCAATGGACAGAGTCAATGACATGACTGCATCACATGAATGATAGAGGTGCTTTAATCAACATAGTACTGGCATAACATACGCTTATCTGCCTTGTAAGCATTTTTCTTCTGCTTAAATACACACTACAATTTCACACAAGAAAAGCAAACAAAACAGTAAACATCCAAAAGACAAAAGCTAACTACATTAATAAATATTATTTCAAGCCATCTACTTTTAATGTCTAAATCTCATCTAACTAATGGATTTACAATGATAAACTTGCAACATGAAGTGGAATCAAAGAGTGAACTGCTCACCCCGCAACGAAAAGAAAGAAATAACAGAAAAGCAATGCTCAAGCCTGTTTTTCTTTTCTTTCCTTTCATTTTTTTAAAAAATTTTAAGTTATTGAAGCCGTTAAGTAGTAGACCTAAAAGTACCAACTTATTTAGTGTGGAGAGAAGCTAAAGACAAACACGGAAATAAGAATCCAAACTGAAAATTTTTGTCAAATTAAGTAAAGGTTGTGACACATGCAACATCCTCTATCGAAGATGACAGTAAATTTCTCTAACATGTAGGGCGCTGACAGAGACAAGGACACCGAGCAGTCATGCCCAGTGCTGACTGCTAGCTAACCCAGAAAAAAAAAAAAAAAAAAAAAAAAAAAACCTCTCTACATGTGTTATTCTACATGCAACACATTTGTCTAGATCACAAGCACAGAATGAAAAATGAAAACTTGGAGACTTCAACTTGGTAAATAACATACACATATGTATGTAACAATATAATACACATTTTATTCTTTGCCGAGAACATAATCATTTATCACCCTTTTGTGATGTTTAATGGAGCTGAGGTGCCAAGAATCATTCTGACACATACTTCAGAAAAGTACAGTAGCTCGGGAAAAGATCAGTTACAGGACTAATTAACTAGTACTTTATTTTAAACCAAAAAGAAGCACCGCCTCGAAGTGCGATGTCAATGGCTGTTTAAAAAAGGCATCAATAGGTAGAAGAGACTATATAATTAGTTAAGGTCACACCTTCACATAGAATGATGCTGCTGTCGTAATCTTTTGAAGAAAAGACAACATCAGCCTGCATTAAAAACTGATTTATATACTTTTTCTCAATCGATAGAACACATAATAATGGTACTGCATGTTACCTGCACCAAGTATACTCGGTCCCTCTGGGAAGGATTGAGACAATGGGATAGAACAGATACATATTCCTTCATATCTAGGTACTCTTGCCACATGCCTCGGCCCTTGTCATGGACAGACACCTACTGGATGGATGACGTCAATAAAACAGCATCCTTAAGCAGATAAATGAAGAAAGATTAAATTACAAGAAAATAGCATGCAAGTGGAACCAAACCTGGAAGATAGAATTTACATCATAGGCAAAAAACAATCCAGCAGTGGCATCATTAGACATTTAAATGATTCCTTTGGAAGACACCAATGTATGGTCAAATGTAAGTTCCTTGATGACCTTGGCTGATTCTGTTCACAACCTGCAATAAAGGGTTAAACAATTTGAAAGCAATTTTCCGGTGGGAATAGACCAATTCATTCCTTCAAAATAATGCGATGAATACAAATGAAAGGAGATTGCAAAGAGAAGCAACTATCTGGGTTTAGAGCCATTCATCTAAAGTAGCTAGCCTCTCCTAGCTCTCGTGCCTCTGAGGATAAGCCCCTTCTATCGTCATAGATCTTACAAGAACAAAATTCGTAACTGGGGGAGATGTAACTGATATGCTATTTTGAAGTGCACTTAGGTATTGCAACTAGAAGTGCAGAAACCATTATCAAGTTGGTTGAAATGGCTCCTGCAACACATCCTATATTGGTTAAACAGGAATGGATCTTGGCCTGGCTTTTTTCTTTTCCCAAACAAAACAATACGGTCAAGCAAAGGATTCATCTTTTATTACTTGTAATGAACAAATGGAGAACACATTGAACTATAGATTGCAAATGGTAATACTAAAATCTTTAGAATCCACGCTCAGTAACAGTAGGAAATAAGCTCAAATTGTAGGGCCTATTTGGAGAAGGTCCTCTCCGCGAAAGAACCAGAAGCTCCGAATTGGATTGGAGCTCCTACTTCTGGGCCTCAAGATCACATTTTGCGCTTCCTCAATCCTCAATTGGACTGCTGCAAGCTACTCTTCAGATTACTTTTGCAAATTCAACAACAATAACAACAGATGAAGAGAAGAACATCAAAAATAAGGCAGGAACAAACCGCCATCTGAATGCCAAAAAATCTACAGTACGGACTCAAAGCAGACGATCAACGAGAGCCCTAAATCCGTCTCCAGAAACTTAAATGATAGCTTCGAATTCATCTTAAACGTACTTAAACAGTGGAAAAGGAGTTGCACCAACCGTTGAGATCGCCGCCGCCTCTTCTGCTGGATTCTCCGAAGACGCAGCCATCATGATCCCAGAAACAAGCAAAAGCGAAGAAGAAGAACCTAAGCCCTATAAAACTCTTCCGAATCTTTGTTCTGTTAATCACCAGAAGAAGGGATTGTAAACGGGTTGGATCGGCCCATCAGGCTAATGGGCTCATCCTAGAATGGTAATAATCGGGTTGTGACTAATCAAAAGAGTAAAGGGCATACATTTTAGATCCACAAATTTAAACCACTTCACAGACATCCATAATCAAAGCCTTTTAACAGAAAAGGACACCCCAGCATTAAGGGGAAGCAAGCTCCAGTGAGAGCCATTCGTATCAATGCAACAGCTATGCCAGTTGATCAGATATGAACCTTCAGGAAACGCAGAAACATTCAGCAAGCAATTTGAGAATCCCTGTCCTCTCTCATTAGGTTCAAAACACACACAAGCTGTCACCAAATCCACATCACCATTCGCAATGTTTATATCATTGACCTTCCCAGAATCTTCTTTAATGTACTCCAACAGCATGGCATTTAATTGTACCATTTCGTTCGTCTTGCAAGGCCGAAACTCCCACGTATTTTGAGCTTCCCCTTTTCCTAAGGGTAAGCGAGAAGATACCCTTGCAGCAAGAATGCAGTACAGCTTAGCAAGCTGAGCGGAAGTTCTTGCTAACATGTTCTTTAACTGAATGCAGAGATTTAGCGATAACTGGAAACCAGGTGGTGTTAATATTTTGTCTTTGTTTCCGAAATCTGCGCCATATATGAATAGCTCAGCACCAATGCAATGCCTGCAACAGCATTAGAGTGTGAACCAATCAGTATAAAGAATGTAGGCCGCATTTTCATAATTTTCGAAAAAGGACAAACAAAGAGACAAACATATATTACTTTTTGCACGGCCAAGTAAGAATTATGGAGAGATAAATAATTTTAATTGTTACGAAGAACTTAGGACTTTAACATATTTGTGAATGGCCAGATGAACCTTTAAAACTTCCAAAATTGCTTAGCAACCAACAAGTTCTTCATAAATATTAGATTTATGAAGCTATCTATAATGAAATTTAGAACGTTGGCATAGGAGTTTTTAAAACTAATACCTTGTCCTAAAGTAGTATCTAGGAAGCTGGAAAGGTAGTTCCATTGACTTCCACACAATGTCATACAGAAGTTGCATCCCTCTATTAACAAGAGACTGCAGATCCCCTTTGTCTATTACACCTTTTGCATCTCTTCTAATACAGAGCAATCCTTGTAGAGCAAACTGAAAAATCAATAAACAATCCTTATCCAAGTAATTGGCACAATTGAGTTGTGCTCTGGACTGGAAGAGATCAATTTCATCCGTAAGGAAAGACATAAACTGCTCAAGTTGAGCAGTAATCTTGCTGCCTGCACCCCCCAGTCTCTCAAACAAATCTTGAACAATGGGAGTACAAGAAACCTGATCTCTTAAGCTACAGGGCATGATATTTTTGTAAGCATGTGAAATTGAAAAACCCATAGCAAAAGCAGTGCAAAGAGCCAGCACCGAGCAATTGAAAGCTAGCCTACAGATGCTTCTAAAACTTTGGTGGTCAATATCCAGAAATGATGTGGCAAGAAGATCATAGTTCTTCGCTAACTGATTTAGTCTTAAGGAATTGTTAGTCAAACCAAGTAGCAGAGTCCTCGCATTCTCTGTTGTTGCTGCAAAATGAATCTTTTCATTTCCAACATCCTTATTGAGGATTTCCATGGCAAAAGAGTGCGAACTCAAGAATCCAAGTATTTCCACCACGATCTCAAGAAACTCAGCTCTGAGACTGATGAACCATCTTTGGAAATAAAACAGACCATCTGAAGGTCCAGTTAGAGACAAAGTTTCCTCTGATGACCATATTCTACTGCATATCTTACCAAACTTTCCTTCACAATCACAGAGATCAACTCCCGTGCCACTAAGATAGTCCATATCTATTTCAGTAACATTAATCTCCTTTTCAGATATTCCCTCCGCCTGCAACTCGCTAATCAGCTCTACACCTACTTTGGGGAACAGCAGTAATTTGATTTCACTTTCACCACCAGCCAAAAGCATCAAAGATTTGAACCAGCAGCCGAAGGAGCTTGACTTTACAGCATGTATCAATTTCCTGAAGACGAAAGTTGCTGTAAACAACAGACCTTTACAAAAAGAATACTTTCCGGCCCGATAAGCTGCCCAGTAATTCCTTTCTCTTATCATCTTTTTAGCAAAACCAAGAGCCCTTCGCTCTTGGACAGCCCAAGTGGAAGGAATGAAGTATCCGGATTTCATTACTCGCTCATGTACCTGAAGGTTGCATGGAGCAAGTCTTAGATCCTTTTCCTTCTCACCAGTAACTTTGTGTCTGTTAGATGCAAAGTGAGAATACATGCACAAGCAAAAGATTTCATATGTATAATAATAATGAGGTGCACTCTCTTTTACGCACTCAACAAAATGCTTCACAACAAGATAAATATAGCAGTAATGTTGTCCAAAATCATTAAGTTTATTCAGACAAGCATTCGAAAATTTGCATAAAGTTAACATTAGCTCTGAAACAGCAAGAATTCGCTGCTCACCATGATATTCCCCAGCAGCAAATACAAGATTTGGTTTCTTAGCATCCAGTTCCTTACAGAGAGAATCACATGGAAAGTTAGAATTATCAGGATTTGGTTTCTCGACAACTGAATCTTTCTTAGATATGCTACTATAGGTACCGACACACTCGGTGTTGACATTGCCATCCAGATTACCCAGAGTTTGTATGATGCATCTTATTTTATCCCGCGCTACAAGTAAAGAAGAGGGATACTCTTCAGCAAGGTGCAAAATAAGACCGAGTGAGGTATTATATTCTTCCTTCAGATCACCATTGGATACTGCACACAGCATGTTCTGATTGGGTTTACTCATAACTTGCTTGGCCAGGGATATGAGGTGATCCATAATTAGGGTAGTAGCTCTATTGGCAGAAGATGGTAGGTCATGTTCACCAGAACTCAATAATATAGCTTCTGGATCATCTTGGAACTGAGAGCATACTGGAGGCAACTTTTCTTCAGGAGAGGTATGGGAATGCCTTTCCATTGACCTCCTCAGGAGGCACAAGATATCAACAAGAAGGCGAAGAGCAAGACCTCTCTTTACACTGGAAGAAGAAAGTGCTGCACCCTCCACGATCAGAACAAACTTCAATAAATTAGGCACATCTATAGAAGACAGACTGGATGGTGTGGTGCTAAATATCTGAAAGAAAACAATTCAGTCAGTACTCGGAAATATTCATGAACATAGGAACATAGAAGAGATAACAATAAATTACATAGAAACATCAGAAACAATATGCTAACAACAGAAAGCTCATTACCCGCCGCAAAATCCTTAAAGCCTCACATTGGAAGTTCAGCGTAAGATCACTATCCTCTATTACATTGCATAATATAGCTAATACATCTTTGTTGATTGGAAATTGACAGGCATATCTGCTAAATAGAATGTCTAAACATTTTAAGGCTCTAGTCTTCAGAAAAACTGCAGATTCATGCCTTAGAAATGATATGAGTAAGTCAACCTACAAAAAAAAAAGAATAGCCATGTAAAATATGCAAATTAAAAGGACCTAAATGTGCTTCACTTCTTTATTACAAAAAGACAAACTATAGAGGACAAAATAAAAAAAACCTGTTCAGCAATTAATATTGTTGACTTGGAAGCCAATTTTGATAGTGTCAATAGCATCTCGGCTTTGAAGTCATCTTCCATTGAACTGAGAACAAGTCTTTTTCCAGCCTGCAACATTAACGATGATGAAATTAGCAAACTCAACAAATGACTATCCAAAGATTTCAAACTATGACAAAATAACTATACAAAAGATGAGCTAGTACCTAAGTGTCATGGACACTAACACGGGACATGGGACACGACACTACTCGGACACGGCAACTCGGCAACTTTCAAAAATTACGGAATGAATACAAATAATAAAATATAATATTATTAATATAATAATATATATTTATTATATATAAAATATAAATTTTCGTAAAATATTGTTATATTTCTCATATGAGTGAAAGTTAATAAAAAATTTATTGATAGTTCATATATTTTTTTAAAAAAATTCTCCACCATACGTGATTTATTTATATTGTTTAAAAAAAAATTATATGTACTCATCAAAAAGCTAAAATATTTATTATCTTGCATTATATATGTATAAAAAAATAAAATAAAAAATATATATATACTTTTTTAATTGTATGTGTTATGGATCGGTATTGAACGCGCGTTCAAAAAGTATCCACATCGGACACGAGTCCGACACGGATACGCGAGGGTTATAGAAGTGTCCGTGATACATAGGTTAGTACGGAACATTAACATGGATAAATGCAAAGTGATTGATCTGTATGGAGAAAGAGAGAAATTTACGAATGTATGTCAGCAATATAAATAGTTACAATTTAGTGGAGAAAGTTGAAACAGAGATGAGAGACATGAAGGAAAAGTGAACCCACTTGAAGCCTAAATTTGAAAACCACTGTATAAAAATCATTTAATACAGTGTATAATTTTCCCATAGACTGTAGCTAATTGCTTCTAATAAACCTATCATGTAACATAATTAGGAGAAAAATAAAAGGGAAAGTGCATATTTTAGGAGTACGGATGCCATAAGAAAAAAGGATGCGTTTTCCTCCTTTCGTTCTGGCAGATTTAAAACCTAGTACTCGAGAAATTCAATTCAGCATTTCTAATTCTACGGTACCCAAAAATTTTGGAGCATTCAAGCATCAAAAAACTATACAACCAATATTCCGAAATCGATATACCAATTATATGATGTATGAAAAATGCAGCCATAACAAAACTGGCTATCAGTACTAACACATGACCATTTGGAAGTAAAAGCAATCAAGTTTAAAGTTAAAGTACAGAGTAGAGGCAAGCACCTTGTAAGTACTAGAGATAACAGATAGTGTGCATTGCATCATAGATAAACTACGGATAGCTGCCCGCTTCACAACAGCTGATATGCCCGACGAGTGAATGAGGTTTATTGAAACTTCCAGAATGATGCATGAGAAATCCTCTGCCAAAAGACAAAAGCAACCAGCAGCAAATAAAGCGGCCATAACCTGCAAACCGGGAAAGAATGATAAAAAGCAATACTACCATCAGTTTATCAATCAACCCTAGAATCCAAAAAAAAAAAAAAATTCTATTGAAAGATATGTTTAAAGCGAATACTGTATAACCAGAAAGCAGCAACAGAAAATTGAGGAAAATAGAAATATAACCTCCAATACATGGGATGAATGCAAGCTCGACAATATCACATAGCGAATTTGTGCGCTGTCCTTAGCTAGATCAGCCCAGCAACCAAACAGGCGCAAAGCCAATGCTTTAGCTTGCTGATCACCTGTGTCAAAAACTACTTTTACTCTCCCGAGCAATTCTCCGTAATTAGGCACTCTGTGCTTTGCCAGAATACCATTATACATTTTCCCCTTTTTGCTCAGGTGCCTCAACTCGACGAGGAAAACCTTTAGGATACATCTTCTCATGTGATTGTCCCCACACCTAAATGCGTCTGCAAGTCTGAGAAGGATTGTGTTGGAGAACAATCTGTCCTCCCCTGGTACCAAACCGTACATATCAGACACTGCCTTTGTGATGTTTGATTCGATGCTCAGCTCTCGGATTCTATGGCTGATCTGTTCTACAGCCGCAATGCGTTGGCCTGAAAGTAGGCGAGCACGTAGGAAATGCAGGAGTTAACAATGCAGAAAAAATAGACTGATCAGCATAGGGGCACAGGAACAACAACCATAGTTAACAAACATAAGCATTTAACAGAGGCAGCCGCATAATACTGAATATGAAAGAAACAGAACACTGTTTAACCATATAAAATCACGCAAGCACGTAACATTCTGAGCTCAAATAACGGAAGAAAATCAGCAGAATATTCGGGACGCCGAACGTGCTGACGGCAATGGTGTCCCGGGATAACAAAGCGGTTGCTTTTCACAAACCATGATAAGTGCCAAAATTCCAATCTGCGGTAAACAAGAACAATGCTTTTCACATAAAAGCAAGGAATCGACCTAATTTAAGTAGGTAAAGTCGATTAGCTCAATTCCTGTCTGTTTTTTTTTTTTTTTTTTTTTTTTTTTTGGGTGGGGTGTAGATCAAACAAGAGTTGTGGTACAATAATGTTGAGAGATGAGAGATGAGAGATGAGAGATGAGAGGAGTGATTGACCAGGTTTATTGGAGCGGAGGCCCTTCTCGAGGTCGATGCTCCACTCCATGGCGCACGCCGCTGTTATCTTATCCATCGGCTCTGTTGAAACGAGAGGCTCTTCTTCTTCCCCTCCTCCCCTCAACTTACGACGCGAAGTGAGAAGACGATGCGAAGAAGAAGCGAGCGAGGGTTCTCTATACTATCTATATTTCCAGTGGGATAGGGAGAGCGAACGAGAGCGAGAAAGATAGAGAAAGACGAAGAAGTCGGGAGTGCGACGGGAGTAGGGCAACGGGTACACCGATCGGCGCCTTTTGGGCCGCGTCGGGACTATTTTGGGTCAGGTTGGACTTGGGCCGTATACGTGCATCGTGTTTAGGATATATTTTTGCCTCGTGCCCCATAGTCAACATTTAATGGGCCGAGAGCGCCCAGCCTTCTTTTGACACAAGAGTTTCACTTTCGCCAGAAAAGTCCAATCTCCTGCATCGCTAGTTTCACATTGAATTTTTAAATCTTAACGTAAATGTTCAATTTAAAATTTAAAATCCGAATTTAAATTTTCAATTTCAATTTTAATATCAAACATTTCAATTTAAAATTTTAAATATTGGTATTTTAAATTCAAATTTTGAAATTTTAAATATAAAATTTGAAACTTGAAATATTAAATTTGATTTTTTTTTTAATTTAAAATTAATGTTTAAAAATTTTAAATTTGAATTATAAAATGTTTAAAAATTAAATTTGAAAATTAAAACTTTTAATTTAAAATATTTAAATTTTAAATTTAATCAGAAATTTGAATAGCTAAGTTTTCTATTTGATTACATTTTTTAATAGTTAAATTTTAAGAATTTTAAAGAAAAATAAATTGTAAAAGCGTAAAAGAAAAAAACACTATTATTTGAATTTTTGAAGATTTTGAGATTTTAAGATGTTAAGATGTTAATATATTGTATTAAGATTTTAATATTTTTAATGATAAATTTATATTTGAATTTATGAATCAAACTTAAAATTTAAATTTAATTCTTAATCTCTTATTCGAATTTAAACAATTACTGATTTGATAGGCATAATTTAAAATTATTTTAATTTTCAAACGCTATTTTTTTACTGTAATTTGCTTAGAATATTTTTTATTTTACTTAGAAATTTATGTGCATCAAAAAGGCCCACATTACTAGTGCGTAAGCAGGCTTAAGCCCGGCCCGTCCTTGCGCTGTCCAGCTAAAGCACACATATTCAAGGCCGGGAGGGGAATGGGCCCATCCCGACCCGGCTCGACTCGTCTCGGCTCGGCTAGGCGCGGCTCGGCTCGGCTCGGCTCGGCGCGGCTTGGCTTGGCTTGGCTTGGCGCGGCTTGGCTTGGCCCGACTCGGCGCGGTTCGGGTCGGTCTGTCCCTAAACAGACTAAAGTCCGGTCCGTCCCTACCCTGCCTAGCTGAAGCCCACATTTTTCACGGCTTGAAGGGGCATAGGCCCATTTCGGCCCGGCTCGAACCAGCTCGGCTTGTCTCGGCTTGGCTCGGCACGGCTCGGCTTGGTCCTGGCCTAAACAGACCAAAGCCTGGCCTGTCTAAAGATAATATTTTCCCGGCCTAAACGGTCCTAAGGCCCGCCCAGCTTCGCCCGGTTCGCAAATCTGGACCCATTTAGCAAATAAATAAAAAAAGAATTATTCAATGACGGCCTACTAAATTCAAGAAGCATCCGTTGTATAATTCAAATTCAAAATCTAAATTTAAATTTTAAATTCTAATTTTAAAATGTGAATTAGAAATTTTCAAATTCAAATATTAAAATTAAATTTTGAAAAAAATTAAAATTTTATATTTTTATTTAAAATATGACTTTAAATGTTTAAATCAAAATTCTATAAAAATGTTTAAATCTAAATTTAAATTTTTAATTTCAATTTTGAAATCTAAATTTAAATTTTCATTTTCGATTTTAAGATCTAAAATTGAAATTTGAAAATTGAAATTTTAAATACTAGAATTTAAGTTTTATAATTTAAAATTTAAAGTTAAAGTTTGTTATTTTAAATTTAAAATTTAAAATTTAAAATTTAAAATTTAAAATTCGAAAAATAAGTAACTTCAAAAAATATATATTTCAATTTAAGATGATAAGGACATAAGTAACTTCAAAAAATATTTAAATTATAGGAAAATTAAATTTGATTTTTTAAATTGAAATAGAATTCAAATTTTGATACATATATTTAAAAAACAAAAAAATAGATTAAAATAAATGTATCTTAGTTTATTTATATCTAATTTAAAACTATATAAATCATATCATAATTTATTTATATAATTTAAAATAAAGTGTATAATTTTTAAATTAAGATTCGATTTTTAAATTGTATGGAAATTAAAAAATATTCAAATCCCCTTGCGAAAATACCGGAGGGAGTGGTCTTTTCAGGTGCCTCATATATGTAAGGCTCAATCTGAGGACTAAAGGTCCGTAACATTTCCTTTGTTTTTTCCACAGAAATAAAGGAAATTATTTTAAATCAATACCGATTCTCGACGAAACAAGAACGCATTTGTAACGATTGAATGGTCGCGAACAACCAAACTGTGTTGCCAGTTTTCCAAACTTACCAACAACATGAAAGAACAAAAATGACAATATAAGATTAGAGATGTGAGAACTCACCCTTAATGCCAGTTTTCCAAACTGTGTTGGTGTATCTGAGACCAGAGACAATGTTGTTGCTCACAGAGAAGGTGAACTTGAGCTTGTAATGGCTCCCTTCTTTAAGAGTGAACCACACTCCCTTCGAATTCGGCTCGATGGGGAGCGGCAGAACGATGTCGGCTCGACCCGGTGATTGGATTGACAGGCTCAAGATCTTAACTTCTGGATCCAGTGTTTCTATCAAAACTCATGTCAAGAATTGGTTCAAAGGTAAAAGTTGACATATCAAACTTGAAAAGGCAGTTTCTTATCTTTGGAAAGAGATCAGTGGGTGGATGTATACCTCCAACAGAGCTCAAATCCACACTCCCCAGAAGCTGCTCCTTCCACCTCCTCAGGCTCTCATCATCCTGCATGCTCTCCCCACCTCGTAAAAGGTTACAAACACTCTCATACAACAACAACTATTATTAATTAATTCATTCGATGTAGAGTTAATTAATGCCTCTAGAAATTCTATAAATTTGGAGTCAAAATGAAACTTTTCGTAAACCTTATCTTTCTCCAGTTGATCCTTGATACTAACTCTAGGCCCCAGATCAATCCCTTTGGCCCCTTTAGCTGCTGCTGCTGCTGCTTCATCTTCTTCTTCATAATCGTCCTCCTCGCTCGCATAAATGGAGGCCTCACTCATCTGCCTATTAAGCCTCTCGTCCACGCTCTCTCTCACTCTCCAAAACCCTATAATTCCCCAGAATCATAGCAACTTCTCTAGATCAAGCGATCATCATCCTCACCGTCGTGCCATTCTCAGAGCGATCTCATCCCGAAAGGCTGCGGATCGTCCGGTTTGCTACAGCTTCATTGAGATTGTCTTACTGAAACAAAAAAACAAAAAAGGGAAAGAAAAAGTGTGCTTAATTTTGAATTGAATACAAGGTTGTTTGGCTGTAACTGTAACTGCAACCATGATGTTAAATCTAACAGCAGGAATCTAAATGTTTTATTTGAGCAAAACAGGCATTTCTCGTTGCAGAATGGAGGGGAAAACATACCTTAGCACCACGATCTTCTGATAGTTCTTTCAACTAGTTGAGAGGAAGCATATGACTCAGTGCTTCCAGTTAATCACTCTGAATGAAAGAGCTATCTCAAAGAACAATTCTTATTCACCAAAAATCTCTACAAGAACAGGACCCATCTTTGAAATGATGAAACCTGTTTGAATCCCTAACAATAATCTCCCGGCCAGAAAACTTAGACACAAGCATCGTGAACTCGTGACAATCGCCGCACACTCTAAGGTTCTTTGTTATTCTGATAATCGATCCCTCAGATGTATGAATCAAACCAAACGCGATTGCGAGCCTCTCACTATGCCCCTGCAACATCTTTATCTTCTCTTCTTCTTCCGCGTCATGCAGAACAAAACTAGTATCCATGGCCTGAGCATTACGCTTGCATGGTTGATCTTCTTGGTCGATCAGGTAATACGGATGAAGCTTATGATTTAGGGTTTAGGGTTTTAGGGTTTAGGGTTCAGGGTTTAGGGTTTAGGATTTTAGGGTTCAGGGTTCAGGGTTCAGGGTTCAGGGTATAGGGTTTTAGGGTATAGGGTTTTAGGGTATAGGGTTTAGGGTTTTAGGGTATAGGGTTTTAGGGTTTAGGGTTTTAGGGTTTAGGGTTTAGGGTTTATGGTTTAGGGTGCGGTTAGGATGATAGTGGTCCCCCTAGGCTTCGTTTGGTTCGGGTTTAGCCGGGTTTTAGTTATACCGGGGATAGGTATAAATTGTGGTTTAAGTTGGAACTAGAGTAAATTTGCGTTTGGTTCGGTTTAAGAGTAATACCGGGTTTAAGAGAAATTGTGTTTGGTAAGTTAAAAAGGAATAAGAAGAATAAGACGAATAAGAGAAATTTGTGTTTGGTTGTGAATAGCGGAATAAGAAGAATTGAAGGATTAAATATTTTTATTTACTAATTTACTCTTTATAATATTAATAAATATTAAAAGAATTAAATATTTTATTTCTTTTTTAAATATTTTATATATTTTTATAAAATTATATAAAATTAACAATTTAATTTTATATATTTTAAAAATGAAAAAAATTTTAGAAAATTTGCAAACCCATTTCTCTCAAACAAGATGGCACAATTATATGAACCAAAATCCATTTATCTCCTACAAGCTTGACACATTCCTTTCAATCAAGATAACAATATTAGTACAAGCAGCACACATACCTCTCAAACAAGACGGCTACAATTAGTACAAGCAGCACACATACCTCACAAACAAGATGACTATATTAATACAAGCAGCACACATAGCTCCCAAACAAGACGGCACAATTAGTACAAGCAGCACACATACCTCTCAAACAAGATGACAATATTAATACAAGCAGCACACATACCTCTCAAACAAGACGGCACAATTTGTACAAGTAGCACACATACCTCTCAAACAAGCCGGCACAATTAGTACAAGTAGCACACATACCTCTCAAACAAGATAACAATATTAATACAAGCAGCACACTCCATAATTTTTGTATAATACAATCCTTAATTTTCCTAAGTACGAGTATTCCATAACTGGTTAGTTATAAATGTGCGCAAGTCGTCGCCTCTCCGTGATTCTGAACTCCCAGCATTATCACCCGTATCCTCGTCACCTAAATCCGTTGGTTCTTCCTCTAACTCTTCGTTAAAGATAGCATCTGCGCCTTGGTGTCGTCGAATGAAATTGTGTATAACACAACA
Organism: Tillandsia leiboldiana; assembly: GCA_029204045.2. Lineage (NCBI taxonomy): Eukaryota > Viridiplantae > Streptophyta > Magnoliopsida > Poales > Bromeliaceae > Tillandsia > Tillandsia leiboldiana. The sequence goes on from CM055073.1 coordinate 28,618,908, forward strand.
TGCCACCGCAATCTGACATTGAACTCTATATGGAAACGGTGTTGCAACTGTCAAAATCTTGAACCGTTTTTTTAAAATACCAAATGTTTTCTCCACGACATTTCTCAATTGAGCATGTCGATGATTATATAGGTCGCGTGGACTTCGATGAGTGCGGACCCCTGAGTTTCCATCAAATTGGCTAATGTGGTAACGCTCCGATCGATATGGTGCAAGAAATCTTTCTGTATTTGCATAGCCTGAATCTACCAAATAATATTTGCCTATATATTTTACGAAACATGTACAATGTCATTTGTAATATTCACAATGATTAAAATAATGTAAGAAAACTAAGTATGTGTGATATACCTTCAGGCACCGTGAAACCTCCACTTTCGCAAGTCCATCGAAGTACTCGCATGTCAGCTGCTGATCCCTCCCAACCCGTGTAGACAAATAGAAAGTTGTGGTCAAAGGATACTGCAGCCATCATGTTTTGTGAAGTAAATCCTTTGCGATTCCGGAATCTCGGTTGCTTGCTCTTGTGCACTACCACGGGAATATGCATCCCATCAATCGCACCAATTGCATTCTAACAGTAAACATCAAACATAGTAAGTGAATTAATAAAATTTCAAAATGTCCAATAACTTAAATCACAAATATAAAATTATGCATACCTTGAATGGATGAAAATTTGCATTATCTCTTATTCGAGAATGTACCGGAAGATTATTCGGCGGAAGTTTAATGTAATCGTCTTTCAACATTACAATCGCCCGAAGGACATTGTTGAAATGTCGACTGATAGTTTCACCTGAATGTTGAAATGTTTCAGCCATGACCCTATTAGCTACCCCATGTCCTATGCAAAACAGAAATATTCCTAACTGTTCTTCAATTGTCATATTGCGTGTGTTCTGTACCAATCCCTTTCGGAGTAGCTCATCGCGCAGTGCAATGAAAGTCGTGGTCGGCATTCGAAACTGGTCGTACCCACGATCAGGATGACCATTCAAGATATCACATATTAGCTGGTGCCCTGTAAATGGACGGGTACGACACGGTTGCCTTTCGACGGTTTCCGTAAATGTGAGATAACCTTGCTGAATCAACATTGCAAGTACATCATTCCATATGTCATCGTCATCATGTAAAAGGTCTCGTAGGAGGGTACTGATTGTGGAGGTTAACACATGACCATCATTCGAATCACCCATTTATGCTGTAAGTACAATATATAATGAACATTGACAATCGCAACATATGGGGATAAAATTCAACACAACTTCAAACATTACTGTTAATGAAGTCAATATTTACAAAACACATCAACCATCATGCGAAATAAAGAAAACATTGTCTACGTAGCATAATACATAGAATGTCAACGTACTAAATAAAAAAAACGAAAGCATAAACATTTTAAACGAAATCTAAAGTCCAGGAAAGAGACCCCTATATACGACATTTTGCATTGCGACTTGTCGGTCAACCCACATTTCAGCTATGTCGTCTGTCATGGACATGAAGAATTGACGATTATTTGGCTCTTTCAGGGCTTCGCCTGCATATAGCACCCTTTCTGGAGTAATAGATGGCATAGCATACAACCGGGCCATGCACTCCTGGATGGTTGGAATAACTGGTCTGCTCGACTTTTCAGACTGATAAATTTCACGGGCAAGCTCTAGCTTTTGCCTGCCTATTTCAACCATCTCAGTGATTACAGCAAGCCCGGCGTCAGATTTGCGGCGCCGTCCCCCTCCAGTCGTGGTATTTTTGGGTCTAGGGTTTGTGGGATCTGGTGAGCGTGGACGTTTTCCCCCAGAACCGCTACCACTTCCACTACCTCCGACACTTGGGATTTCAGGAGTAGGGGTTTGAGAGTCGGAGAATTGCGTCCCCCTAGTATTTGCATATTGAGGCGCTTCTGAAGATCCTGCTTCAAATGGACTAGATGAGATATTGAAAGTCGACATTCGCTCCCCAATAAGAGTAGCATCCTCACCAGGGGAAGATGAGGATGAACTTTCAACAATTTGAGGTCCAGGCATTGTAGTAGTATTAGCATAATGGCCATTGGCCGTTGTTTTCTCGGTCAAGAAGGCCAGATCCTTATAAGCCGGAAATGGCCTACCTCGACATTTTGCGAATGCCGGATTATCCTGGAGAAAGATTTAAATGAATGTCTAATGTCAATTATGTGAATAGTACGCGAGCCTTTACAAAAATCTTTATGATTGTAGGTTAAATTTACCGCAATCACTGCATCCCAGTCAGCTGGATCACCGGCGGTCGGGATATTGTTTATAAAGTCCCAGCCCCAACCACTCTTGTTGGCTAAAGTGTTATAAAGCATGAATGTTCGCTTTAAAACTTTAAGCCGATTTTTTATTTGTTCTTTGTTCAAATGCAAGTTGGTCCTTGCATTGAATGCAGATATGATTCGAACCCAGGCTACACTGGTGAATGCCCCATTAACGAAGTTCCCCAATGCATGCTCTTCAGTGAGCAAAGCCAAAAAAATTGAGTCCATCAATTCTGACCAATTCTGGGTTCGGGTATGCGTTTGGGCTGGCTGCCCAGAATTACCCTCCTGTGAAGCTACGATATTAGGGATGCCTTCGAAAGCTACACTCTTTCTTGCTTGATGCTTGGTTTGTTTCTTGAATGGACGCATCTGGAATAAGGTGTTTGGTTGGCACAATGATAACAATAAGTTAAGTACAATTTAAAGTGAATTACTAGTACCACTCTCAATCATACAAGATGAAAAATACATAGTTGAAAATATTCGGAGCTATCTAATTGAACGGATATTGCCGGGGAATTTGAAACATTACTAAAACTTAGTATATTTAAATACTTAATTGACTCAATTGATTGTCAAAGGGTATGGGGGTGCAGTGGATTATAAATCCATGCCATGTCATCTGATACTTCTGGCAACCGTCATCATCGTCGATATTTTAAGCGATTATCCGACAAACCCACTTTTCCGACTGTTGGTTCTAGTGATATTGTCATATTGTTTGACAGAAATGCGTGTTGCTTGAACTAATTGTGCCATGTTGTTAGAGATAAATGTGTGCTGCTTGAACTTATAGTGCCATCTTGTTTGAGACAAATGGGTGTTTGTTAAACTTATATTGCCATCTCTTTGCCATAATATGCGCTGTTTGTTTGTACGATGCCTATCACCCATTTTGCCTTCTTATATGCCAATTTCTGTGTATGCTGCGTATCAGCCAATTACATATTTCTTTTTATTTTAAAATTTTGACTCACATGATTGCCAAGTGGTATGGGGCTGCAGTGGATTGTAAATCCATGCCATGCCATCTGATACTTCTGGCAACCGTCATCATCGTCGATATTTTAAGCGATTATCCGACAAACCCACTTTTCCGACTGTTGGTTCAAGTGATATTGTCATATTGTTTGACAGAAATGGGTGTTGCTTGAACTAATTGTGCCATGTTGTTAGAGATAAATGTGTGGTGTTTGAACTAATAGTGCCATCTTGTTTGAGAGAAATGGGTGATGGTTAAACTTATATTGCCATCACTTTGCCTTAATATGCGCTGATTGTGTGTACGATGCCTATCATCCATTTTGCCTTCATATATGCCAATTTGTGTGTATGCTGCGTATCAGCCAATTACATATTTCTTTTTATTTTAAAAATTTGACTCAAATGATTGCCAAGTGGTATGGGGCTGCAGTGGATTGTAAATCCATGCCATCCATCTGATACTTATGGCAACCGTCATCATCGTCGATTTGTTTATCTCATCATAAACAAAATCTCCTTGAGCGCATACACACAAAAAAAGCAAAAGAGGGCAATAGGGGATAGGAAGCATACACACATCCAGCACAGAACATGCCAACATTACACAATTATTAGTACACATTATGAGTGCAACCAGCACACATTTATCTCAAATAAGATCCCAATATTTGTTCAATCAATTAACATTATCACTCCAAGATGGCACTATTAGTTCTACCAGCACACAATTCTCTCAAACAAGAGGGCACTATTAAATCAACCAACTCAAATTTCTCTCAAATAAGATGACAATATTAATACAAGCAGCACACATAGCTCCGAAACAAGATGGCACAATTAGTACAAGCAGCACACATACCTCTCAAACAAGATGGCACAAATAGTTCAAGCATCACACATTTGTCTCTAACAAGATGGCATAATAAGTTCAAGCATCACACATTTGTCTCTAACAAGATGGCATAATAAGTTCAAGCGTCACAAATTTATCTCCTACAACATGGCACAATTAGTTAAAGCATCACACATTTGTCTCTAACAAGATGGCATAATAAGTTCAAGCATCACAAATGTATCTCCAACAAGATGGCACAAATAGTTCCAGCATCACACATTTGTCTCTAACAAGATGGCATAATAAGTTCACGCATCACAAATTTATCTCCAACAAGATGGCACAATTAGTTCAAGCATCACACATTTGTCTCTAACAAGATGGCATAAGAAATTCAAGCATCACAAATTTATCTCCTACAACACTGCACAATTAGTTAAAGCATCACACATTTGTCTCTAACAAGATGGCATAATAAGTTCAAGCATCACAAATTTATCTCCCACAACATGGCACAATTAGTTCAAGCATCACACATTTGTATCTAAACAAGATGGCACAATTAGTTCAAGCATCACTAATTTTTCTCTAACAAGATGGCACAAATAGTTCAAGCATCACACATTTGTCTCTAACAAGATGGCATAATAAGTTCACGCATCACAAATTTATCTCCAACAAGATGGCACAATTAGTTCAAGCATCACACATTTGTCTCTAACAAGATGGCATAAGAAAATCAAGCATCACAAATTTATCTCCTACAACACGGCACAATTAGTTAAAGCATCTCACATTTGTCTCTAACAAGATGGCATAATAAGTTCAAGCATCACAAATTTATCTCCCACAACATGGCACAATTAGTTCAAGCATCACACATTTGTATCTAAACAAGATGGCACAATTAGTTCAAGCATCAATAATTTTTCTCTAACAACATGGCACAATTAGTTCAAGCATCACACATTTGTCTCTAACAAGATGGCACAATTAGTTCAAACATCACACATTTGTCTCTAACAACATGGCACAATTAGTTCAAGCATCACACATTTGTATCTAAACAAGATGACACAATTAGTACAAGCATCACAAAGTTTTCTCTAACAACATGGCACAATTAGTACAAGCAGCTCACATTTCTCTCTAACAACATGGCACAATTACTTCAAGCATCTCACATTTGTCTCTAACAAAATGGCAAAATTAGTTCAAGCATGACAAATTTATCTCTAACAACATGGCACAATTTATCTCTAGCACACATTTGTTTCTAACAAGATGGCACACTTAGTACAAACAGCACACATTTCTCTCAAACAACATGGCACAATTAGTACAAGCAGCACACAGTTGTCACAAACAAGATGGCACAATTACTTCAAAAAGCACAAATTAATCTGAAACAAGATGGAAGAATTTTTTACCTTTGTGAGGATGTCGAAAAAGCTAGCTTAGTAGGTTACCGTGGCGCGCCGCAGAAGCGGATCTCTCAGATCGGACCAACAGGGAGATCTCGCGACGAGCTCGGAGCAAGGAGCAAGAGTTTCTCCAGAGGGATCGGAGCTAGGGATCGGAGAGGGATCGGAGCTACGGATCGGAGAAACTCTTTCTCGATTGGGAGATCACGCGACGAGCTCGGAGCAAGTAGCAAGGGATCGGAGCTAGGGATCGGAGCAACAGTTTCTCGAGATGGATTACAGCAAGAGGGAGGCTTACTCGGAGAATAGAGGAAGAAGACAGAGCCACAGGCTGCTCACCTGGGTAACCGCGCCGGAACCCAACACCCGAAGGAGCAAGGGATCGGAGCAAATCGGAGCAACACTTTCTCGAGAGGGATTAGAGCAAGAGGGAGGCTTACTCGGAGAAGGGAGGAAGAAGACAGAGCCACGGGCTGCTCACCTGGCTAACCGCGCCGGAACCCAACACCCGAAGAAGGAGCAAGGGATCGGAGCAATACCGGAGCAATAGCGGCTACGGATCGGAGATCTCGCGACGAGCTCGGAGCAAGGAGCAAGGGATCGGAGCAAGGGATCGGAGCAAGAGTTTCTCGAGCAAGAGGGAGGCTTACTCGGAGAATGGAGGAAGAAGACAGAGGTCACGGGGTGCTCACCTCGGTAACCGCGGCGGAATCGAAAACCCCCTTCAATTCGGCTATACCCGGGGGGGAGGGATTCGTAAACCCCCCCCTTAGCGGGTTATCACCCCCCCCTTAGCGGGTTATCCACGGATAACCCGCTAAGGGGGGGTTTAGGAAACCCCCCCCCCCCCCCTAAAAAGTGTTTGGGTACGGTTTTGGGGATAAGGGGGTTATTCCCCCCTTATCCCCTTAACCAAACGGAGGCTTTGGGTACGGTTTTGGGGATAAGGGGGTTATTCCCCCCTTATCCCCTTAACCAAACGGAGGCCTAGGGTTTAGTGGGTTGTTGGTGAAATAGTATAAACCCTACGGGACCACTATAATTCTAACCGCACATTCCTTCATCCAAGAACCGACAACTTATGAGTACGAAAAGATCTATACTCATAAAAATATAGTAGTCGGACTATATATATATAGTCCATGCTCATAAAAGTACTAAGCAATTGGTGCTGGTAAGTTTTCTACCGTTAGATCAATCCCTTTGACTAATTTTAATTCTTAAATTATGTTATTCCACTAGCCACCCACTAAACCCAAGGGGCCCACTATTATCCTAACCACACATTCTTTCATCTAAGGACTAAAACCTATAAACACCAATGACTTGATTTTTTAAAAAACATAAGAGCTCCTATGTTTTTAGTCAAAGGGATAGATCTAAAGGATTGGAATTAGTCAAAGAGATAGATCTAACGATAGAAAACTTACAAGTACTATTTGCTTGGTGCTTTTACAAGCATGATAGCTGAACTATATATATATATATATATATATATATATATATATATATATATATATATATATATATATATATATATATATATATATGGAAAATACTAGATGTACACCCCAAATGGGGTGTACATCTTACACCCACCCCATCCTAGGGGTGGGTGAATTTCACTCGTCACATGATGTGACGAGTGGATGAATACCCACCTCAAGATAGGATGGGTGTAGGATGTACACCAAACAATTGGTGCTATCATGTTTTCAGCCGTTGGATGAAAAGATATGCGGTTAGGATTATAGTGGTTCCTAAGATTTTTACTATTAACCAACCACCTAGTAAACCCTAGGGGACCACTATAATCCCAACCGCATATTTTTTCATCCAACAGCTAAAAACTTGATAGCACCAATGGCTTGGTGCTATGATAGTATTCTAGCCTAATTATATATATATATATATATATATATATATATATATATATATATATATTTGGTAGCAAGATTTTTGGTTGAATCTGGAATTGTGGCGAAGTTTTATTTATATTTACAATAATAGCTTAATACATTTAAATTTATTAATTATAAATTAATTAGGTTTATTAATATTAATATTAATTAATATTAATTATAGATTTGTATTTACATTATGTCACGAAGAAATACATTTCAAATAATTATTCATAATTAATAATTAATTTTTATTTTTTGATATTTATTTATTTATTTATTTGACTCTACACCTTTGGTTCATCATAATTTACTTATATATTAATTTTATCTTAATTATTTATAATTAGATTTTACTATATCCTATTTATTTATTTTTAACTCTTCTATTCTTTAATATAGCTTAATCAAATATGAAAATTAAAATATAAACTTTTATCATTTGGTTTTTTTTTTTTTTTTTACTTATTCACATACCTTTTAATGTAACTTATTTATAAATTACAGTTATTTATTAGTAAATGTTATTATTTGGTATTTACTTTCTTCTAACTATTCACCTTTTCTTAATATTTATTATATTTTAATTCATAATTAAATTTGAATGCAAAATATTTTATAAAGTTAAAAATAAGATATTTAGGCACGGTTTGGGAAGGGTATAAAGGGGGGATATCCCCCCTTTATACCCAAACGGTTTGGGGATATCCCCGTTTGGGGATATCCCCCCCAAACGGGGATATCCCTCATTATTGCATGGGGATATCCCCGTTGGTTTAAACCACCCAGGTTTACCCCCTTCTCCCCTCCCCCTCTCTCTCTCTCTCTCTCTCTCTCTCTCTCTCTCTCTCTCTCTCTCTCTCTCCTTTCCCAAGGCACTGGCAGTGCCTTGGGAAAGGCTTTTTCTTTTTTTTTTTCTTTTTTTTTTTTCGTTTTTTTTTTTTTCGTTTAGCTTCAGGATTTTTTTTTTTTTTTAATAAAAAAATTTAATTATAAAAAATATTTAAATTTTAAATATTTAAATTTTAAATTTTATAAATTTTAATTTTTTTTATTTTTATATTTTAATAAATCTAAAAATTTTATTTTATTTTTAAAAATTATTAATTTTAAAATTTATACAATATTTGTATAATTTTTAATTAAAATTATTTAAAATATTTAAATTTTAATTAAAATATTTAAATTTTAATTAAAATATTTAAATTTTAATACTCCTACATAAAATATTTAAATTTTAATTAAAATATTTAAATTTTACTTAATTTTTTTAATTAGAATATTTAAATTTTAAAAAATATTTAAATTATAAATTTATAAATTATTTAAAATTAATTTTTTATATTTTATAAATTTATATATATTTATATTTTATTAAAATTATGAATATATTTATATTTAATTATATTATATATATTTATAAATTTATAATTTTAAAAAATAATATTAATTTTAAAATTGTAAAATTTATATAATTTTTTTATAATTTTTGTAAAATTTATATAAATTTAAAAATTAAAATTTTTACTCCTACTTAAAATATTCTAATACATTCTTTAATTATCAAATTTATAATATACATAAAAGTAAAGGTCACATCGTCATTAATAAACAAAAAAAGTCAACTTTATACCTCTTATTCATCATTACCAATCCAAACACCTATTTTCTTATACCAGGTTTAAACCAGGTTTAAGCCTCATTCACATCCAAACACATTTTGCCTCCGTTTGGTTAAGGGGATAAGGGGGGAATAACCCCCTTATCCCCTTAACCATACCCAAACACTAATTAAGGGGGGGGGATTTTCTAAACCCCCCCCTTAGCGGGTTATCCGCGGATAACCCGCTAAGGGGGGGGTTTAGGAATCCCCCCCCCCCCCCGGGTTTAGCCAATGAACCCCCCCCCCCCCCCCCCCCCGGGTTTAGCCATTGAACACGGTTACCGAGGTGAGCTCCCCCCGTGACCTCCATCTCTGTCTTCTTCCTCCCTTCTCCGAAGCCTCCCTCTTGCTCGAGAAAATCTTGCTCCGATCCCTTGCTCCGATCCCTTGCTCCTTGCTCCTTGCTCCTTGCTCCGAGCTCGTCGCGAGATCTCCGATCCGTAGTCGATATTGCTCCGGTATTGCTCCGATCCCTTGCTCGTTCTTCGGGTGTTGGGTTCCGGCGCGGTTAGCCAGGTGAGCAGCCCGTGGCTCTGTCTTCTTCCTCCCTTCTCCGAGTAAGCCTCCCTCTTGCTCTAATCCCTCTCGAGAAAGTGTTGCTCCGATCCCTTGCTCCTTCGGGTGTTGGGTTCCGGCGCGGTTACCCAGGTGAGTAGCACGTGGCTTTGTCTTCTTCCTCCCTTCTCCGAGTAAGCCTCCCTCTTGCTGTAATCCATCTCGAGAAAGTGTTGCTCCGATCCGTAGCTCCGATCCCTTGCTCCTTGCTCCGAGCTCGTCGCGAGATCTCCCAATCGAGAAACAGTTGCTCCGATCCCTCTCGAGAAACTGTTGGTTTGGGTTTAATCCTGATAAAAACCCTAGCTCCGATCCCTCTCGAGAAAGTGTTGCTCCTTGCTCCGAGCTCGTCGCGAGATCTCCCTGTTGGTCCGATCTGAGAGATCCGCTTCTGCGGCGCGCGACGGTAACCTAGTAAGCTACCTTTTTCGACATCCTCACAAAGGTAAAAAAATCTTCCATCTTGTTTCAGATAAATTTGTGCTTTTTGAAGTAATTGTGCCATCTTGTTTGTGACATCTGTGTGCTGCTTGTACTAATTGTGCCATGTAGTTTGAGAGAAATGTGTGCTGTTTGTACTAATTGTGCCATCTTGTTAGAAACAAATGTGTGTTGCTTGTTTAGATACAAATGTGTGATGCTTGAACTAATTGTGCCATGTTGTGGGAGATAAATTTGTGATGCTTGAACTTAATATGCCATCTTGTTAGAGACAAATGTGTGATGCTAGAACTAATTGTGCCATCTTGTAGGAGATAAATTTGTGATGCTTGAACTTATTATGCCATCTTGTTTGAGACAAATGTGTGATGCTACAACTAATTGTGCCATATTGTAGGAGATAAATTTGTGATGCTTGAACTTAATATGCCATCTTGTTAGAGACAAATGTGTGATGCTAGAACTAATTGTGCCATCTTGTAGGAGATAAATTTGTGATGCTTGAACTTAATATGCCATCTTGTTAGAGACAAATGTGTGATGCTAGAACTAATTGTGCCATGTTGTAGGAGATAAATTTGTGATGCTTGAACTTAATATGCCATCTTGTTAGAGACAAATGTGTGATGCTAGAACTAATTGTGCCATCTTGTAGGAGATAAATTTGTGATGCTTGAACTTATTATGCCATCTTGTTTGAGACAAATGTGTGATGCTACAACTAATTGTGCCATATTGTAGGAGATAAATTTGTGATGCTTGAACTTAATATGCCATCTTGTTAGAGACAAATGTGTGATGCTAGAACTAATTGTGCCATCTTGTAGGAGATAAATTTGTGATGCTTGAACTTAATATGCCATCTTGTTAGAGACAAATGTGTGATGCTAGAACTAATTGTGCCATGTTGTAGGAGATAAATTTGTGATGCTTGAACTTAATATGCCATCTTGTTAGAGACAAATGTGTGATGCTAGAACTAATTGTGCCATCTTGTAGGAGATAAATTTGTGATGCTTGAACTTATTATGCCATCTTGTTTCAGACAAATCTGTGATGCTTGAACTATTTGTGCCATCTTGTAGGAGATAAATTTGTGATGCTTGAACTTATTATGCCATCTTGTTTCAGACAAATGTGTGATGCTTGAACTATTTGTGCCATCTTGTTTGGGAGAAATGTGAGCTGCTTGTACTAATTGTGCCATGTTGTTAGAGAAAACTTTGTGATGCTTGTACTAATTGTGTCATCTTGTTTAGATACACATGTATGATGCTTGAACTATTCGTGCCATGTTGTTAGAGACAAATGTGTGCTGCATGTACTAATTGTGCCATCTTGTTTGGGAGCTATGTGTGCTGCTTGTATTAATATTGTCATCTTATTTGAGAGAAAAGAGAGTTGGTTGATTTAATAGTGCCCTCTTGTTTGAGAGAATTGTGTGCTGGTTGAATTAATAGTGCCTTCGCCGAGTGATAATGTTAATTGATTGAACTAATATTGGGATCTTATTTGAGATAAATGTGTGCTGGTTGCACTCATAATGTGTATTAATAAATGTGTAATGTTGGCATGTTCTGTGCTGGATGTGTGTACGCTTCCTATCCCCTTTTTGTGTGTATGCGCTAAAGGAGATTTTGTTTATGATGAGAATAACAAAATCGACGATGATGACGGTTGCCATAAGTATCAGATGGCATGGCATGGATTTATAATCCACTGCAGCCCCATATCACTTGGCAATCAAATGAGTCAAATCTTTTAAATAAAAAGAAATATGTAATTGGCTGATACGCAGCATACACACAAATTGGCATATCATAAGGCAAAATGGGTGATAGGCATCGTACACACAATCAGCGCATATTAAGGCAAAGAGAAGGCAATATAAGTTTAACCATCACCCATTTCTCTCAAACAAGATGACACTATTAGTTCAAGCATCACACATTTATCTCTAACAAGATGGCATAATATGTTCAAGCATCACACATTTCTCTCCAACAATATGACAATATCAGTACAACCAATAGTCGGAAAAATGGGTTTTTCGGATAATCGCTTAAAATATCGACGATGATGACGGTTGCCAGAGGTATCAGAAGGCATGGCATGGATTTACAATCCACTGCAGCCCCATATCACTTGGCAATCAATTGAGTCAAATTTTTTAAATAAAAAGAAATATGTAATTGGCTGATACGCAGCATACACACAAATTGGCATATCATAAGGCAAAATGGGTGATAGGCGTCGTACACACAATCAGCGCATATGAAGGCAAAGAGATGGCAATATAAGTTTAACCATCACCCATTTGTCTCAAACAAGATGACACTATTAGTTCAAGCAGCACACATTTATCTCTAACAACATGGCACAATTAGTTCAAGCAACACACATTTCTCTCAAACAATATGACAATATCACTACAACCAACAGTCGGAAAAGTGGGTTTGTCGGATAATCGCTTAAAATATCGACGATGATGACGATTGCCAGAAGTATCAGATGGCATGGCATGGATTTATAATCCACTGCACCCCCATACTCTTTTTGGCAATCAATTGAGTCAATTAAGTATTTAAATATACTAAGTTTTTACTACTGGTTGAAATTCCCCGGCAATATCCGTTCAATTAGATAGCTCCGAATATTTTCAACTATGTATTTTTCATCTTGTATGATTGAGAGTGGTACTAGTAATTCACTTTAAATTGTACTTAACTTATTGTTATCATTGTGCCAACCAAACACCTTATTCCAGATGCGTCCATTCAAGAAACAAACAAAGCATCAAGCACGAAAAAGTGTAGCTTTCGAAGGCTTCCCTAATTTCGTAGCTTCACAGGAGGGTAATTCTGGGCAGGCAGCCCAAACGCATACCCGAACCCAGAATTGGTCAGAATTGATGGACTCAATTTTTTTGTCCTTGCTCACTGAAGAGCATGCATTGGGGAACTTCGTTAATGGGGCGTTCACCAGTGTAGCCTGGGTTCGAATCTTATCTGCATTCAATGCAAGGACCAACTTGCATTTGAACAAAGAACAAATAAAAAATCGGCTTAAAGTTTTAAAGCGAACATTCATGCTTTATAACACTTTAGCCAATAAGAGTGGTTGGGGCTGGGACTTTATAAACAATATCCCGACCGCCGGTGATCCAGCTGACTGGGATGCAGTGATTGCGGTAAATTTAACCTACAATCATAAAGATTTTTGTAAATGCTCGCGTACTATTCACATAATTGACATTAGACATTCATTTAAATCTTTCTCCAGGATAATCCGGCATTCGCAAAATGTCGAGGGAGGCCATTTCCGGCTTATAAGGATCTGGCCTTCTTGACCGCGAAAACAACGGCCAGTGGCCATTATGCTAATACTACTACAATGCAAGGACATCAAATTGTTGAAAGTTCATCCTCATCTTCCCCTGGTGAGGATGCTACTCTTATTGGGGAGCGAATGTCGACTTTCAATATCTCATCTAGTCCATTTGAAGCAGGATCTTCAGAAGCCCCTCAATATGCAAATACAAGGGGGACGCAATTCTTCGACTCTCAAACCCCTACTCCTGAAAACCCAACTGTCGGAGGTAGTGCAAGTGGTAGCGGTTCTGGGGGAAAACGTCCACGCTCACCAGATCCCACAAACCCTACACCCAAAACTACCACGACTGGAGGGGGACGGCGTCGCAAATCTGACGCCGGCCTTGCTGTAATCACTGAGATGGTTGAAATAGGCAGGCAAAAGCTAGAGCTTGCCCGTGAAATTTATCAGTCTGAAAAGTCGAGCAGACCAGTGATTCCAACCATCCAGGAGTGCATGGCCCGGTTGTATGCTATGCCATCTATTACTCCAGAAAGGGTGCTATATGCAGGCGAAGCCCTGAAAGAGGCAAATAATCGTCAATTCTTCATGTCCATGACAGACGAGATAGCTGAAATGTGGGTTGACCGACAAGTCGCATTGCAAAATGTCAATTATAGGGGTCTCTTTCCTGGAATTTAGATTTCGTTTAAATTTGTTTATGCTTTCGTTTTCTTTATTTAGTCCGTTGACATTCTATGTTTTATGCTACGTAGACAATATTTTCTTTATTTCGCATGATGGTTGATGTGTTTTGTAAATATTGACTTTATTAACAGTAATGTTTGAAGTTGTGTTGTATTTTATCCCCATATGTTGCGATTGTCAATGTTCAATATATATTGTACTTACAGCATAAATGGGTGATTCGAATGATGGTCATGTGTTAACCTCCACAATCAGTACCGTCTTACGAGACCTTTTAGATGATGACGATGACATATGGAATGATGTACTTGCAATGTTGATTCATCAAGGTTATCTCACATTTACGGAAACCGTCGGAAAGCAACCGTGTCGTACCCGTCCATTTACAGGGCACCAGCTAATATGTGATATCTTGAATGGTCATCCTGATCGTGGGTACGACCAATTTAGAATGCCGACCACGACTTTCATTGCACTGCGCGATGAGCTACTCCGAAAGGGATTGGTACAGAACACACGCAATATGACAATTGAAGAACAGTTAGGAATATTTCTGTTTTGCATAGGACATGGGGTAGCTAATAGGGTCATGGCTGAAACATTTCAACATTCAGGTGAAACTATCAGTCGACATTTCAACAATGTCCTTCGGGCCATTGTAATGTTGAAAGACGATTACATTAAACTTCCGCCGAATAATCTTCCGGTACATTCTCGAATAAGAGATAATGCAAATTTTCATCCATTCAAGGTATGCATAATTTTATATTTGTGATTAAAGTTAATGGACATTTTGAAATGTTATTAATTCACTTACTATGTTTGATGTTTACTGTTAGAATGCAATTGGTGCGATTGATGGGACACATATTCCCGTGGTAGTGCGCAAGAGCAAGCAACCGAGATTCCGGAATCGCAAAGGATTTACTTCACAAAACATGATGGCTGCAGTATCCTTTGACCACAACTTTCTATTTGTCTGCACGGGTTGGGAGGGATCAGCAGCTGACATGCGAGTACTTCGATGGACTTGCGAAAGTGGAGGTTTCACGGTGCCTGAAGGTATATCACACATACTTACTTTTCTTACATTATTTTAATCATTGTGAATATTACAAATGACATTGTACATGTTTCGTAAAATATATAGGCAAATATTATTTGGTAGATTCAGGCTATGCAAATACAGAAAGATTTCTTGCACCATATCGAAATGAGCGTTACCACATTAGCCAATTTGATGGAAACTCAGGGGTCCGCACTCATCGAAGTCCACGCGATCTATATAATCATCGACATGCTCAATTGAGAAATGTCGTGGAGAAAACATTTGGTATTTTAAAAAAACGGTTCAAGATTTTGACAGTTGCAACACCGTTTCCATATAGAGTTCAATGTCAGATTGCGATGGCATGTTGTGTTATACACAATTTCATTCGACGACACCAAGGTGCAGATGCTATCTTTAACGAAGAGTTGGAGGAAGAACCAACGGATTTAGGTGACGAGGATACGGGTGATAATGCTGGGAGTTCAGAATCACGGGGAGGCGACGACTTGCGCACATTTATAACAAACCAGTTATGGAATACTCGTACTTAGGAAAATTAAGGATTGTATTATACAAAAATTATGGAGTGTGCTGCTTGTATTAATATTGTCATCTTGTTTGAGAAGGATTGTGTTCTACTTGTACTAATTGTGCCGGCTTGTTTGAGAGGTATGTGTGCTACTTGTACAAATTGTGGCGTCTTGTTTGAGAGGTATGTGTGCTGCTTGTATTAATATTGTCATCTTGTTTGAGAGGTATGTGTGCAGCTTGTAGTAATTGTGCCGTCTTGTTTGGGAGCTATGTGTGCTGCATGTATTAATATAATCATGTTGTTTGAGAGGTATGTGTGCTGCTTGTAGTAATTGTACCATCTTGTTTGGGAGCTATGTGTGCTGCTTGTACTAATTGTAGCCGTCTTGTTTGAGAGGTATGTGTGCTGCTTGTATTAATATTGTCATATTGTTTGAGAGGTATGTGTGCTGCTTGTACTAATTGTGCCGTCTTGTTTGGGAGCTATGTGTGCTGCTTGTATTAATATTGACATCTTGTTTGAGAGGTATGTGTGCTGCTTGTAGTAATTGTGCCGTCTTGTTTGGGAGCTATGTGTGCTGCTTGTATTAATATTGTCATCTTGTTTGAGAAGGATTGTGTTCTACTTGTACTAATTGTGCCGGCTTGTTTGAGAGGTATGTGTGCTACTTGTACAAATTGTGGCGTCTTGTTTGAGAGGTATGTGTGCTGCTTGTATTAATATTGTCATAATTGTTTGAGAGGTATGTGTGCTGCTTGTACTAATTGTAGCCGTCTTGTTTGAGAGGTATGTGTGCTGCTTGTACTAATATTGTTATCTTGATTGAGAGGAATGTGTCAAGCTTGTAGGAGATAAATGGATTTTGGTTCATATAATTGTGCCATCTTGTTTGAGATAAATTGGTTTGCAAATTTTATTAATTTTTTTTCATTTTAAAAATATATAAAATTAAATTGTTAATTTTATATAATTTTATAAAAATATATAAAATATTTAAAAAAGAAATAAAATATTTAATTCTTTTAATATTTATTAATATTATAAAGAGTAAATTAGTAAATAAAAATATTTAATCCTTCAATTCTTCTTATTCCGCTATTCACAACCAAACACAAATTTCTCTTATTCGTCTTATTCTTCTTATTCCTTTTTAACTTACCAAACACAATTTCTCTTAAACCCGGTATTACTCTTAAACCGAACCAAACGCAAATTTACTCTAGTTCCAACTTAAACCACAATTTATACCTATCCCCGTTATAACTAAAACCCTGCTAAACCCGAACCAAACGAAGCCTTTAGGTTTAAACCAGGTTTATCCCTTACTTTATACCTATACCTGGTATAACTAAACCAGGTTTAAACCACATCCAAACGCTACCTTAAGGTTTGAATAAAATATATATATACTAATAGTTATATTATAGTATGATGTTGAGTTCAATATTAATCTCTAATTAGAAAAACATATTTAATTTATAATTTTTTTTAAAAAAATTTTAAATTTTAAATTTTCATGCATAAACTGTTCTCATTAGACCGACCATCCTTATATAATACAAAAATAAAAAATAGCATATTATACTACGAATAATATAAGTAGTATATTATGAATAATGTATTACGAATAATATAGTATATTATTAATACGTACAAATAGTATAATATATTATACAAATAATGCAATATTTGTAAAGATGACAAAAATTTTATACTATTTGTATAAATATTGTATTATTTCGGAAAATATATTGCGCTGTTTTTGTTTTTTTTAATTATATTTAGTTTATTTTTATTTGTATATTAGATAATATATTTTGAGAAAAAAATATATAATTATGACTCATCTATTGTATTTCTTTAAAAAATTAATTTGTATGTTTTATCTGTTTATTAGAATAGAAACAATTTGATCACATTTATTAAAAAAACAGATGATTAGATATGAAAAAGTATAAAATCAGTCAACTTTTTATGTAGAAAAGGCCATAAACTATTTAATATAATTAGTTTTTTTAAAAATATTATTTTTTGAGGCCGTGGAGCCAGAGAGTAGGGGTGGCAATCTAGCTGGCTGTTTGCGAGCCAGCTCATATTCGGCTCGAAATAAGCTCGTGATCGAATTACTCGTTTAGTAAACGAGCTGAATACGAGCCGAATTTTTCAGCTCATTTAATAAACGAGCCGAACACGACCTGAGGTCAGCTCGCTCGTATTCGGCTCGATAATCGCTGGAATATATATATATATATATATATATATATATATATATATATATATATATATATATTACTATTTAAATTTTAGACTATTATTTTTTTGTAAATTTTAATTATTACATTAAAATTTTATTTTTTTATTTTTTTTCAACTTACACTTAGGAATGAAAATCAAATTTGTTGTTCCCCAGCCAGCTCGTGTTCGGCTCGTTAATAAACGAACCAAATTTTTCAGCTTGATATTTAAACGAGCCAGTTCGTGTTATGTTAGGCTCGTTTATTAAACGAGCCGAACACGAGCTCGTGTTCGGCTCATTGACACCTCTGCCTTAGAGAATTTTTTTTTTTTTTTTTTTTTGGTTAAAATATATATATATATATATATATATATATATATATATATATATATATATATATATATATATATATATATATATATGGGATAATTGCATACATGTCCCTCCAAATAGGTCGGATTTCAAATATATCCCCGCAAATTTCAACTTTTCATATTTATCCCTGCAAAAATCCACCGTTATTCAAATATGCCCATCTGTTAGGAAAATTGAGTTAACCATAGGTTAAATGCTTAACCTTGGTTAGATTAGACAGTGAATATACCATTTTACCCTTTCATTTAATTTAACTTGGGTTTTTCCTCTTCACTTCCCATCCCCCCTTCTTCTTCATCTTTCATCTTGAAATCCCTAAACCGGACTCGAGCGGGAACTCGTCTCCTCTTCGAACTCTCTCTCTTCGAACTCGTCTCTTCTTATTCAGAGCAAGGAGCGGGGACAAGGGATCCTTCGTCGACCTCACTCGTGCTCCTCGCCCCGTAGAGTCGCTCGATCTCCGCATCTCAAACCCTAATCCCAAATCCGTGATTTCTCCTCGATTTCGCGAATCAAGTTGAGTTTTTTACCATTATTTTGGCGGAGGAAGGGAGGAATCGTCGATTCGCAGATTTAGAGGTTGGTATTTGTTCAGATCCTTCTTTTTTTTCCAATTAGATAGTTTAGATTTTGGGTTCTCATCGCCTTGGGACATTATTTTTTTATTTTTATTTTTTAGAAGTTGTCGCTTTGAGCACAAAATTGAGTTTTTTTTTTTTAGCAGATTCATTGGATAGATACTTGATCGTTTAACAACCTGGGGCAAAACTAAGACAAATAAAGAATAGAAATTGGATTTTCTCCATTACAAATCCTTCTACCTCGAAACGTGTAGGAAAAGCCCCACTACTGACTCGGCAAGGAGAGAATATATTGATCTATAGAATATCCACCCCTGGACAGGTCAAAAAGGAAATCATCTTAATCAAAATACTGGTTTCCACTTGTATCTACTTTAGTAATTAAAGTATGTGTGACAAAATTCGACAAAGAATATATAGTGCTGTACTCTGAGCAGAGTAGTAATTGTTTCAGGTTATGTCCTACAGCTGCATGTCCTTTGTCTTTTTATTTTTTCTTCTTTAATTAAAAATCTAATGTCCATTAATTTAGACAGCTGAATTCAGAATGTCCATTAATTTAAACATTCTGTGGTTAGCTTAGCAAACCACAGAATTCAGAATTCAGAATGTCCATTAATTAGGTGAGAGTTCATATCATGACAGTTTGAGAAAATGATAACTTAGATTTTTTTCTTTTATCATGACAGTTTGACAAAATGGATGAATATGGTGTTTTTCAAGTTAAGTTTAATTATGGCGGCTACCTTAAAACAGTCAAAACTGCATGCGGACTCAGATATTGTGATGGTAAAAAGAAAATATTGATGATAGATATTGATGATTACCATCTCAGCGATTTTTGTCGAGATTTACGATCACTATGCGATTGGGGTATTACAGAGAATATTGGGGTATGGTATGTAGCAAGAAATGTTAAGCCGAAGAAGTTCATTCAAGTATTAACAGAGCAGGAATTCAAGACTATATTTTCTATATATAAAGATGTGAAGGAAGTGGAAATTTTATAACCATTCAACCGAATGGTATTCCGTTAAACTATATTGGTGGAGAAACTAGTGTTCTTATGCCTAGTGTGGAAGACACCAATACTGATGTGGAATGGGCTAAGGTTGGCATGAATGAAGATGATCATGACAATGAAGAAGAAGTTGGTGATGTTGGTGATGATGTTGGTGATATTGGTGAAAATGTAACAAATGAAGAAGCAATTGGTGAAGCCGATGAAGTTGATTTACGGGTTGGGGTTGATGAAGAATTAACAAATGAAGAAACAGTTGGTAAAGAAGTAACAAATGAAGAAACAGTTGGTGAATCAGATGCAATTTTAAGTGAAGATAGCTTTCATTCCTTTGAAAGTGATGACAGTGATTTAGAGAGAATGGCTAATATAGATCATGGAGAGGACATTCCATATGACAAGAATAACCCTATTATGGAGATAGGAGCAAAGTACCCAAATGTAGCTTGTTTTAGAGATGCACTGACTCATTTTGCCCTATTAAATGAGTTTGAGTATAAGCTACAAAAAAGTGATCTTTCGAGGGTAACCGCAAGATGCTCAAAATCTAATTGCAAGTGGCGAATCCATGCATCTATACTTCAAGATTCTTTGGCTTTTCAGGTAAATTTGACATTATCCTATTTTTTTAAAGAATGTATTTTTAGCATCATACATTTATAAATTACTTGCATTTCTAACTAGCAGTTTTATTATAGGTGAAAACTTTGCAAGGAGAGCACACATGTACATCTGCCAATAGATGTAAGAACAAAGTAGCAACACAAGATTGGGTGTGCAATAGGGTCATCGATTGGCTACGATTGGAAGGACATTTGTCTACAACTGAATTGCGTAAAAGATTGCAACAAAAATATCATGTTGACTTGCCCTATTGCAAGGTCTTTAGGGGAAAAGAAAGGGCAATGTCTAAAATCCATGGGAAGTGGGAGGACTCGTATAAAAAAAATTTTGATTTCAAGGACGAAGTTGTTAGAAGAAATCACGGTAGTCATGTGGAGATAAAGTTGGAAATTATTAATGAAAAGCATCATTTTCAACGAATTTTCATTGCTTTTGGTGGTTGCATTCAAGGATTCCTCACTGGATGTAGACCTTATATTGCTTTAGATGGATGTCATCTCAAAGGAAAGCATAGAGGAGTGCTCATAGCAGCTACAAGTATTGACGGAAATAAATCAATTTTTCCTGTTGCTTTTGGTGTTGTCGAGTCGGAGAACTCTAACAGTTGGGAATGGTTTCTTCATGGGTTGAAGATTGCTATAGGAGAACCCGAAGGCCTAGTGTTCTCCTCTGATAGACAAAAAGGTTTAGATGAGGCAGTTAAAGTTGTTTATCCAAGAATTGAACATAGAGAATGTATGCGTCATCTTTATAGCAACTTCAAAAAGAAATTTCGTGGAGATTGGTATAAAGATAATTTGTGGGCTGCAGCAAAAGCGTATAAACAGAATATTTATGAAGCTAGCATGGCTAAGGTGTATGAAGCAAACCCAATGGCTATTGAGTACTTGCGGGAGAACCATAGCTATTTGTGGAGTCGAAGTCAATTCGGGACAAATGCTAAGTGTGATTACTTGACCAATAATATTTCTGAATCATTCAATGCATGGATTTCTAACGATAGGCATAGACCATTGATTGACATGATCGACACTATCCGGCAAAAAATAATGGTTAAGATGGATGAGAGAAGAAATAGAGCAAAAAAGTGGGATCATGAAATTGTACCCACAGTAGTCAAATATGTGAACAAGATAAGCAAGGTAATTCATCCATAACAATCTCTCTTTCATTATTTCGATTCTAATCCTGCTGCTCGAATTCTGCTGCTGCTTGAGCATGCTCAAGCAGCAAGCAGCTGCTTGCTGCTTGCTGCTTGAGCAGCTTGAGCAGCAGCAGCAAGCAGCAGCTTGCTGCTGCTTGAGCAGCAAGCAGCAAGCTGCTTGCTGTTCTCAAGCAGCAGCAAGCAGCAAGCTGCTTGCTGCTGCTTGAGCAGCTGCTTGCTGCTTGAGCAGCAGCAAGCAGCAGCTGCTTGCTGCTTGCTGCTGCTTGAGCAGCAGCTTGCTGCAGCAGCAAGCTGCTTGCTGTTCTCAAGCAGCAGCAAGCAGCAAGCTGCTTGCTGCTGCTTGAGCAGCTGCTTGCTGCTTGAGCAGCAGCAAGCAGCAGCTGCTTGCTGCTTGCTGCTGCTTGAGCAGCAGCTTGCTGCAGCAGCAAGCTGCTTGCTGCTGCTGCTCAATTTACCAAAGAAGCAGCTCAATTTAGCAATTTAGCAATTTAGCAAAGAAGCTGCTTGAGCAATTTACCAGCAATTTAGCTCAATTTTGCAATTTAGCTCAATTTAGCTCAACTTAGCTCAATTTAACTCCATTTAGCTCAATTTAGCAATTTCGCTCAATTTAGCTCAATTTAGCTCAATTTAGCTCAATTTAACTCAATTTAGCTCAATTTAGCAATTTAGCTCAATTTAGCTCAATTTAGCTCAATTTAACTCAATTTAGCAATTTAGCTCAATTTAACTCAATTTAGCTCAATTTAGCTCAATTTAGCTCAATTTAACTCAATTTAGCTCAATTTAGCAATTTAGCTCAATGTAACTCAATTTAGCTCAATTTAGCTCAATTTAGCTCAATTTAGCAATTTAGCTCATTTTAGCTCAATTTAGCTCAATTTAGCAATTTAGCTCAATTAAGCTCAATTTAGCTCAATTTAGCTCAATTTAGCTCAAGCAGCAGCAAGCAGCAAGCTCAAGCAGGATTCGAATCCTGCTGCAGCTTGAGCTAACTCAACAGCAAGCAGCAGCAAGCTGCTTGCTACTGCTGCTGAAGCAGCAAGCAGTAAGCTGCTTGCTGCCAAGCAGCAGCAGCAGCAAGCAGCAAGCTGCTTGCTTGCTGCCAAGCAGCTTGCAGCTTGCAGCTTGCTTCTGCTTGCTTAGCAGCAAGCAGCAAGCTGCTTGCTGCCAAGCAGCTTGCAGCTTGCTGCTTGCTGCTAAGCAAGCAGCTTGCAGCTTGCTGCTTGCTTAGCAGCAAGCAGCAAGCTGCAAGCTGCTTGCTGCTTGAGCAGAAGCAGGCAATTGGGATTTTATTGAGGTTAATTGAGGTTAATTGAGGATTTAACTCAATTTAGCTCAATTTAGCAATTTAGCTCAATGTAACTCAATTTAGCTCAATTTAGCTCAATTTAGCTCAATTTAGCAATTTAGCTCAATTTAGCTCAATTTAGCAATTTAGCTCAATTAAGCTCAATTAAGCTCAATTTAGCTCAATTTAGCTCAAGCAGCAGCAAGCAGCAAGCTCAAGCTGGATTCGAATCCTGCTGCTGCTTGAGCTAACTCAACAGCAAGCAGCAGCAAGCTGCTTGCTACTGCTGCTGAAGCAGCAAGCAGTAAGCTGCTTGCTGCCAAGCAGCAGCAGCAGCAAGCAGCAAGCTGCTTGCTTGCTGCCAAGCAGCTTGCAGCTTGCTGCTTGCTTCTGCTTTCTTAGCAGCAAGCAGCAAGCTGCAAGCTAAGCAGCTTGCTGCTTGCTGCTAAGCATGCAGCAAGCTTAGCAGCAAGCAGCAAGCTGCTTAGCTTGCAGCAAGCAGCTTGCAGCTTGCTGCTTAGCAGCAAGCAGCAAGCTGCAAGCTGCTTGCTGCTTGAGCAGAAGCAGGCAATTGGGATTTTATTGAGGTTAATTGAGGTTAATTGGGTCTTTAATTGAGCAGAAGCTTGCTGCTTGAGTAGGGTTTGGGTCTTTAATTGAGGTTAATTGGGATTTTATTGTGTCTTATATGAGCTGTATTTTGTGATGCACTACAATGCTATCTAATCTTCACAATCTGTAGGGTTTGGGTCAATATGAGGTGCTATGGAGTGATGAGTTTTCAGCAGAAGTAAATGGACCTCATTCAAGATGCGAGGTGAGATTGCAAGACATGCAATGCAGCTGCAGAGCATGGCAAGTAAAAGGTGTGCCATGCATTCATGCAATGGCAGTTATAGGTAAACTAAGACATGAAAAGTGGGAAAAATTTGTTCACCCATATTTTACAGTAGCCAAATATAAGGAGGCTTACTCTGCTGGTATTGCACCATTGCCTAGTAGTGATCAGTGGGCAAAGGTTGACATCGGCCATGATATATTACCTCCTATTTTAAATAGGCCAGCTGGAAGACCTCGAAAGAAAAGAATTAGAGGATCAGATGAGATGGTAATTAGGAGAAAACATCGATGCAAAAGATGCAACCAATTAGGCCATCATGCAAAAACATGTACGAACCCTGTTACTACGAACCCTCAGTCTGAAGGCGCAGATGGAGTATCTCAAGCAAGTGCTAGTACTGGTAGTGGCATAAGGTAAGAAAATGACCAACAAAATTTACTTTTAATTTACTTTTTCACTACAATACTAATTGCTAAAAATGGTATGCAGGCGCAGAGGAAAGAGACTAGCATCAAAATCAAAACGGGCAACTGCTGAAGCGACCCTCTCACAGTCCCAACAAGGAAGTGCCATAAGTGAAATTGATGCTATGGGATGTCTAAAAAATCAACATTCAGTTTGATGAAAGAGTTGATGTATAATATTTTTTTGGATAGTTGATCTAAATGGATGTATTTTGTGGTCTGCATGTATTTTTTTTTGTGGTCTGCATGGATGTATTTTGTGTAAGGGTTAAAATTGTAGGTAATTTTATACTGCTAACTTTGAAGTACTTAACTTTCAAGTACTCGACTTTGAAGTAGTTGTTAATTTCACTGCTAACTTTGAAATACTTGTTGATTTCATCCTTTCAATGAATGTAATTTGGTTCTACTCATAAGTTATGAATGTCATTGTGTTTGTATTGAACTGCTAACTGCAATTCTGTTAGGAGAATTGTGGTCAATTGATTTAAATGAATGAATTTTCATGCCGACATTTTGATTTGAATGCTGACAGGCTGTGAGGAGAATTACATTGTCGTGGTACTTCCTTGTTGTTGGGGCTGTGAGGAGAATTATATTTTTTCAACAACTACTTTATCACTACTTTTATCATAGTAAAATAATGTTTCACTTACATTACAACAACAACTACTCCATCAACTATTTATCACAATATTGCAGTTTTACATCTGTCACGCCCCGGGGGATTAATTTAGCGGAAACGGATTACAAAAGGTATGTATTTATTTTTTATTTTTTTTTTGAAACCTTCTTCCCCGGCGCGTGCCCAGATCCGCCGCATATACAGGATCACTCTACAAACGGACAGAGTCTCCCCTGTATATGCACGGCGTCGCGGTTTGTACAATGTTCAAAACGAGTAAACATTCAATCACAACAATCCAAACGTATAACCATTCACAATGTGCAGAATAAACTCACGGCCGATTAGTTTGAAAGGATAAAACCCACAATTGTTGAAACGGCGCCCACCCGGCATCCATATTTTGAAAACCCTTTTTTCGAAAGCAACATAAACTCAGGGGTTTGAGAAACAGTGCCCACACGACACTTAGGTTTGAAATCCATTTTCGCAAACCATAAATCCACAAGGTTTTGAAGACGGTGCCCACACGGCACCCGAGTTTTGAAATAGTAGTTTTCGCAATCTGTTCTTTTATTTGCTATTTTATTTTCCAAAGCGGCCCACAGAGATGTAAAGAAAACTAAACAATTCAATTGTCACCGTACCGACATCCACACCGACCCCACGAGGGTATCGAGAACCATCCACAGTCTACAAATAATAAATGGAATGCGACAGTAAGAGGTAAAGTACTGTTCCGGTCTCCTGGGACCCAAAATTTCTAGTCGCGGCCTCACCGTCGCCTAACTCTCCCTCCTGTAGGACCCTGTCGCAAAGTGGGAAGTCAGCGACTAAACAAAAGTGATAAAAGTAAAGCAGGTAAAGAAAAACGTCCAACCGTAGTCTATCCGGAGCAACCACCCTCGCAAGGGAAAAGTAGAATCAAACACCTGTAAACCTGCAATACCCGATCCCGTCGGACAACTAAACCGACGAATCGCACCGCGCCCAAGTCGGACAACTAAACCGAATGGGTCGCACCGCTCCCACGTCGGACAACTAAACCGACGGGTCGCACCGCTCGCACCTTGGCGCATACATGCCCCACAACTAAAGAGGCCCCACGCCGTCCTGTGGGTATACACGGGTCATAGACCACTTTTCCGGAAAAGCACACCCTTTGCGGTGGCCAAACCGCGGGTGCGCGTGCTGCAGCCGAGCATAGTAACCGTGAACCATATAGATATATCAATGTATGAAAAACGTATGAAATAACATATACATATCCGTGCATGATAACTAAATGAAACAGTATATATATATTCACAGCATACTCCTATACGTGCAAGAGAGCGACATGAAACAATATGTATATCTAATCACGAGTACCGTAAAGCCATAACGAATAAATGATGCCTCCCTACTAGGTTTAACCTAAGTACACTTAAGGATGACCCCGTCCACCAAGATAGAATTAAATGTTGAGACTTAGGAGTAAAGACCCACCTCTACGAGCGATGAACAAAGCGCTATCCCCCGTGTGTCCCGGTGCGCTCCCCAAAACTACAAAAGTCCACCGGGGAGAAGTCAGTGACTAAACAACATAAAACAAGGGTCAAGAACAGACATTCGGGTCCCGTCGTGGAACGGGGCTCCCGGGTTCGACGGCGGCGGCGGCGGCCGAGTCGGAACCCGAGGCGGCGGCGAGCGTGCTGCCGCGCTGGCCGCACGCGTATCAGGCTCCGTGCGGTGTGATGCCCGCACGGCTCCCTGACAGCGGCGGCGCCCAGGTCCAGCACGGGTGCCCAGGCCGCACGCACGGGCTGCCCCGCGCGGCGCCCAGGTCCGCGCGGGCGCCCCGGCCGCACGCACGGGCGGCCCCCGCGCGGCGCCCAGGCTCCGCGCGGGCGCCCAGGCTCCGCGCGGGCGCCCAGCCCGCACGCACGGGCGACCCCGCGCGGCGCCCAGGCCCGCGCGGGTGCCAGACCCGCACGCACGGGCGACCCCGCGCGGCGCCCAGGCTCCGCGCGGGCGCCCAGCCCGCACGCAACGGGCGACCCCGTGCGGCGCCCAGGCCCGCGCGGGTGCCAGACCCGCATGCACGGGCGACCCCGCGCGGCGCCCAGGCCTGCGCGGGTGCCAGACCCGCACGCCCGGTGCCCTAGCCCTGCGCGTAAGGGCGCTCGCGACGGCGGTGGTGCGGCCGGCCGGGGTGTGCCGCCTCCCCCCCTTCCCGTGCGACGATCCGGAAGAAACCCTAGCTAAAAAGAAACATAAAGACAAACTCACCGAACCAATGCGCCTCCGACTCACCGATGGAGAGGGAGGGAGAGACGAGGATTATCCCGTTCTTGCGTGCCCGGTTCCGGAGGTGTGCGGTGTTCTTCCCGTTCCTCGATTGCTCCGCCGCGGTGCCTCGCGCCGATCGGTGGGAAGAGGAGGGTTTGGGTGAGAGGAACGGTAGGAAAACTCCAAAACTAAACCCAACACATACGTATTAATATTAGCCGCCTCCGTACACGGGAACTTAACCCTAAGTCCCAAAATACAAATCAATCTCGGCGAAATGAGTTTGGGTGCGAACCTGGGTCCGGTCCGCCTCGAAGAACGTGTAAGTCGCCTGAACTGCTGCCAACTTCCGGAATTTATTCTGGGAGATTCCGGGGTCAGAATCCAGATCCGATCGCGCCGCCGAAATCCATTTCGCGAGCTTTATTGTCTAAAAATACCCGCGAGCCCCGACAGTCTGCCCAGAGATAAAGAAAAAATAATTCACCCCCGGACCCCTTAGTCGAAAAGTGGATTTACAAGAATTTTAAAAGAAGGTCTAGAAAGGCAAAAAAAGCCGCGGTTATTACACCACTCACCTCTAAAAACGAGTTTCGTCCTCGAAACTCAAACCCGGGTGGTGGTGAAGAGGTCGGGGTAGCACTCCCTCATCTTAGATTCCAGCTCCCATGTTGCTTCTCGTTCTTCCTGGTTGCTCCAGAGTACCTTCACGTAGGGGATGACTCGGTTCCGCAGTGCTTTGCTTTCCCTTGCTAGGATACGCACGGGGGTTTCCTCGAAGCTTAGATCCTCCTTGAGCTCGAATGTGGAGACGTCCAACACGTGTGACGGGTCGGATAGGTATTTCCGGAGCATGGACACGTGGAAGACGTTGTGGACCCGGTCGAGGTTAGGGGGTAGGGCAAGGCGGTACGCCACTGGGCCTATGCGCTCCAAGATCTCAAAAGGCCCCACAAACCGTGGGCTCAACTTGCCCTTCAGCCCGAAACGCTTAATCCCTCTGGATGGCGAGACCCGTAAGAACACGTGTTCCCCCACTTGAAATTCCAAATCGCGGCGCCGTCGGTCTGCGTAGCTCTTCTGTCGGCTTGGGCGGTCAGTAACCGCCGCCTGATGAGGCGCACCTTCTCCTCAGTCTCTTCCACCAAGTCGGGTCCCAGGAATTTCCGTTCCCCTAAGTCGTCCCAACAGATCGGGGATCGGCAGCGTCTCCCATACAAAGCTCCGTAGGGTGCCATCTGGATGCTGGCCTGGTAGCTATTGTTGTAGGCGAATTCCACGAGGGGTAGGTAGCGCGCCCAACCGACTCCCCAGTCAAGTACACAGGCGCGCAGCAGGTCCTCGAGGGTCTGAATCACTCGCTCCGACTGTCCGTCCGTCAGAGGGTGGAAAAGCTGTGCTGAAGTGTAGCTTGGTCCCCAGGGCTTGCTGTAGACTTTGCCAAAACTTCGAGACGAAGCGGGTGTCTCTATCCGAGGTGATCGATGCCGGCACTCCGTGCAGTCTCACGATCTCGCTGAGGTAGACTTGAGCCAACTGCTCTCTGGTCCAGGTTGTGTGGATGGGTAGGAAATGAGCTGCCTTGGTTAGCCGGTCCACAATGACCCAGATCGAGTCGTGCCCCTGCTGTGAACGTGGGAACCCGGTGACGAAGTCCATAGTGATCTGATCCCACTTCCACATCGGCACCGGTAAGGGCTGTAATTTTCCTGCAGGCCGCTGATGCTCTGCTTTTATCTGCTGGCATACCAGGCAGTGAGCTACGTGTCGTGTCACATCCCCCTTCAACTTGGGCCACCAGAAGGTCTGCTTGAGGTCCCTGTACATCTTCGTGCCCCCCCCCCCGGATGCGCCGTATAAGGGGCGCGGTGTGCCTCTGTCAGAATCTCCTCCTTCAATTCCGGCGAATCCGGTACGCAGAAACGCCCACGGAACCGCAAGACACCGTCACTTCCCACTGCAAAGTCGTTCTCCTGGTTCGGGTGGATCTTGTCTCGCACGAGCCGTAAGTACGGGTCCGTCAGTTGTCCTTCTCGGATTTTCTCAAAAAGCGTCGGCTTGACCACCAACGCCGTCAGTCGAGCAACAGTGCCCGCCGATACCACCTCCAACCTCAGTCGCGAGAATTCCGCGATCAGGGTGCTCTGCTCAGTTATCGCGCGTGCCGGCGTCTCCTCCGGTTGCCCCTTCCTGCTTAAAGCGTCCGCCACCACGTTTGCCTTCCCGGGGTGGTATTGGATTGTTAGATCGTAATCCTTCAACAATTCGAGCCACCGCCTCTGCCGCAAATTTAGCTCCTTTTGGGTGAACAGATACTTGAGACTTTGGTGGTCTGAAAAGACGTTACAGTGGACACCAAAGAGGTAGTGTCTCCATAACTTTAGAACGAAGACCACTGCAGCCAGTTCCAAATCATGAATCGGGTAGTTCTTTTCGTAATCCTTCAGCTGCCTGGATGCATAGGCTATTACCTTCCCCTGTTGCATCAAAACACCCCCAAGTCCGATTCTCGATGCGTCGCAGTACACTTCATAATCCTCTCCGGGCGTGGGTAGTACAAGAATAGGCGCCCTGGTTAGCCTCCTTTTAAGTTCTTCGAAGCTCTCTTGGCACTTAGCCGTCCATAGAAACTTTTCCCCTTTCTTGGTCAACCGGTTTAAAGGGGCCGTAATCTTCGAGAAACCCTCGACGAAGCGCCTATAATATCCCGCCAGTCCCAAGAAGCTGCGGATCTCCGTCACTGTCGTCGGTGGTTGCCAGTCGATCACCGATTCCACCTTCTTGGGGTCCACAGCGATTCCCTCTGCCGAGATCACGTGCCCTAGGAAACCCACCTCTCGTAGCCAGAATTCACACTTCTTGAGCTTCGCGAACAGCCTCTGTTCCCTGAGGGTTTGGAGAATCGTTCGTAAGTGGTCCTCGTGCTCCTCGTCGGTAGATGAATAGATCAGACGGAACCGCCCTAAGATTTCAGACAGACGACGGGCTCGACCCGCCCGGCAACCCTACCGTTCCGTCCATCTTGATCGAAATTAATATGAGCACGCCTGCTCCTCGACTTGGAGTTCCCCGATATGACGCCACTGGTTCGCGGACCACCTCTGACGGTGTTGAGCAGTCAGCAACCAAAGTCTTGCGATGCGTCGAGGTACCCCGGTCCTACTACCAAACCCGGACCGACGGCCCTTAAATGCCCAGACTAACCCGACAACAAAGGGGGAGGCCACACTAATACCCTTACAAAAACTCCGGGATGTGCCAATCCAACTAGCCGGGTCACCGCCTACAAGTAATCCTCCTTTGAAAACGATGAACCCACCCGTCGCCAACACGGACTACTTCCGCCCGTCACCAACACGGCTACTAGCTCGGAGTATAACCACCATCCCGGATTCTCCGCTCCGACTGTCCGTCCTACCGAGGCGACGGTCAAAACTAAAGCTAGGTTTCAGCTCTGAGACCTACCACAAGGTCTACCCCATAGAGAAAGCTGAAAGCAGGGCATCCTAGCCGAAAGTAACCGATGCCAGAGCGCCATGCAGTCAACAACCCCTCGCCGATCAGTACTCCTTCACAATCACTAAACTCGCAACCCAAATCCTCAAGGCTATACCTTGGTTATGGGATGCTGGCGACGACAACCAAGGAATACGGTCCTACCTCCGTCTTGGTGCCGAAGGGGTGCGACACTCTGGTTAACCCCTACCGCTCGGTCCCAATTAATTGCCCCTCCAATCACCATGCACCGAACCGAGCTGCACACCCCCAGACCAAACGCTCCCTTTCCCAACTAGGAGTATTCTAAGCTCTAGGCCCGCTCACCCAAAATCGAGCCCAAACGAACAGAATTTGCTAGCCCCGGGGGCCTCCTTTCTCAAATCAAAGGAGAACCCCAAGGCCCCATCTCGACGATTCCTACCACCATCGCAGTGTCTACCGCAAAAAGCCGAACTATGGGTGACAATCATAAGGGAAGAATCCTCATTCCCACCCATACCTTGTCCAAGATGCAAAAGAATAGGTCGACTATCTGCTGTAACTTAAACCCAGTAGACCTAGAAGGTACCATTTAGACAAGAGGCTACCCAGTTACTCACGACCGACAAACGGCCGACTCACTAACAAACACCGTCGGATTACTCAACCCCCAGTCGCCGTCACTAACGACAACCAGCACGTCGGCAGAGGGAGGGGTTCGAAAAACAAAAGCCGGCGCAACGATCTGCTGTGATAACAGCCGCACCAAGTGCATGAACAACGTCAGTAGGCCCACCGTGTCCCGTGCTGGTTGCTTAATCCATTAATTCCTAGCAATCATCAATACCCCGGTGGCAGCCGGCCTCGACCCCAGCCTCCAAACCAACACGACTAATCAAGCCAAAACAACACGACTACACAAGCACGCCGACCCAGCTAAACCGGGAAACAAAACTTAATCTGCAACCACACACAACACAAGTCAGCTCTAGCCTCCTGCTAGCATAGCACTCAAACAACTATCGAGAAAAGGGACCTATACTTTCCCCCCGGTCACTCGCGTTCTACTCTTCTATGCCATTCATTTTATTCATTTGTAGCTAAGTGAGGTATCTTTGTGGATGTCGGGCACAAACTGTTGTGATTGAAGAAAGTCTCTGATACCATCTTAATCTGTCACGCCCCGGGGGATTAATTTAGCGGAAACGGATTACAAAAGGTATGTATTTATTTTTTTTTTTTTTTTTGAAACCTTCTTCCCCGGCGCGTGCCCAGATCCGCCGCATATACAGGATCACTCTACAAACGGACAGAGTCTCCCCTGTATATGCACGGCGTCGCGGTTTGTACAATGTTCAAAACGAGTAAACATTCAATCACAACAATCCAAACGTATAACCATTCACAATGTGCAGAATAAACTCACGGCCGATTAGTTTGAAAGGATAAAACCCACAATTGTTGAAACGGCGCCCACCCGGCATCCATATTTTGAAAACCCTTTTTTCGAAAGCAACATAAACTCAGGGGTTTGAGAAACAGTGCCCACACGACACTTAGGTTTTGAAATCCATTTTCGCAAACCATAAATCCACAAGGTTTTGAAGACGGTGCCCACACGGCACCCGAGTTTTGAAATAGTAGTTTTCGCAATCTGTTCTTTTATTTGCTATTTTATTTTCCAAAGCGGCCCACAGAGATGTAAAGAAAACTAAACAATTCAATTGTCACCGTACCGACATCCACACCGACCCCACGAGGGTATCGAGAACCATCCACAGTCTACAAATAATAAATGGAATGCGACAGTAAGAGGTAAAGTACTGTTCCGGTCTCCTGGGACCCAAAATTTCTAGTCGCGGCCTCACCGTCGCCTAACTCTCCCTCCTGTAGGACCCTGTCGCAAAGTGGGAAGTCAGCGACTAAACAAAAGTGATAAAAGTAAAGCAGGTAAAGAAAAACGTCCAACCGTAGTCTATCCGGAGCAACCACCCTCGCAAGGGAAAAGTAGAATCAAACACCTGTAAACCTGCAATACCCGATCCCGTCGGACAACTAAACCGACGAATCGCACCGCGCCCAAGTCGGACAACTAAACCGAATGGGTCGCACCGCTCCCACGTCGGACAACTAAACCGACGGGTCGCACCGCTCGCACCTTGGCGCATACATGCCCCACAACTAAAGAGGCCCCACGCCGTCCTGTGGGTATACACGGGTCATAGACCACTTTTCCGGAAAAGCACACCCTTTGCGGTGGCCAAACCGCGGGTGCGCGTGCTGCAGCCGAGCATAGTAACCGTGAACCATATAGATATATCAATGTATGAAAAACGTATGAAATAACATATACATATCCGTGCATGGTAACTAAATGAAACAGTATATATATATTCACAGCATACTCCTATACGTGCAAGAGAGCGACATGAAACAATATGTATATCTAATCACGAGTACCGTAAAGCCATAACGAATAAATGATGCCTCCCTACTAGGTTTAACCCAAGTACACTTAAGGATGACCCCGTCCACCAAGATAGAATTAAATGTTGAGACTTAGGAGTAAAGACCCACCTCTACGAGCGATGAACAAAGCGCTATCCCCCGTGTGTCCCGGTGCGCTCCCCAAAACTACAAAAGTCCACCGGGGAGAAGTCAGTGACTAAACAACATAAAACAAGGGTCAAGAACAGACATTCGGGTCCCGTCGTGGAACGGGGCTCCCGGGTTCGACGGCGGCGGCGGCGGCCGAGTCCGAACCCGAGGCGGCGGCGAGCGTGCTGCCGCGCTGGCCGCACGCGTATCAGGCTCCGTGCGGTGTGATGCCCGCACGGCTCCCTGACAGCGGCGGCGCCCAGGTCCAGCACGGGTGCCCAGGCCGCACGCACGGGCTGCCCCGCGCGGCGCCCAGGTCCCGCGCGGGCGCCCCGGCCGCACGCACGGGCGGCCCCGCGCGGCGCCCAGGCTCCGCGCGGGCGCCCAGCCCGCACGCACGGGCGACCCCGCGCGGCGCCCAGGCCCGCGCGGGTGCCAGACCCGCACGCACGGGCGACCCCGCGCGGCGCCCAGGCTCCGCGCGGGCGCCCAGCCCGCACGCACGGGCGACCCCGTGCGGCGCCCAGGCCCGCGCGGGTGCCAGACCCGCATGCACGGGCGACCCCGCGCGGCGCCCAGGCCTGCGCGGGTGCCAGACCCGCACGCCCGGTGCCCTAGCCCTGCGCGTAAGGGCGCTCGCGACGGCGGTGGTGCGGCCGGCCGGGGTGTGCCGCCTCCCCCCCTTCCCGTGCGACGATCCGGAAGAAACCCTAGCTAAAAAGAAACATAAAGACAAACTCACCGAACCAATGCGCCTCCGACTCGCCGATGGAGAGGGAGGGAGAGACGAGGATTATCCCGTTCTTGCGTGCCCGGTTCCGGAGGTGTGCGGTGTTCTTCCCGTTCCTCGATTGCTCCGCCGCGGTGCCTCGCGCCGATCGGTGGGAAGAGGAGGGTTTGGGTGAGAGGAACGGTAGGAAAACTCCAAAACTAAACCCAACACATACGTATTAATATTAGCCGCCTCCGTACACGGGAACTTAACCCTAAGTCCCAAAATACAAATCAATCTCGGCGAAATGAGTTTGGGTGCGAACCTGGGTCCGGTCCGCCTCGAAGAACGTGTAAGTCGCCTGAACTGCTGCCAACTTCCGGAATTTATTCTGGGAGATTCCGGGGTCAGAATCCAGATCCGATCGCGCCGCCGAAATCCATTTCGCGAGCTTTATTGTCTAAAAATACCCGCGAGCCCCGACAGTCTGCCCAGAGATAAAGAAAAAATAATTCACCCCCGGACCCCTTAGTCGAAAAGTGGATTTACAAGAATTTTAAAAGAAGGTCTAGAAAGGCAAAAAAAGCCGCGGTTATTACAACATCACATTTTATTACATTACCAAACTAAATAAGATATTAGCTACCACCAAATATACAAGCAACTTAAGAAGAAATAAAATTTTTTTTTCAAACTTTTGAATGCGATGCTCCACAGCTTCTTGAAATGCCTGTAATTGGTATTTTAAGTCAACAGTATTGTGGTGTGTGTCATCGACCCAAGCAAAATAATTACAGTGCTCATTACTCTGCAAAATATAAAAATACAAAAAATAATTAGTAAATAAAAAATAAAAATTCTATGGATATGTATGGTTTTTTTTAAAAAAAACCACTTTAATTGGAATAATGATAAATAATGCTATTGTATACTAAACTTTGAAACAAATCATTTTTTCATCGATGCAAAATTAGTTGTCTTACCCCCCAGTTTGGACACCCATAAAATCGACGACCTCTAGCTAGTATGTGGCTGCTTTGAAACCCAAATTTTACAAGTTTTAAAGCAATCACACTTGGGAATTTCGATGCTATGCGAAGAATTTATCGATCTCTCACTCATCATAAAAAAGCAATGTATTAGAGGAGAGAAAAAGATGAAAAAATAAAATTGTTGGAGATTAATAGAGAAAAATGAATGAAAAAATCAAAATATTATATAGAGCAAAGTTGGCTTTAATGGTGGGTTTTAGTTCTTCTTTTATAGATGAAGGAGATGGAGATGACCGTTGGGGGATTTTTGGAGAGGGACAAATTTGTAATAAGCAAAAATAGATATTGCTTTTAGAGGGATATATCCGTTGGGATTTTAGAAGAGGGGCATTTTTGCAATAATTAGAGGGATTTTAACGTTGGGATTTTTGGAGAGAGCATTTTTGAAACAAGTAGATTTGAAGAACTTTTGGAGGGATATATTTGTAAGGGGCAAAAAAGTAACTTTACATGAAATCTGTTAAAAAATTAACGGATTCCAAACGGGGATTAACCTCAGGGACATATTTGAAGAACTTTGGATTTTTGCAGGGATAAATATGCAAAGTTGAAATTTGCAGGGATATATTTGCTATCCGACATATTTGAAGGGACATGTATGCAATTAACCCTATATATATATATATATATAAGAGCAATGCTACCTGTACACCCCGAAGGGGTGTACATCATACACCTCCACCATTTTAATGGTGGCGATACTTTTTACGGGTCACATCAAGTGACCCATCATCACACCCCCACCCTTAGATGGGTGGGGTGTATGATGTACACCCCGAAAGGGGTGTACACATAGCATTTTCCTATATATAAAGAGTTGGACTTGATAGAATGGGTACGGGTCCAGTGACCGAATAGCAGCCGTTTCCACACCAACCCGACCCGAGCCGATGGGACTGACAGATCACAGCGGGACAATCTGTCCTGCCTTGACCCTTTCTCTCTCGTCTTCAACCTACGTCCAACTCGATTCCGTTGGCAGCCCAACTTCTTTCCCCGCCCGGCCGTTCCTGTGAATTTTTTGTGCTACCAGCAGCCGCGACGACCATCATCTCGACCGACCAAATTTGCTGTCTTCTCTCCTCTCTCTCTCTCTCTCTCTCTCTCTCTCTCTCTTCATAAGAGCTGGGGTTTAGGTTTCAAAAAATCGTTTAGGGGCCAGAGAGGGGGAGATGGGGAATATATTCACGAAGAAGCCCAAGATCACGGAAGTCGACCGCGCGATTCTCTCCCTCAAAACGCAGCGTCGCAAACTCGGGCAGTACCAGCAGCAGGTTCAGATCTCTTTCCCTTCCTCCCGCTTTTTGCCGATTTCTTGTTCTCTCCAATTATTTATTTATTTTTTTATTTTTTTTTGAATTTGGATTGCCCTAACTTTTTTTAGATCGTCTTTGTTATCAAATTTTTGAATGTCCAATAAAGTATTGGTCTCACGAGAGATTCGCCGAATTTTTGTAATTTGAGGAGAAGATGAAAGTAGACATGTTGAATGAATGGGGGGGGGGAAAGTTCTGAATCTTATTTTTGACCCTTAATTTTAAGAGAGAACTACTATTTTTCTTGTTCTTTTGCTGTTTTCCTTTGTTGGATAAGGACAAAGATTGATGCGTCTTTGCATTGAAATCACCTATCATTTTTGGGGGCATCCTAAGCAACTCCTGTTATCTGAGCATATTCTGCTTTTAGGCTGAGGGGTCTGATTCCATAGGAGTAGTGCTTTTTCATTTTTTTCCCTTTTTGGTTCTGCTGCAATAAGATACTTAGTACAAATTTCAGCTCACAATGAGAGCAGAATTGACCTAGGAACATTCTTCTGCTTTTAACATTGCCCTCAATGAAGTTTTGAGCTCTGATGAAGCCAAAGGCTACTTCATGAACCCAGAGATATGATTTAAAGTAGAGATTGCTTCATATCCTTAGTCGAGCGTAGCCTACTGCAAATACTGTTTCTAGGTGCTGCTCTTCAAGCTCATGCTATCAAGAAACTAGAGCTTGGAGTTTACAAACTTGAGTTCTTCCCAGAATTTTTCTAGTTATGATGTGACTCGCTTGTTGCTCATAGATACTGTAGTCAAACAGATATTCCCGCTAATGCACAGGATTCTACTTTTGCTTGCTTGATGTTCACTATAAACTGAAGTAGAGTGCAAATCTTTGTTGTTGTTGTTTGTATTATCTCTAGCCACTCTTTCCATTGATTTAATATTGGATATCTGGTCTTGGAAGCTATATTTGCTGTAATACATGCAAACAGAAGTAAGCATAGAAGCCGAACAGACTATCTATACAATATTGACTTGAATTGAGTTATGAAAAGGCAATTATATCATTTTTTGACTTCAGATACTTATCATTTTCACGGCAATTACCTCCTGATCGTTTTTCTGGCAATTACCTCGTTTATAGGTAGACACAAAACTTAGAAGAATTTCATCTTCTCTTATTAAAAGGGTAATCGACCTATAGGCCTTTCAAAGGAATTATAAGCGTGTTCTCTGTTGCTTTTCCCCTCTAGCATTTTCATACATCTTATATTAAGTGGATTTTTCATTCATTTTATACCCCACATAGTGCCTCTGAAGGGAAAATCCCTGTATATGTGGCATTGCCATGCAACAGCTATACAAAGAGGATGTTTCCTTTATTGGACTAGACAAAAAACTTTTTCCTAGGTAGATCGGTTATGTCAATCATGTAGACGGACATTAATGCAAATATGTCTAACTAGTGTAATTGTATGAAATGCGGATGCATATTAAAAAACTTGTCGTCAAATGCTTATATCATATTATTAGATAAAAGTGAGATTCTATGAAAAATGTTATGGGAATGCAAATTTCTAGTTGCTGTAAGTTCATTCACTTGTCTATATGTGGGCATATCCAGCCGTTGCTGGGTCTTATTTTCATTGTCATTAGGCTCTATACCAAATTGACTAGTACATCACACTATATCTTCTATTGTTTCTCGAGTATAGAAAGTTCAACTTTAGGTTATTTAGAGAAGAAAAGTCTGCTTGCTTTTTCTTTTTAGTATTTTTGTGATATCAGTAAATGTGAGTGAATCACTCACTTTTGGAAAGAAGTAATATCTCAAGTCTGTCAACTTTCCTAGTCCATTCAATGTAATGTGTAGTGGTTTCTTATTTTCTATGGCTTGTAGAAGTTCTACTGCCTTTGTAAAATATTGGGCATAACTAGTCTCTCAAGATGCCTTGCTTTTGAAAGATTCCGAGCGCAAAGCCCATGGGTTTTTTCTTCTATGGAACTGCTACTTGTTGCTTTGGTGATGTACCATTAAGCAATCTGACAACTAAGTCAGAAGTCTGTTGGTCTCTAGTAGTTTTTTAAAGTTAAGATAATTGCAACTAGTGTTTTAACATTTTGGGTTCAAATAACTCTGCGCTCTGGTCAGCTGCTAGATGGTCAGAAAGTTGAGCTTTCCGAAGATTATGCCTGTAGTTGTCCTGGCCATTGTCTTTCTCTATATGCAGTGCATTGAGTCCCTTCCTGACCTAATCCTATGGGGCTAGTGTTTAAGGCTCTAGTTAGTAACTGTGGTGTGTTTCTTTGATTTTCTATTTCCACAAAGATTACTGAAGTATACTCAACATATATATTTGTTCCACCAAGTAGAAAGATGATTCGGTGTTTGAGATTTTTATGCTTGAGACCATCTGTGAGATACAATTGGTTTTGGAATATCGTATTCAGCCTTTTTTTTTTTTTTCAAGTTATGTCTTGTGAGAATTGTTGAGTCCATTGGTATTAATTATTATGTTCTTTCTGTTTTTCCAGCTTGAGACAGTGATTGAGGCTGAAAAACAAGCTGCAAAGGATCTGATTAGGGAGAAGAGGAAAGACAGGGCCTTGCTTGCTTTGAAGAAGAAGAAAGCTCAGGAAGAGCTCCTTAAACAAGTTGATGCATGGCTAATTAATGTTGAGCAACAAGTAAGTGGTTATATATGTAGAACATTAATTTTTTTCTTATAAATGAAATAGATAAAAATTATGTGTCAAAGCATAATTTTCCACTTCAGCTGGGCCAGCTTGGTTCAGTTCCGAAATTAGAACTTTTGTAAGAACAACTTTTGGCAGCAAAACTTTTGTTTGGAGTACTATCACCGAAAAGTTTCTTACCATTTGAAAGAGTTACAAAAGGAAGATTCTAGGTATTCTTTTAAGCGCTTGTATATGTCATTAGAAAAGTGGCTTTTGATATCTAGATAATAAGGGAACCTATACATTTTTTATGATAAACATGTTTCACTACAAAGTAGATTAGTATAATTTCTAGAATTTCTTTACTCGTAAAATTTATATCACTTGCCAATAATCTAATTCTAAGCCCTTTTAAGGCAAGTATTATAATCAAGTAATAGCATATTGAAATACAAATATCCTTCATTTTCTCAAATTGTCAAGTTTTTATTTTTCAACCTTTGGAAACCTAAAAGTGAACATTATTTATGATT
Source organism: Tillandsia leiboldiana (assembly GCA_029204045.2). Taxonomy (NCBI): domain Eukaryota; kingdom Viridiplantae; phylum Streptophyta; class Magnoliopsida; order Poales; family Bromeliaceae; genus Tillandsia; species Tillandsia leiboldiana. The sequence continues at coordinate 28,658,417 of CM055073.1, forward strand.
ACTGAGATAAGGTTAACAAACTTAAATTCAACTAACTCTACCTATATATATGTTATACGTGCTATAGTTTTATATTCTAAGTTAACAATTGTGTCAGTTGTAAATTTTGAATTATATTTTAGTTATGATAGCTGATTATCTAATATGAGGATGCACAGATCAATTACTATACTTTTCTACCTAATAAACAATTTGTAAACTTAAAAATTTCAGTCACATATCATTTACACTATGTTCGGCCCTTATGGAACTTGTGTAGAAGTGTTGTTTGAGTAGACTTGTTTGGAAAAAGTTTTAACAACATTTTTAGTAAAATCTCTTTAATAGATCCACTTTGTAGTAGAATCAGAAGTTCCAAATCGAAGCTATGGCCAAAGCACTATATTTTTTTGTTTTGCTAGACACTCCACTAGAGGTGTTTGCTGCTAAAGATTGTCATGTTGCTCTACATGGTGGCTATAACGATTTGGCCTACTAGCACTAAAAACTCGTTAGATCCAAACCACTGATCCAAAATACTTAAGCCTAGTTATTTGTTCTACTATGCCTGTCACATATAAGCTCATCACACTCTCCCACATTATTTGATGTGGGACTATTGAGGTGTCACAAATTCCTCTGCCCTGACACCTTTGATAGCTCAATCACACACATAGCTCAAGATCACTGGGCGATGTGAGACCGATCTCACACTTTTGGCTAGTGAATCGACTTTGATACCAATTGTAATGACCTAACTCACTAGCACTAATTATTTGTTGGGCCGAAAACACTGGCTTTGCTTAAGCCTTGTTATTAGCTTTAGTATGTCCGTCACATATAAGTCCGACTTGCTCTCCCACATTATCTGATGTGGGACTATTGAGGTGTCACAGTGGCCAGGTGCTAGCTTCCAAAGTCACAAAAGTGCCTTTTGGCATTATTTAAGCCTAGTTTGGGAATGTGTTCCCAAAACACAACCACTGTGATGTCATAGGCCTAGTTTGGGAATGTGTTCTCTAATCGCTTTCACGCACGCCTTAGAGCTCCAAGAAAGCCAGAAATATCATTAGCTTGGCCAATCCCTGTTGCAAAATGGTGGCGAGAACTTCCATGGAGAAGTATATTATTGGATGCTTTTTCAATGGAGGTTCCCACCACAATTTTGCTGCATCGGAGGAGCTGATCACTTACATTCTTTCCTACTTTTTTGGAACTTTAAGGCTTGTTATAAGATTGTGGTGTCCAAATACATTTGCTTTCATGACTTACATGGTCTGAAAAATCCGAAAGCGCTTTGGAGCTTCCATCATCTAATGCTACCGAATTATGGTGGGAACTGCTACATGAGGAGCAAGTATTTTGCCTTAAAGCATGAAAGCAAGTGCATTTGGAAATGCAATCGCAAACTAGGTCTACAACATCAAACTGAATGTGTTTCAAGGATGCATTCCCAACTAGCCCTTAGAGCTAGGGGTGAAAATGGGTCAGATATTATTCTATCCGACCCGAGTTCGAAACCCAAACTAACAGGATATTGATTGGGATTTTACGATCCACTTTGGATTCGGATTTGATTCCGGGATTTAAAAATTTTCCTGATTGGGTTTTGGGTCCACTATATTCTTTAGATTTTTATTTGATACCGGATAATCTGAATCCGAAATTGCTTCTAGTATATTTTTAGTAAGTAACATACCTATTGAGTCTATATTCAGTTTTTTTTTTTTTATATTTTTAGATTTTGTTATTTTTCCAGGAGTTTTGTAGAAGTTTTAGGAAACTCATATATATCTTTAATTTTTTTTTTTTGTTGCTTATAACAGTTTTATATATTTATTAAATATCCAATTCGTAACCATATCTATTTAATATCTAACATGTCCAAAACTGTTTTTACTGGATATGGATTTGAAGTTTATTATCCGTCCAAATGCCCAATATCTGAATTTGTATCCGGATCTGATTTAAATTCATATATATGAGTATGGATTGAGCATTGAGTCCGTATTCAATCCATTTTCACCCCTACTAAGAGCTTAAAAAGGAAATCTGAAAGCTCTTAGTGCTCTGCTCCTCCGATCCTATGAGTGGTGGTCGGAACCTCCGCTGGAGACTCCTGCCCAGCTCTATGCGACAACGTGGTTCTATATGGAGAATGTATCCTAATCTAGGGCTTTAGGGAATGTGGTATTAGTATGTATTATTGTAGTATTGTGTGTACCATTCTGGCCTTGAACCAGGTGTGGCACGGGGCTTTGCCCCATCCTGTAAATATTTTTATGCTTGCCGCTTGCTCTAAATCCTGTGTGGCCGCCTGAAAGTTGAAGTAAACAAGCCTTAGATTGATCTTCGCGAAGCTTTCTTTTCCACATGGATTGTATGGTAATATGTTTTTTATTTTTATTTTTATTTTTTTTGGGTGTTTATTACTTGCTTTAGTTGGCAGATATTGAACTAGCAAGTAAGCAAAAGGCTGTATTTGAAAGTTTGAAGACAGGAAACAATGCCATCAAAGCTATACAAAGTGAGATTAAGTTGGAAGATGTTCAGAAATTGATGGATGATACAGCTGAGGCGAAGGCCTATCAAGATGTAAGTCTGATGTATTTTACCTTTCCTTCATCTGCTATTTATTATTGAAACGAGTCGAATCTTTCAGGAGCCCTTAACTGTGGTAGATTCTTTGACAATCTTGATATATTTTTCTCCAGCCATCATGCAACTGTTAAAATCTCAAACAGGAATCACTAGGGAAATATTTTTCTTCTTATTTGTATCCTAGTTTTGTTTATAAATATCAGTTTAGTTTCTTGTTTGATGGTTGTTTTCTGACTGCAACATGATGAAGTTTTGCTTGCCAGTTGCTTGTTAAGGATCAAATATGATTCATGTTTGGGAGAGGGCAATTTCACTAATGTTTAAACTTGCAAGTGGTTAAATTGATGTTTTATTGATGCTGCAAAATTAGAAAAAGTGTGCGAGTCCTAAAGACCACGATTGTTGAACTGTGCGACGGAATCTGTAAGGGAACTTCTGGATTAGCATTAAGGAAAGATGAACCTTTGACACAAATATATGCCTCTGCTCGGTTTAGTGGTTTGCACTATACAATCTAGAAATTTTAGGTCTAGTTTGGTAATGTGGGGGCTAAAAACATCACATTTATGCTTTGTAAGGTCCAAAAAAAAAAAAAGAAAATCCAAAAACGCTTCCATGTGTCCTCCGATGCTAAAAACTTGCGGTGGCAACCACTACCAAAGAAGCATGTGGTTATGTGCTTCTCCGGTGACAGTTGTCATCACAATTTTATAGCATTGAAGGAAGATTGGAAGTGCTTTTGAATTTTTTGCGCCTTTCAAAGCATAAAGGCTCTACCGCCTTACCAAACTAGGTATTGGTAGACAAGCAAGGCTGTAAATTAGCTTCTAAGCGACTGAATATTGCACATGGTTGTACATTTTGGATTGTGATATCAGGCACTAATGAGTTGTCTTTTAGCTTCTTATAATAGTATAGCTCATATTTTAACTCTTGAGCCCTATACTTGGATCAGTACTCTATCTTATGAGAAATGACTTTATTCTTTTAAAGAGGATACTCCTCTTCGTCTTCCCATAGATAAGGGGTTGATCCTCACTTTCTTCTTTGAAGAATAGCCTCACAATCATAGCAATCGAACCAATTCCCTCGTTAGAAACCCCTTGAGATGCATTTTCTCACAACCCTCTTGTATCCTCTTTACTATTGAAATGCAACTTCTTCCTATAAAACCTTTCTTGTTTGCCACAAGTCAAATGTCCAACTGTAGAAGATTTTAATTGGAAGGAATATTGTTTAGATGATGAGAAGCTTACTGTATTCTTATGATGTTCAAATTGGTGAAAAGAATTATCATCTGTTGCATGTCTACTAAAATTATTGCTATTGAAACGTTGATTATTTTTTTCTGGCATAGTAACTTATTGTCTATTTTTGCAATTTTCTGCATAGTTCTATGAGGGCTTGACAGTTGAGGCATAATTGGGCATGGCTTTTTGCTTATGTTTATGCTAATAGTTGAGTTTGTCGTCATTAACTTATTATAGGACTTCCAATCATGAACTACTAGTGCCTTTAGGATTATCTATTTCAAGTAAATTGAAGACTGTAGTCTTATGCTTTCTTCTTTCGTTGCAGGAAATAAATGCTGCATTAGGGGAGCAGCTCTCTGCTGAAGATGAGGAAGCTGTTTTGGCAGAGTTCGAGAATTTGGAAACTGAGGTTTGTTTACTAAATTTCTCAAGGGCTCTTTCATGCTGCAAGCTCATTTACTTAGATTAACAAAGAGAAAGGAAGCTACAAATTTGCATGAGCAAGTTTTTGTGCCAAAATAAACTTTGTTCAGATTTCATCGTCATGTTTATAGGTGTTCTAGTAAAATGTTCTGGCTTTTATCATTGCAGCTCACACTACAATCATTGCCGACGATTCCAGCTTCGCCAGTGCCAGCTGAAGAGGGTGTTAAACCGTCGGTTGAAAAGCAGCCTGAAGCAGAATCTCAGGCAGAGGAAAAAGAAGACGAGGTTCTCGACCTTCCTGATGTACCCACGAAAGTTCCTGTGGCCGCTAATGATAGTGCAGCCAAAAGAACTGAAGGTCTCTCTCTCTCTCTCTCTCTCTCTCTTACTGCGTATAGCATGTACGAACATGGCTATAAATGTGCGCGCGCGCATGCACGGAAATGTCTATATGGCTGTGTTCGGTTTATATCTTTGTATATATGTATTTTGTAATTGAATATCTTTGGTTGAGCTATCTCCCGCTACAAATTGGGCTGCTAATAAATTGTTTCTGATTAAAATGAACAGTTTTGGAGGAGCCTCTACCTGCCTGATTAATGAATTGTGATAAGGAACGATTTGGACTGCAGCCGCCTGCTCTGTGCTTCGATCAACAGACTTGTAAATTGTATGGATCCTTCTTCGTTGCTTTTATCAGTCCATTTGGGCATCTACGCATGCTTACTAGACCTTAAAAACTAAATTTGGATCTGTAAAAGGTATAGCGAAACATTGCTTCTATTTTTTTTTGTTATATATTCATATTATTTTTTGGACTTTCTTCTGCCCTTGGGTGTTGTTCTTTTATTAGGATTTTAGCTGCCTCTGTTACAGTTGATATTTTTCACAGTTACACTTGTTAGTGCTATGTTTATGTATTAGCGGTGCTATTCGCATTACAGTGATGTGCACGGTGATGGCGAGCACAGGAATAAATGCGATTTAAGTGTAACTTGCAGAGATGTGTATTGCATTATAATCTTGTGTAGCTCGGTATTCTTGTAAAGTTTATTTGCTTGTTAACATGATCAAAACAAGCTACTGAGCATTAACAAGTTATATAGCATCTGTATATCTACTCATTGTGATTAAAGTTGGTTAGAGTCGTGGGCTCTTTTTAGCTATCTGAAGTCTCTTTAGTCAACTGCTGAGCATTTCATCTTTAGAGACGTTTGGTTCGGATTATCTCAGCCAAGATTCAGGATTTTGAGTAGTGTATATTCTTGTGTAGTATATAGATTGCATTGCATTATACATATTGCAATATGGTATAAATGATAAGATAATATTTTGTTGTAATTCAATTATATTGTTTTATCAATTTTATAGATATATTGGTGTAGTTGTATACAAGTTCAAAATTGTTATTTTACCATTACCGTTTTCACTTATTCCCTGTTGGTCCTAGAATAACAAGGAAACACGAAAGAATCTTGAATCAAATCCAACTTTACCTTTTATTTGTGCTAATCTTGAAACTATAGATTATCCAACGAATAACAAAAGTATCTAAAGAAAATTTTCACCAAACCAAATCACCCTTAACGAAAAATGAAATTCATGGATCCCATTAGAAACTAGTTATCTAGGAATAATAAACATATGATCTCTCGTGAGAACTCTCTTTAGTAGAAGATTTTTTTTTTTTTATAATTATAAGTTCAAAATTTACTTTCTTTTTTTTTTTTTTTGGCTCTTAATCAGTTTCTTCAATAGAGTTTTATGTTTTTTTTTTCTTTAATACTAAAAATTCAAATGAATTCTCTAAATTTTCTTTAATACTAAAAATTCGAAAGAATTTTCTAAATTCTAGAAATATCGAATGTAAGATTTATATTCTATAATATGATGTGCCAATAGCATTTTACTATTGTAAAACGGTCTTAAAACGGAAAACAAAAAAACCAAAATCTTTTTCTTTTCCTTTTTCTATTCTTCTTATTCAGTGTCCACCCGCCTAAGACTGGAAGTAAAATACAGAATCATTCTCAAATAATCTCCGCCGCAAACTATGTCGAGCAAGACAACTAACGGCGCAGTTCATCTCCAAAATTACAAAGTGATGATGCAATGTTACCTCTTTTAACCCAATGTTGGTTTGCATTTTCTTCAGTAAATATTTTGCACAGTTGCTTCTCGAAGACCAAGTATGGAGGTGGATTCATAAAAGGGGCCTAAATTGTATATTGCATGCAGAAACACGTGTGAACGCAAATATATGACAAGTAATCAACAATTGGTCTCTCGATAACACAGTAATAAATGGTCAGTATACGACAGTAAAACCCCACCTTACTTATTACCAGGATATGATATATCAGAAAGCTTGTTTCATATCTCTGAGAGATCTCATGGTGTCACTTGAAGGAAACTTCAAAACAAATTTTAAATACTACAGTTTAGTTTATGCTAGAGAATCATTTTCTTTCGCTTTAGCAAGAAGTTCCTCTCTGATCCTCTTGATCTCCATCTCCCTCTCCAGTCTCTCTTTCTGCCCAACAAAAAAAAAAAAAAAAAAAAAACAAAAAAGAATGAAAAAACCTACAGGAACCGAAAGGGGAAAAGCATATAACAGTAAGGGCAAAAGTCAAAAGAGTTAGTTCATTCATATAATAGGAGCAAAATCGATAAGCACTTTCTGATTCGAATCAATCCAGCTCGTAAATTAATTCTGTAATCACATTAACAAGGCGATGCAGAAATAGACTAATAATCATCAAATATTTTACTCAGTCAAAAAAGTATAGCTACTAAAAGGTTCTCTTATTGAGATACTATACTACGGTATTCGGGGGAGCAGAGTGATTAGTATTTACTAGTGTTGAGAATGGAACCAATACCTAGTGGGGCGTAATTTCATGAAATTGCTTGCCACAGCTAGTTGCTGTCACAAGAATATTTAATAGATTAAGATACTAGATACAAGGAGGGAAACTAAAAAAATTGAAAGAACCGCTTGGAACTGAGTAGGCAAGGGGTAACCCGAGCACACCTCGAAATCCTCTCAACACAATAGAGTAGCAGAAAACCGAATCTTATGTATAAAAACTTGACGAGATCAATTAAAAAACAAGCACAAGAACGACAAAACAATAAAGATAACAAAGCATACAAGAAATTTATGTGGTTCGGCCAATGATGTGTCGACCTACACCAATAAGAAAGATCTCCTCAATGCATTCCTCAATTAATCCACAACACAAAAAGTAGAAGTGAAGTCGATACAAGAATCTCTTTCAGGACTCACCCACTGTTTTCTCTCTCAATAAGAGTTTCACAATGAAGCTCTAAACACTAAAACTTTAAACCCCAAACCCAAAATAGAAGGGGAGAAATCACTATCGTCCATCCGAGTCTTCCAATTCACTTCTAGCAATCGATCTCCGCTTAAAAACCCTCCATAAGATGTTACTGGTCCAACTCCTTATACCACAAGATTAGACCGAATCAGAATCGAATCCAACTTGACTTGTTCACCAAAGCCCCTTGTCCCGAAACCTAAAAGAGCTAGCTCTGAAACCTAACACTCCAGGCCAAGCTTCAAAGTGTCGTGTATGAAACCTGAGTTGCTGGTCTGGCCTATGTTCCAGAACATGAGTAAGAGGTTCCAGAACAAGACTCCACATACCAGCCTCCAACACCTTTGGGTTCTGCAGAACCTTGGCCCACGTTGACCTATGTACCGGAACATGACTTCTTAGGTTCCAGAACATCACATCCAGTAACCTTTATCCTCCAAGCCTGACCATAGAATCGACTCGGAACTTTGCTTCACCTTGATCCAACAAGAATTTCATGAAAAGACTACAAGAGAAAGGCTTGTCATAATTTATAGCCTAGAAGGTATATAGGAAAATTCCATGAGTTTACCTAGGGTGTCATTTATTGCATCAAGCCCTTTGTGATTCTTTTTTGGTGATAAGACATCCAAATCAACAATCGACATCGTTAAACATGATGTATTTAAACTTTCTCAGAGCTGAAATTTATAAAATTCGAATATTATTTTTTCCTTTGTAAAAGAGGTTGCAAAATGAACAGTCAATCCAACAACCCTCTAAAAAATAAGGGATAGAACTGCTAAATTCAAGATCAGGATAACATATCTTGATCTAGAGAATTAAATAATTTTCTATCAAAACTCAATAGACTTGCATTGTTAAACACTGCTAAACTAGAAAGCACCACATATAGACTATTAAAACTGTCACTTTCAAGGCCGCTTTATCACTAAGTAGTTGATGTTGAAAATTTATGAAATTTGGTTTCTAGGAAGTTCAAACACCCAAGATCATATTTAATAGTGCCAATCATGGAAACAAATCCCTGATAATTAAAAATGACTCCATAGTAATAAAGGCTTGGTGCCATTAATAGCACCCCAGCCTAGCTCATATTTCGTCTCCACAGAAGCAAACTTAAGAGATCAATATGAAAGAGTAGGAAAGTTCAACATAACATGCACCCATTAAGCTTATAGACGATTTATCAAGTACTTTTGTCGTATTAACTTTGTAAATTATCATTATAAAGCTATTAGTTCTTCGGTATGTGCATAAAGTTTCACGCTTAAGCTCCTGCAGCTAAATAATAGATCTGCAAGAAATCATTTGCCAATAACGACAAAAAAAGAAATTTCACTCCTGCATGTCTGAACAGTTGTCTCCAGAGAGAATATATGCCGACCTCCATGGAGAATGCCAAATTTAGCAGAACAGACTCTTCATTCTCCAACTTTTAGATACACATATGTGACTAAAAAGATGTGCCAAGCAATTTATCCCAGAATAAATTACCGAAGAGAGGTACATAACTAGGCAGCCCAAATCCGGACAGTTCATGTGGCTATAATTAACAGTCAATAAAACAACAGAAAAAGAGATGCTGTAATTACCCACATTTTTTCTATGCTACAAACCAAGCACATCCCTGTTTAACTTACTTCACATTAATCAATACAGCATCTTCAACCCAATTGAAAGGGACATATTAGTGTTTCCTAAAAATTACTAGGAAGAGAACCCTACTACAATGTAATGTTACAGCAAATTGCTTATAATTTAATATCAGTGAAATTGCTACATTACATAGAAACAGCAACAAAGGAAAAACCTTATCTTTTGCAGTTAGTCCAACTATAATCTTACCATATCAAAAATACTTAATAGAAGCAAATGTAGGTGTGTAATGTGGGTCGTGCCGGGCTGGCCACATTTACTGGACCGAACTGGGCCGGGGACCAAGCAGGACCATGCCTCACGAAATTTCCCAAACCTATGGCCCAACATGGCCTCCTAGCCCGAACAGTATGGGATGACTTTCTTTTTATGCACTTTTTGCTTCCTATTTTAATTCTAATTAGTTCTAACTCTATAAATAAACAACTGAGGTGCTTATGAACGTATTGAAGAAGAGAGAAACACTTTCTAATCCTTAAATTCTTCTTTTAATCTCTTGATCGTCTTCTTCGATCAAAATTTTTTCATCAATTTGATTTATAAGATTTTAACTCATTCTTTTTTTAAAGAATCAAATTGATGAATGGTTAGAAGGTGCTGCTTTCTCATACTTGATTCTCTAAGCATTTAAATCACCACCAACTACTTTCAACGAGTTCCGAAATGAACGACGGCGCGTGGATTCGCGTGAAAGCCGAGGAGTCGATGGAGGCCTCGTGGATTGGAAGTCGGGCGCGGAACGTGGACTCATGACGTGCTGTGGACCGGCGAAGGAGATCTACTTCGAGCGTACGGTAAAGGTTTGAGTTATTATGTAGAGTCACCTTGTACGTGTTTCTTTCTTAGTGATTGGTCCCGTGGGTTTTTTACTCCGAGTGGATTTTTTGTGTTATTGGCCCCGTGGATTTTTTACTCCGAGAGGAGTTTTCCCACGTAAAATATTGGCATGTTGATTTTAACTTTCCGCATTTATTTTTATTTACGCTAAGATTGGTTATTTTATCGTTTACACCTATTTACCCCCCTTTAGGTATAGTTTCACCTATTTAGATCCTAAGGATTCATAACCCACAAAAAGAAAAAAAGTGCAGGTTAGGCAGATCTTTCAAGGCATAAAAGCATAATAATTCCCAAAACATGTAACAGAGTTAACAATACAAGATGAACAACAGTGGCAGCCTTCATCTTATAATATTTTGGGTACTAACATTATATTGAACAAAACATCACAATAATCTTAAAAAGCCTTCCCATTTTCAAGCGCAGGGATTGTAAGTTGGAGATTGAATCATTATTTGTAAAGTTTGACAAAGTTTCCCTCATATTCAACTTAACATATCTGAAATTCCTGGAGATCAAAAGGGTAAGATTGATTATTCGGCGAATGAAAATTGAATCTCTCACAGCCATGGAGCTTTTACGAGTGTCTAGACTCTAAAAGAGTTTTGGGGCATGTCGAGGCATTTTAATAGTGCCTAAAAGGGTTTAAACTTGTATTTGCAAAATGATTTTGCCAAAGCGGATCCTAGTTGCGCAAGCACTGGAAGTTGGTCACAAATTTTATATTGATTATGTCACAACTCATTTTTACTCTACTTCCAAACCACAAGAGAAACTTGTCCATGTCAACCTAGCAGGGCATCACATGCAATAAATAAATGTATACAGTCATTCCAAAGCAATTAGAAGATCATTTCAAAGTAGTTATAATGCACATTTTAGTTTATTAACCACAATCAGAAGTTTCTCAATTAACTTGAGATCAAGAAAAAGGCATGGATAAAATTTTCCCTATCTAATGCATAATACCGCAAAAGGATGCTTAACTATCTAAGCGTCATGGACACTGATGACGCGGGACACGGGACATGACACGATTCGGACACGACGACTCAGCAACTTTTTAAAAAATTAGGACACGAACACGACATGAACAGATATAATAAAATATAATATTATTAATATAATAATATATATTTAGTATAGAACTAGGCTACTATACTATTAATAGCACCAAATCATTTATGCTATTAAATTTTTGACCCTTGGATGAAGGGATGTGTGGTTAGGATAATAGTCGACCACTTAGGTTTAGTGGGTGGTTGGTTGAATAGTATAATCTAAGGGTTGGAAATGATCAAAGCGGTTGATCTAATAGTGGAAAACTTGGTAGCACCTAGTGTTTGGTACTATCGATAGCATAGTAACCGGACTCATTTAGTATATATAAAATATAAATTTTGGTAAAATATTGTTATATTTCTCATATGAATGAAAGTTAAAAAATTTCATTGATAGTTCATATATTTTAAGAAAAAAAATTCTCCACTATACATAATTTATGCATATTGTCCAAATTTTTTTTTTATTTACTCATCAAAAAGTTAAAATATTTATCATCTTATATTATATATGCATAAAAAAAATAAAAAATATATATATATATAATTTTTTTAATTGTATGCGCTATGGATTGACATTGAACGTTCGTCCAGAAAGTGTCCACATCGGATACGAATCCGACAGGGACACGCAAGTGTCCGATATGCTTATAGAAGTGTCCGTGATACATAGTTAACCATACTACCATAAAAGATGTATGGATTTGACAAAAAAATGGATCTGTAAGGCAACAAAATATACAGACATTTCTTAATCCATCTTGAGATTTGTCTATCTAGTTTGTTAAATACTATAGAGATCAAAGACACAACGACAAAACCTCACCATCTTGTTGATCATGGGTCATCTAAAAGTCTACTACTTTACTAGAGCTTTGAGCAATGGATGGATGCAGGACATGCACTAATGTTTGAATGACGTCCTGCATTAGACATTTTATCTTTCGTTTGGCCTCCTCATATTCTCCTTACCAAGTGACACTTAAGTGGTTGATTTACAAACTTTCTATGTGCATTTCATAGGAAGCTTCTGCAAAAGCAACAAGTTTGTTCAAGTCAACAGGGCCTTCTGTGATAGCATTTGTTCTAGATGCAAATCTCAACACTCGGTATGTTGAGGTCAAGCATGTATCGGTTTTGCAGTATCCTTTCCATCATCCCAACAGTTGAGTATCTTATAGAAACAAGAAGAAGAAAATGGGGAGAACCTTATATCTCATTAGCTGGATACTTTAGCATTGTCTGGATAATATACCACACCAGCAAGGTTTTTTTATTAATTGAACTATACTCAAGTACAATAACTTCTCTCTTATCAACAACTATCCCTTCCATGACTCTCAAAGACACTTCAAGAAACAGTTTTTAGTAGCAAGAACTACCATGGAGCTTATTTTTACAAAAAAGACAAAAAGAAATTTTATCAAAAAAATTTGCTCAAGATTAAGCAGGTTAGACCTAACCAAGAGACTGTTTGGTCCTGCTGTAGTGTATAGTGCTGTTTGAGGGAGCATTTTATGTCTAGAACTATTAGAAGAAAGAAACTAAATTAAAATTTTCCCAACAGATTCCCTCTGAAGCAGAATAAAAAAAGCAACAAATTGGAGATTCTTTTGATACTCAGAATTTCATTTCTAAGAGGTGACTTTCCCGCTATCAAATCTATCTAGTGGAAGGTGGCACTCTTCTCATTGCAGCAAAAACACCAGATTTTTCTCTTTGCCAAACATTCCACCAAGGATTTAAGTGCCGTGGCACGGGGTCGTGTCGAAAACTTGCCGGCACGGTACGGCACGGTGCGTGCCGAGCCGTGCCGATGAGTGCCGGTCACAAAAAATACATGCGTGCCGACACATAATGGCATGAAATATTTAATTTCTTTAGCAACAAATTTTTTTAATTGCTTATTATGTATCTTTATCAAATATTTTGGACTTTATTAAGAAAATTACTTAGTAATTTTAAGAAAAAAAGGTTTTGAACTGTGTCATCGGCACGGGAGTTGTATCGTGCCGGTATCTTGTTGGCACGGTACGGCACGGTAGATACGGCCCGTGCCAATGGATACTTAAAACCTTGCATTCCACTAAAGATTACTACTGCTGAAAGCAAGAGCAGAAACAAGGCCAAACAGACCCTATGTTTTACATCATTGTTATTTAAATGGTCTGACAGGTTGCTTGCTCTCTGCACAGTAAATATGAAATCATCTAGAAGTTACTAGTAACAATTTTTTCTTGAAAGAGCACAAAAAAAACCTGTACCTCTGATTCTATTTATAACAAGAGAAGGTGCAATTTCTCACAATAAAAAAATCTAGAATTGAAAGAGAAGTTCATGAAGCATGTTCTTGCAAACAAATTCAGTTTTACTCCAAACCTAAAACGGAAATGTTTGTACATATATCCTCCTATAAAATGTACGGATACACTTTTTCTATTTTAAGGACATGTTATTCATTACGCGAATGAAAATAAATTGCCTACAGTGTTCTCTTGTTTCTACAATGACCAGCCTTGAAGGCAAAACAAAGTAAAGCACAAAATTCATTTCGTGATCAATTTGGGAAATTAATTAATAGAAGTTTCAGATAAAAAGACTGTCACACTTGTTTAAATGTCAGTCCTAGCAACTTCTTTCTCTAACTAAATTTGTTGGCAAAGCTTTCAAATCTTCAAATAATAAAATGCACCATAATTATTTACTTATTTTTTTAATTTTTTTTATCTTAAAAATCATAAAAGGTAAGAGTGATTAGATATTTTCCACTGATACATATTTTTGAGCTATAAATTTTTATTTTACTAGCTGAACTATTGCTGAACATTTTTTCAAGTTCTTCCGAATTTTCTGAATTTAGAACTTTTTAACCTTGTCAGAACTGGAATAGCACACTCTTAACTACACGATCTATAAGGCTCAACTGCTCTTTTTATAATGGGCAAAAAATCAATTGAGAGCTACTTACAAAATCTTTGTTGTGTGATATATGTTATCAATCCTAACTCATGGTTTAAATCCAAGCACCCGGCGACCTAAACTATTTTTGAACAACTAAAAAAAGAAAGGTACAAAAACTAAAACAGCATCCTTTTACCTGTTCACATGACACCTCCTGTTAAAAGATCATGATAAGAAAACTTCCTATATAATTTTTGTCCTTTCATACTTGATCTATAATACACCAACTAGCCCACTACTACTAGAAACTTGTTGGGCCTGAATCACTTGCCCACAGTGTTTAAGCCCAAGTTACTCATACAAGAGTGCTAGTCCTTATCTACTTATCCAAACAGTACTACTGCAGTGTCATTAGCTCCTCCCATTTAGGTCTTGATGTCCTCGTCCGGTCAACTAACACAAATCAGACCCACCAAGCACTGCAGGATTCCAAAGATGGCTCCTGCAGGTTCAAAGGTGGCTTCCACTATGTCAACAGTGTAGCACATTGTTCCATATATTGTTTCCACACTTTTAGCTGGCAATTTACTACAATACTGAATGTAACACACCATCTAAACCAATAGTATTAGCAACTTATTAGGCGTAGGCCACTAAATCAGAATGCTTAAGCCCAAGATACTCATACTAGAGTGCTAGTCCTTATATATTGATGGATAGTCACCACTCTATCCACTAAAAGACAATGAGGGTGTCACATAATCAACAATAAATTGTTGAAAGGCCAATAGACCTGCCATTATGCCGATAGTAATGCTTCATATATACCAAAAGGTCCCTCAAAATATTATTGATGAGTCAGCATTGTATGTGCGGTGTCGATGATAGCCATTGATTTAGCATTTTAAAGGCAAAGTATTATTACAAGCCATGTTTGAAATTTCAAAAGCCAATGCAATCACTATTTATCATGTATACAATACTGACTCATCAACAATATTTTAAAATCAAAATACTTGTATGTTATAGCAACACTCTTTTAGTGATATACGCAAATTAGGTGAAAATGTATGGAGACCGCCTCAACTCTCTCTGGATACATCCCAAAAATAGCAATATTCCTAAACTGCAAGAACTCTAAAATACAAAAGGCATTTCAAAGCTTTTCCTAAAAAAAATGCAAAATCTCAGTCTCTCTACTTGGCGCACATTCCAGATTAGAAGGAAAAAAATATAGTCATTACTTACCCCTTCCCTTCAAAACTCATGCATAGAGAATAAGGGTTCTGTCCCCTTCTACCCTAGTATCTCTCCTACCCTCTCCCTCCCTCTCCATTTCTACCCCTTTTTCTTTCTTATCTCCTTTTCTTTTATTTCCTCCTATTTCCTTTCTTCTTCCACAGACTCACCTACAACGATGCCTACACCAAAAGAACTATTAACCCTATTACAAAACTAGGGCATCCGTAGAAATAGCTTCCACACAAAGGGTGGCAACCATATTACTGGCAAAGAAGAAAGCAAAGCATTAACAATGGAACAGGGGAGTGGCAAAAGCAAAAGGGAAAGGGGAAGTAGATAACATTATCGACACATGCGCGGGCGCACGCACACAAGCCTCATCCTCAGGCACAGAGTGAAAATGACTGAGAAGGAGAGGTGGTACCAAGCACAAACTATACAGTTATTTTTTGGCATTTTGAAGAATTAGGGTGCAATTTTAGTTTTTGTAAATTTAAGGTGCACATGTCCATACAGAATGTAGGGTCCATAAACTTTGGTACATTAGAATTTGATAATACTATTTATGATATTATGGCTATACATTATTTATTCACCTCACTTTCCAAGAACTACTCACCTTTATAAATTTTAAAGTTACTAATTTTAGTTATTTAATTATGCCAAAGAAACATACTGCATGTAACTAAACACTATTTTGTGCTTTGACCAATTACATACTACAGTAGCCTTTTAAAACAATGTGTGCCCACTAAACATTTAGGACCTGTTGGGAAGCTTGAAAATCTTATTTAGTACTGTCTCTTTTCTTTATTCAAGGATCTTGCAACAATCTGTGAAAATCTTATTTAGTACCATCTCTTTTCTTTATTCAAGGATCTTGCAACAATCTGTGAGAATTATGATTAGATATCTACAATGGCAGAGTGTAACAACCTATAAGTCAACATCTCAGAGCAAGATAAATCACCTTGTAGGTGGAATGCATTATCTAAAAGAATGGTAACTGCCAGGATTTTGTGATAGACAATTAGCAAACCCCAAGTTGAATGCTCTATAGCGCGTTAATTGTCACAAGATAACTTATTCTAACATCCAAACGGGCCCTAAGTAGTTAAATTGCCATGGATGTTCTCTATACCCGATAATCCCAATTTCTTGCGCATTTAACAAGTAACAAAAGAGTGTTTAAAAGGCTCTATAGTATCATAAATAGTTGATTTTCCTAACTTATTCAAGCAAGAAATCATAGCGCAAAAAGAGCGTAATCAGGTAATAAGCACATGCACACTTGCGTATGTAATTGTTCCAAAAAGTGATCGATGGGGCTGCATATGCAACCGCACATACGGTTCGAACCATTAACCGCACAGCATATGTAACATGCGGTGTAGTATGCGGTCAGACTATACATGCAATTCGGACCATTAACCGCGCAACATATGTAATATGCGGTGTGGTATATGGTTGCATGTACAGCAAGCGGCCACATATGCAGCTACACATGCGGCAGTGTTTTCTTCTTTTTTTTTGAAGGTAGAATTGAAATGCAATACTGAATAGGACGTCTAGTTAATGACAAATTATTTATCTATCAATTTACATTCCAAAAATATCCTTATAAGCCTAATAAACCTAAAATATTATTGGCCAACAAATATTCCTCGATTACAGAAACTCAAAATTTTCAATTTTTTCACATTAGTAAAATTTGTGTGCTAATTCTCTCTCTCTCTCTCGCTCACTGTATCCGTCGTTTCCCATAGTTCTCCCTTTTTTTACATGAATCCGGTGCACCGTACACCACAAATCAACAATTTTATTAAAAAATCTTAAATTCAAATTTTAATTTTAATTTTAATTTTAATTTTAATTTTAATTTTATTAATATATTTTATGCCATTTGGACGACATACTGTTAAAAAGCATGAATTTAAAATAAAATTTAAAGTCAAAAATTTATAAAACTTATTTGTGTTTTTTTAGATGTGTATGACATGCATTACACGTCCACTTAGGGTGTGTGTGGTTGACCATTAAATGTACCGAAAATTACTTTTCGGTTAGAAAAATTGCTTTCCGTGTGTTTGTTTAGCCGTAAAAAAAAAATTCAGAAAACCATATTTACGGATTTCAGGAAAATAGAGTGCTTTCATTTTCCGACGATTTTCGACGGAAAACAAAAACTCAACCTACGGAAAACTTTCTTCATTCATTTTTTTTCCACCTAACCAAACAAATATAAATTTTTTTCTTTCAACTAAACAGATGTTGTGGAAAACTAGTTTTTTTTCCTACAAACCAAACACTACAAAGTGTAAAACATTTTTTCCACCGAAATTCTTTTTCCACGAAAAATTATTTTTCACAAATTTACATACAACCAAACACCCCCTTAGCTAAAAACAACAAAAGGTGCAAGTTCTCACAAAAGGAATTGCTAGAGTTGAAAGAGAAGTTCATCAAGCATGTTCTCGCAAACAAATTAAGTTTTAAACCGAATCTAAAGTATACATATACTACGAATTAAGCTAGTCAGGTCGCTTGTTTCTGCACAGATAGGCGTCGCGGCCAAAAAAAGTAGAGAAACAAAATTCATTACTTGAACAAGTTGCGCAAATGAACTAACAGAAGCCTAATACAAAAGGCAGTCAGTCATCCCATTAGAACAGTAGCTATCTTATTTACATGTTAGTCCTTCCAAGAGCTTCTCCTTCCTTACCTAAAGTTGCAGATTATCAATTCAGATCCTCAACTAAGCAAATGCATGCAATATGGGTTATTTACATGCTTCATATGGGTTTTCATATGGGTTTTCGGCATGACCCCGTGTCATGACACTCAAATCCTTGATTGTGGAGCAAACAGCAGCAGAAATTTTTCTAGATAGATTGGTTTTCCTTAGATTCCGAGAAATGGGTAACCCTATTTGGAGCCAAGAGGAATAATGCAGCAGAAAGCATCATCATTCAGCAGCAAATAGGACTAGAACCAGCGCGATCAATCCAAAGTGAAAGAGGAAAAATCGAGGCCCAAAACAAAGAAAGAGAGAAATTGGATAAAGAAGAGAGAGAGAGAGAGAGAGAGAGAGAGAACACCTTCTCGTCCTGGTGGAGGGCGATCCAGACGTGGAGCTTGTCCATGGACTGCCAGAAGAGGAAGGCCCCGAAGGACATCGCAAAGTACGTCGCCACCCGCACCATCCTTTCTCGCCAATCGGAAATGTCACCCAATCTCTCTCTCTCTCTCTCTCTCTCCCCACTTCGGAGATCTTTCTCTCTCGCCCGTTTTCTTCTGTCCCGAGACGAGAGTTCCCTGCGGCCGAAATGAGATGGCGCTAGGGCTGGCAAAACAGCGAGACGGTTGAAGACGGTAGAAGGGTATAATTGAAAGGGCAGGCAAAAATTTAAAATATTTTTATTGTCCTAATTTAAGGATAAATAAAATTTTTTTTAGTAATTATAAAAAAAATATATTTAAAATAATAAAATAAAAATTTTACAGAGATAACGAAAATTACTTAATAACTCAGTAACAGAATTTAACTTTAAAAATATTATTATTAAAAGAATTTGAAATGTTAAAAAAATATTTTTAATATTAGCTTTCTAAGAGATAAATAAAAAAATCGAAATTTTTTAGAATATAAAAGCAATTGCCCCAATCTATAATTTAAATATAAATTTAAAAATTAAATGATTTAGGTAAAACTAACTTAAAGTTCAATAACCTATGGTATAATTTATCCCTCCAAATCAAATCCAAGCAAAAATCAAAGTCCTCTTTCTCTTCCCTCATAATTATTTCATCAAGTCATAACCAAAATTCTCTTAAATTTTTTTTTTTTTTTTTCACCACGAAATCTCTCTTCTTCTACCAAAGTCCTCTCTCTCTCTTCCCCTCATAATTATTTCATCAAGTCATAACCAAAATTCTTTTAAAATCTTTTTTTTTTTCACCACGAAACCTCTCTTCTTCTACCACCGCTTGAATCTTCACACATAGCACTCTTCTCGGCAAGCTCTCGCAAGCAAGCTTCTCGCCGCTGATATCCTTATCGACAAGCTTCTCACTATCGTTATCCTCATTGTTGAGCCCCTCGCCGCCGATCTCCTCATCAACGAGCCCTTTATAGCCAATCCCCTCACCGACAAGCTTGTCATTGTCGTTCTTCTTGTCGGTGACCCCTTTGTCGCCCATCTCCTTACCATAAGTCCTCCCCTTTACCTCATCTCTCTCTCTCTCTCTCTCTTTCTTTCTTTATTGCACAAAATTCTCTAATTTATGCGTGAATCCACTTGTTTATTAGGGTAATTTAGAAACCTAAATGATGAATTCATGTGGTTGCTTTATGTACGGTGATTTTGTTTGAATTGTTATGATTTTTTGCACTCCATGTGTTTGATTTATATTTCTTTGAGGGATAGAAATAATACCTAGTTAAGGAATAAGAATAAGTAAAAAGGAAATTGTTGATTCAATTCATTAATATTTTCTTTTGTTGTTTAAGATTTAGAACGAGATTGTGACACCCCACTTCTCAGTGAGTTATCCATCATAGAACTACTCTAACTCTAGCACGCTTAACCCTCTTAATCTCTCGAGTTTATCCACCACTCAAAATGTTATAGCCGAGTTAACTGATTTAGTCCTATTATACTTTATATATATAACTATTTAAATTTTAGGGGTGTCACATTTCTTATCCTTTTAAGCCCCAATGTCCTCGTGAGGCTCAGGCACACTCACAAGCACCATGCGATGTGAGACTCGTCTCGTTAGCCTTTAGTCGATTTTGTGGGGAGCCATACTCCACCCACAATAGTCATTAGCCCGAGAGTCGCGCTCTGCTCGATATATAATCTTGACTCAGCCGAGACTAATCTCACACTTTCAGTTAGTGATTGACTCTGATACGAACAATGACGCCCTACTTCTTAGAAGGTCACTCATCCTAGAACTACTCTACCTCTAGTACACTTAACTCTCTTAACCTCTTAGATCTATCAACCACCTATCAACCACCTAAAATGCTATAGCCGGGTTAAAAGGTTAAGCCCTATTATACTTTATATATAGGACTTTTATGAATTCCAGGAGTGTCACATGTAAAGCCTTACTAGAGTCAATGTTAAATTTATTGTGCACCTTCCTTTGACATTAGATCGCACTTTAGAAGGTTTGGACCTGGAACTTGTTTTGTGGAATTAGCGTCGTTGTTGTCCATAATGATGGCCCAGCCTTGTTGGTTGGCAAGGATTCACACATTTACTATACTATTGGTAGAGAGCATAATAGTTTTTAGATTTTCATCAATCATCTCAATATATATATCATAATTTTTTTATATCATTATTACTTACTCCTATTATGCCTCTTAATAGATTTGTTAAGTAAAGATCACCTCTCGATGATCATACCAACTGAAATTATTTTATAAATTCTCACCCTCCTTTTGTTTATTTTCTCACCGTACTTAATTATTTTATAAATTCTCACCCTCTTGTTTATTTTCTCACAGTATTTAGGAAGTGGTGAATGGATCACAGGATGTGATGGCATCAAATAAGTTGGGATAACTCTAAATATTGTTGAGGGCATGTTTGCTTAGTCGAAAGTAAAGCGTCGAGAGTAAGTGATATTTTATTGATTGTATAATTTATAAAAGTAAATAGAAAAGTTACTTTATAATTGTTATAATTGTGACTTATAAAATGAGTTATAACTAAATCTCACTTTCTCTGCTTGGGCTCGAAAAATTTCGAAGTTGCCGAAAGTGAAAAATTTATCCAAGAGATGTGTTTGGTCTTAAATTTAATTTTTTAATTTATTTTTAAAGTTGAATTTCAACTTAAATTTGAATTGAAATTATAAATTTAACTTCACATTCTGTATATAAATTCAAATTCAACACAAAATTTCTAAATTTAAAATTTTGAATTTATATTTAAATTTTAAATTTAGATTTGAATTCTAGTTTTAAATTTTAGATTAAAATAAAATATTTAAATTTATATTTTAATCAAATTATTTTTGGCTAGGAACTTTAGCTTGAACTTTGAATTCAATTTTTTCTCAACTATAAATTGAAATTATTAAATGAAGCTTGAATTCAAAATTTATATTTTTAAGTGGAAATTAGAATTAGAATTTAATTTTGCATTTTGAATTCAATTTCAGTAATGAGTTGCAGTTTGAACTTTGAAATAGAATTATGAAATCAAATGTTCAATTTGCTCAAGTTTTAATTCAAGTAATGAATTCATATTTGAATTTAAAATTTAAGATGAAATAGTAAATTTAAATTTGATTCAAAGCATGGATTTAAATTTGAATTAATATTTTAATTTTTAAGTTGAAATTGGATTTTAGGATTTATTTTTAGTTATGAGTTGTAACTAAAACTTTAAATTCAAATTGTAAATTTAATTGTATGTTTTAAATTTTAATTATAAATTCAACTCAAATTTAAGTTAAAATTTAAAATTTAATTTTTGAATTACAAACATAAATTTAAATTTAAAATTTTAATCTAAATTATGATTATAAGTCATTTGTTATATTTTCACTTCTTTTTATCTAATCAAATAATCGAAACACAAAAGTATAAAATCATATTTTATACTTTATATCCAACCACCAATCAAACTAAAGAGTGATTCTTGTATGGCTTTTATAAAAGTAATTTTTTTTCACTTTAGTCACTTTCCGGCAAAGATTTAAGTACCGTGGTATGTGGTCGCACCGAAAATTTGTCGGCAGGGCCGTGTGGACGAGTGCCGGTTACAAAAAAAAAATATGTGCTGACCAAGGTTCGAAGTGCCGTGGCACGGGGGCGTGCCGCTCGCCGCCTGGCACGGTACCGGCACGCTTGGATGCCGACACGTGACACGCTTGCGTACCGATGGATACGCATGACCTCCCAGTGGCACGCTCTGGCACATTTTTTTTTTTATTTTTTTTTGTTCCCAATAAGCTCTTATAATATTGTTTTGAAATGTTTAGTCAAAAAATTATGAATATTGGTTATATATACCTTACTATACTTACCAATTAACATATTGATATTTTTTTTTATATATAAAGTACAATGGAGTTTTTTTTCAAAATAACCCTCTAAAATTTTATAATTTGCGAAATAATCTTATCAAAATTTTATTGCCATATCAGCGCCACATACAAAAGGGTCACCGCCTTCTAAAGACGGTGGACCGCCTTTAGCTATAATTTTCATGATTAAATTCATTTCAAACAAAATTACAGAGAGATACGTAAATTAATTTTCATGATTAAGTTAATTTCAAACAAAATTACAGAGAAATACGTAAATAAAATAGGAATGTGGGTACGAGTCAGATTTTTAAAAGATTTAGGTTGTTATTGTAGAAAGATAATATAAAATGAGAATATGAGTACCAATTAGATTTTTAAAATATTTAGATTGTTATTATTCATTAACTAATATAAGAAGGAAAAGAGATAAAAAAAAATATTTTTAATTATAAAATCTAAATCTTTAAAAGATTTAGATTGCTATTAGTTAGTAAATAAAAACAACTTAAATCTTTTAAAAATTTGATTTATAACCACATTCTTATTTTATCTTATCTCTTTACTTTTTATATTAGTTAATAAATAATAATAATCTAAATCTCTTAAAGATATTCACATTTACTAACAACCTAAATTAGTTAGTAAATAATCTAAATCACAAAAAAATAAAAAATATGTACCGTACAATATGTGATTTTTTTTTTTTAAAAAAATAATCAACGCATGTGATTAAAAAAAAAAAAAAAAACTGCCGTGCCGCTCGGCACGCTCTGTGTCGAGCGATACCCTGGGGGTGAGACCCCCTGTACCGTGCCCCGCACGGGGGGCGAGACCCTCCTGTACCGTGCCCCGCACGGTACGTGACGCCGGCACGGGCGGCATTTAATTCCTTGGTGCTGACACATAATGGCATGAAATATTTATTTTTTTTAGTAATAAATTTTTTTAATTGCTTATTATGTATGTTTATCAAATATTTTAAATTTTATTGAAAAAATTACTTAATAATTTAAAGAAAAAATAATTTTGAATTGTGTCATCGGCACGGGGAGTGTATCGTGCAGGTATCTTATTTGCATGATACGACACGGTGGATACGGTCCGTGCCGATTGATACTTAAATCCTTAATTTCGTACAATCAAATGTAGCCTAAAGGGTATTTTAGAAGTAAAGACGTTAGTGTATTTAAAAGTTTGGGTTAATTTTTTCAATATCTTTGAAAAAGTATGAACTAAGGAGTTAAAATATGATTTTTTGATTGAGTGTTGGAATATGAAATTATAATATTATTATGTATATTGTAAAATTATTATGCAGATTATAGAACCGATGACAAGCATATATATACAGGAGAGATGAGTTGCACTTGTTATATGACTTTCCTACCGAGTATGACAGATTACTGTTTAGATCGATCCTGCGGAGACTCCTCTTCTCTCCCTCTTTTCATCCCCTCCCTTTCTTTGAGATGCCGCCCGCAATTATCCTTGAAGCTCCCTCTCCCCTTTGCTCTTCCATTTATTCCCCTTCCCAGATCAGATTTATACATCCAACGAACGTCGCGGGAGGGGCTCGAGCTACAATATACGAAGCGATCTAAGATGAAACAATTAAGAGGATGATAACAGGAAAGACGTGTAAATTGCCGGCTAATCGACTTTTGCCCATAGAAACAAAGAGATTTTCTCACGGCAAAAACCGCATCTGTGCCCAGTCCATATAAAAAAGAAATGAGTAGACAAAAATACCAATGAAAACAAACAATCCTATATAAATAAACCTGATGGTTTTTTGGCAAGATATTGTCATACAACTTGTAATGATACAATTTGTCATTGATTTCGCTTCTTTTTTTCTTCTTTTTTTTTTTTTTTTTTTTTTCTTTTTCCGCCATGTCAACCAACTGTTATGGAAGCTCCACAAAAGCATAGTACATGATTGGAGAAGATAAATTAATGGACAAATAATTTTCCAAACACAACCAAGCCCATGTATAGAATTTTACAAAGTAGTGAAGTTGAAGGTATTTCACCCAGCCCATATTCTGTCCAACCTGTCAACGCTCTTCCTTCCTCTGTCCAGCTGATCAGTGTTCCTCCTCGATCTCTCGTGGCAGTCCACGCTCCTCCTGGACTTGTCGAAGTGGTCGAATGAGATCCTAAGCTTATCTGACTTCTCCACATTGCTGTATCTGTACTCATTAGTTCTCAACTTGTCTATGCCAGACCTTGATTTGTCTCTTCGGTCTGTGCTCTTTCTCGACGGTTCGAAAAAACGGTCGGTGCTTTTCCGAGAAGGCTCAAACTGGTCAGTGCTTTTCCTCGAAGCACTTCTGGTGGAAGGTGATTTCTCAACAGTGGATATAAACTTCTTGAGATGTTTGAGGTACTCTGGGAAGAGCTCTAAATTGCAGTGTTTTCCTCCTTTGAGCCATAGGGGCTCATATTTCTCCCTACACAGTTCCCAAAGCTGCTTTCCATGGGACCAATCCACAACTTCATCTGTCGTTCCCTGTAGATGAGAAGAACTAAGTGTCTTACCAAGTGACAGAACAAATTAAGAAAGAAAGAAAGAAAGAAAAACCTAGAAAGCCTCCAACTAGGCGCATAGTGCATGATGCAAACACTAAATTTTCATGAATTTGAAGGTAGCGCCGCTTTTAGTGATCCAGCAACATTATTTTGAACTTCAGAAACAACTGAACATTTCCAGAAAAACTATTAACTGCATGTAAACGAAACAACTCACGCAGACGAGCATAGGAATCTACTGAAATACAAACTGCTTAATACTAAACACTTAAAATGTGTTGATTGCCTAATATTGCAAACCTCACGAATGAAAGGAGAGACGACCATTAAGACCGAGTGCAGCATAATGATAACTAGAAGATTCAAATAGGGAAATGTCTTGCATAGCAGCTGAGCATGTACTTGCATGCTTAGTGCTTATAACCATCCAAATGACTCCATTCCGAGGCCAGAAACATAAAAAGTTTAAGTTCGTCGACGTGCACGGCTGTCCCCATATGACCCCATAAAAAATTCAACTCCAGAATTTATATTATGATTGTTATAATTTTACTTAGTAGAAGGTCACATAGTGAAAAGGAATTTAAAATCTAATGGATAGGGTAAGTGTTTTCTTCGGGGATAGGTTCCAAGCTACTAGTTTAGAGAATGTATTTGCAACGAACTCTGTTTCATTTCACTATTGGGCAAATCTGAAAAAAAATACAGAGATGAAGTATGCCTCCTTTTGCTTTAATGTTTCAACATACTTCCTGCTTCGGCATTAACATTTTAATACAGGAGCTTTTAGAGGGTTATTTCCATCTGCATGAGCTCTAATTTATGACCAATAAGAAAGATTACCTACTATCCAGCCTTACAGGTTTCATAAGAGGACCCTAACTTTACTGTATGCGTTTTCAGAGTAGCTTCCACTTGCGTTAAAATTGCGTATACTACTTCAAGGCAAGAATTTAAGTATCCATCGGCACGGGCAGTATCCATCGTGTCGTGCCAACAAGATACCAGCACAATACAGCCCCCGTGCCGATGGCATAGTTCAAAACCCTTTTTTCTTTAAATTACTAAGTAATTTTCTCAATAAAATTTCAAATATTTGATAAAGATATATAATAAGTAATTAAAAAATTTTGTTGCTAAAGAAAATAAATATTTCATGCCATTATGTGTTGGCACACAAGTATGTTTTGTGACCGGCACTTATCGGCACGGCTCGGCACGCACCGTGCCGGTAAGTTTTCGGCACGACACTTAAATCCTTGCTTCAAGGCCAGTTTAATGACGCATTTTGTTGTGTAGTTTTCAATGTCTTGGTTAGCTTCATATCAAGTCAAGGTAATCTAATTATAGACCACATCTTGTTGATTTAGAATGATCTCATAGGCTTGTTGAGCATAATTTAGACTTATTATTCATCAGGAAGACCAACATGAGACCCAAAAAGGCCATCAGTCCTTAGCAGATTACAGCAAGAGCTTGTCCAAGTGAAAGTTTTTTACACATCAATTTTAACACTTACGAAAGAGAGATTAAATGTAAGTTTCTTACTACAAATTATCTTACCATCCAATCCAAAGACAAGTTTCCCTTACAAGGAAAGAGTGGAAAAAAATCAAGAGGGAGTGCATCTGTCAAAACAATTCCTCAGTTTACTTAAGCCCAATATATTGGAAACAAATTTTATAAATTTAAACAGACTTTCGGGCCCCTGTAGTTTGTAATCTTAAGATTAATTATATCTTAAGCATTTTCCAAGCCAATAAAGAAGTAATTCTTTTTTGACTGGACTTTTAATAACCATTTTGCATTGCAATAAAATCAAGTTATCGTACAAATTTGAATGCTCAATGTGAAGACATCGATACTTACATGGATTATCAGCACAGGACAATTTACTAGAGGGATCTTGTCAATATTCTGAAAGAAGAACAAGAAAAGAAGAAAAAGACGAATTTAGGAAAATCATAAACTGCCAAAAAATTATATCAAGTGTAGATATGAAAGAGTACTAACCTTGTAGATGTCAAACCAGTATGTACGTTTCACAGGATACATAACCCTCAAGCCTGACAATATAGGACTATGCAAAACAACAGCTCGGAAGTTAGGCAGGCGGCTTGCCAGATCTACAGTAGGTCCACTTCCAACAGATTGACCATATAAGATGATCTCCTCTTCTTTAGCACCAAAATGCTCAATTAGGCACTTACAAGCAGCTTCTATATCAGCATAAGTGTTCTGTTCACTTGGCTGAAAACAAAATGAAAAAACTATTAGTTTACTGCAACAAGCTATGTCTGATCAATCACATAACGATTTAAAATAGCTGCATTGATAGGTCAAATGGAAACAAACCTTTCCAGATGACTGGCCATATCCAGAATAGTCATACCTGCATGTTTACATGAGGCATAAGCAATGTACATTTCTAAAGTTTCCTAAGTTAATAGAAAAGCTGTAAAGGCACAAGCAATTTCTTTTCAAATCAATTGTTTTTCAAACCAATCATTCGAGACTGAAGACCAATAAAACTTGTGGATGAGAAAGTGGGGCAATGCCTCAATCATCTCCTATAACATTGGTGCTTTATTGCTTATTGTTTCTCATATAAATATTACACAATTTGCACAAAAAGCTTCTGTTGTAAATAATAGCTGAATTTGTTACAAGCCATAGCGTGTGGATCTCAACTCTCATGGTAATGCAAATAGCATGTGAAATTTAACTCTCATGGGAATGCAATATTATATGCTGCCCTTATAACCGAAAGAAGCTTCGAAATCCACTAGCATATGAACTGATTTTATAACAAGCAGCTGTCCATACATCCATGAACCAAAAACTATATATAGGATACTCGATATATCACATTGACAAAAAATTAAACTGGCTAATAGCAGAAATTCAGTACTACAATATACATTATCCAACAAGTGGCAAACTTTGCCAGCCAAGCCACTAGTTTAAGTTGCAGCTTCTTTGTTATTGCCAAAGGTATCGCTAGCATAAAGCAAATAAAGTTTATAGAACATGCATCCATTCAATAGAAATAACTATAATTTAAGACTATGCAAGTATGCATACTATAGCAGCTTCATCAAATCCCGATTGTCTCTAATCAAGAAAAGCTTCCCGAAAGCAGATCCTAATTCCAATCATAATCCATTTATCTTAACAAAAGCCTTTCTTCCAATAATACTCCAGAATGTCCTTTGCCATCACATTAGTCCATTAATTATGACTGACTATAGAGTACAAAATTCCTAACAGGATAACCTTGCCAGCTTTCTCTGGTTATTT
Organism: Tillandsia leiboldiana; assembly: GCA_029204045.2. Taxonomy (NCBI): domain Eukaryota; kingdom Viridiplantae; phylum Streptophyta; class Magnoliopsida; order Poales; family Bromeliaceae; genus Tillandsia; species Tillandsia leiboldiana. Next base: position 28,686,605 of record CM055073.1, read on the forward strand.
TTTGCCTCATTATGATGATCCCTGCAAAATATGCTACAAATATAATTGCTCAGCGCCACTGTCAAAATGTTCATCATAATAACAACATTTCCACACTAAACATCACAGCTTATGCATGTTTCAAAGCTATCCAAAAAAGGCCATTAGTTCACATAGTCATCAGAATTTACCGTCATCATTTTCAGAAACCTCTTAGATATTATGCATGTCCATAGAAAATAAGGATGACAGTGAAATAAATATGCTACAAATTGGCATCTGCAACAACTTTTACATTTGCCAAGAGATATAACATTATGTGTGACGGCGAGGCTTTCCCTAATTGTGCTAGTGTCACAGGCTTAGCTCAAAGAGGCAACTTACTAATAAGAACGGTACCGCTGCCTATGTTTTCTTCGTCTGCTGACCTACATTAGCATGAACCTTCTACAGGACAATGTTCTTATCTTTTATGACAGTCCAGATAAAGAGTTGCTATATTTGAATCACTTTACGGGCAGAAAAACTGATAGTCACCATAGTCATGATAGTACATGAGACAACAGGAAAAGAAAATTATACAAATTCAATGTCTCCTGTAAAATGGAGTGAGCTATACATATGAAGAAAGGCTGCCCATACAGGCCAATATCTGATCTTGCAGAGAACTTATTACGGAGTCACCTCTGTCCAATTATTTAATTCAAGCCGCATGATATCGGCATGTATGAATAAGATTAATGCAAATTATGGAAAAGCTAGCCATATTTAGAAAATTCAACCTCCTAAGAAAGTAAATCATGTTTTCAAGCTGTTAAACACTTCTCTTAATTGCTAGGGAGATATTCTGGGCCACAGTGAGTCTGAAATAAAGATAATTAAACCCTCTTAACTGATACGGCATTTGGCACGTTGCTCCTAAACACAGCTTAGTCAAATAATTAAATCCCTCTTAATTTGCATATATCTTTGATTAAATAGGAAGAGATTAATTTAGACATTATCAATTATCAAGCTGCTTGCTAAACACTAATGACTCATACTAAATTTCTAAAAATAGAATCTCAATTTATATGCTACTCCCGGCTTCTTCCTATGACTAGCATTATAGGGAATGTCACACGTCTTTGAACTTGCTGCCTCCAGGTAGTAACCCTCAATCCATAGCCTCCTGTTTATCTTACTATATTCTAAAACCCTACTTAAAAGTATATATCAAACTCCTAAAATTCATAATGTGTACCAGTTTCGGTGCCAGATGGAGAATGCCCTAATTACATAGGATCGACTGGTTGGCTGCAAAGTTCACTCCCATGTGCAGAAGCTTGCAGGTTTGCACAAGTTAATCAACTTCAGCATCCTTTTCTTTCTATGAATATGTACAACTCATATCGCATGACTCAAAGATCTTAGAATGTACTGGCCTTCGATCTACCATTATCCTCTCTCTCTTCCCCAATGCTTGGTAACCTTTTACAAGCAGATACAGAGGCTACAAATATGAAAGGCACCAGTTACAAAGTCGTCATAAAAGAAAATCCATTAACTTAAAGAATGTGTTGAAGTTCACTACAATCAGATCCTAAGAACAATCCAAGACAGTAGATTTGTGATCATACATGTTAATCATTTCGAAGCGTTATGATGAGGTATACCTAAGCAATAAAGTTTTCAGATATAAATTCTAAAGAGCCAAGATCAATGATGACACACTTTCTTTTCGACAGTATAGATTCAACATCTACAATGGAAGTGTTTGTTGTGAGAACAAGGCCTTTCAGACGCACCACATAACATCATCAAGAACCTTTGAGGACAAAGCATGCACCAAGTCTACATGTCTGCACACGTGCATGGGGTTTATGATTATGTTGGGGAAAAACTCAAAATTTTGAGTTTATAGTTTATTTTATTTGTGTTTAATATTTATTTAGATCTCCTAACAGATTAGTCACAAAGCGAGACTACATAGTTATAGCAGGACAGATCTGCTGGTTGCATGGCGTTCCGGTGCTTGTCGCAAACTGATGACATAGATACAACAATTAGCCAATTGAGGACTCCACATGGTGCTACTCAGCCAGCTTTCATGATTTAGACATGTCTATTTTCTTTTGGACTCTTCTTTCCATACTAAAGAGAATTAATTAAACAAAGGATAATGATGTACACTATAAACAGACAGCCTCTTCTTAAGTTTTGAGGAATAGTTTTATTTCATTTACTAGTGCTTCTCACTACAGTAACTTTCCGATACCAATTCCTAATAGACAAATGAATGGATGATCATACATCATAACTTCGTTATATGTTTCTTTTTTAAAAAATAAAATATTACAAATGCATTCTCGTTATAGTTTCCAGAGTTTTAGCTCGAAACAAGCATAACTATTCTATAAGATTCACTTAAAGAATGGTAAATTGGCAGAAAACTCATTGAAGCATTACAAACTACCAAAACTAGTAAACTGTTAAACTAATAGGCCCTACCAAAAACCAAAAAGCTCAAACCTTGCTAGAGGTCATCAGCTACCTAGGCATTACAAAATGCATTTCATTACCCGTTTCTAGGATGCAGAATATGGTCATTATCCTAAAAAATGTTCAACTATGTCGTTAGGGTTTGGTTCTGCCTAGTGCTTACTATTCTCCTCACCTCTCTAAGGGAATGAGATGCTTCATTTTTCTTCCATTTGAGGAGAAAGCATTTTAAACACGCTTCATAGGCAAATGTTTTCCAGTATAAATGGATGTTAATTTGTAAAGACTAAAGATTTTTTATTTGAGAGAATGTAAGCGAATACTTTATTAGGAAACTATTAATAAAAGCATTATCAATCACTTATGAAGTACAAGGTTACTTGCAAATTACTGAACATCAAAGTAAAAAGAGTTAAGGTTATCTTAATATAATGGATATTTAAGAATAGGTGGACGATCTTGCTGCTAATCATTTTCAACAAAATATGAACAGAAGTACCAAAAAGGTGAAAATGTCAAAATGGTATGAGTTGATGAAACTAGTTAAAAGCTATGTTACACTACTGAATCGAAAAAGTTGATGGCGAAATTGATTTGATTCTCAGTGCTTTAAATGTTGACTGTGTCTTGCTTCTTATGGTCCTCGAGATATTTATAGTTTTTAATCAAGTTCTATCAACCTGATCTCATGGTTAACCTACTTTTTTTGAAACTGGAAACCAATGCTACTAGCTTCATGCATCCGTGCGTCCTTACAATTTTTTACTTGTTTATTTTGTTTTTCCTCATTTCCTCTTTCTTTTTAAATGATCAAGAGTTTCATATTCTTCACAAATTTTTTTTTTTTCAGATCACTGGACACAGCAATTTCAAAGCCAAAAGTAGATACCTGGGGCTTTTTGATCGAACACTAATGAGCCTTTGTATATAGCTATATGTGATCTAATAAGGATGGGGAGACTGCAACACGAATAAGCTGGCAACTTTCCTTTCAAAAAGCATGCCCAACTAGGAATTACATGTTTGATCAAAAAAGAGCTAGGGCTAAAAATATGGAATTCACTGAGCAATTCAGATCAGCAAGATTTACCGCTGCGATTCTTAGAAAGACACCCACCCTACGTCAAGTGCCTATGCTAGAGAATGCTTCGAAACAACTTCCAGCTACAGCACAATGTATGAGAGGAAGCAAACTACATGCTTCGATTTAATGCCACACAATGGCCAATACAATAACCACCAACTAGACCAATGCAATAACCACCAAATATGCCAGCTCTGCATCTCAAGAGGTTTGGTATCTTTGGTGGACGCTGCCTTGCACAATAATGAAAAGCAGTTGATTCCTTAGATTTTACAGACTCTGGAAATGGAGACATCAAACAAAAGCAAAAGAGACTTATGATTGATCGGTCTAACCAAAGTAGGTAAAATGTTTTACATCATGAATTATACACAGAATAGACAGAAAAAATAGTAATAATAATATTGGTAATAACAAAAAATTAACCAGCTCTCCCGAAATCAAAACCAGGGGAGATCTATTATACCTGGACGAGAAAAAGTACCAGAGCCACCGGATACAAATAAATGGTGCTCATAAAGCACCAACAATCATATAAGAGATCGTTTTTCTCTCAACAAATATAGGTACGAAATGACCAAATCCGCCCTCCACTCCTACATTGTGAGAGTACCAAAACTGTGAAACAAACCTTGTTCCTCCTAAAACTAAAGACCTCTTCGCCCTCTTATTAGAGCTTAAGCTCAGAGAATATAGTGTTTTTAATTATTTTAGATCAGAGGCGTAGGTGGAAAAACAAAAAAAAAAAAAAAAAAAAAAAAAAAAAAAAAAAAAAAAAAAGGGAGGGGGACCCCATCCAAAACTATGACCACAACTTGCAACAAATCCACATGAACCAAGCTTCAACTCTCAACCTTTCTCCTATTAGAAAAAAAATATAAAAAAAAATTATATAAAAAAAAAAAGTTCTTAGGGATCAAACTTGAGCTAGAGATTCACAAAAACACTCAATTGCGATTTCTCCGCAATCTTTGCCGCAGAATTGATTAATGATAGGTATGATGAAAAAAGGGAAGAGAAGTTCACCAATCTATGCATTTGGTAATCAGATTTCAAAAAATAGGAATGAATAACAACGCTCCAATCTGGCAAAACAGAAATCAGAAAGCAGCAAAAAGGATTGCAAATTCTGCCCAATTAAGAAGAAGAAGTAGACGAAAAAAACAAAACAAAAAAAAAAAAATCAAGAAAGAGATTAAAAGAAAAGAAAAGTAAAAAAAAAAAAAAAAAAACCCAAATTCCTGAAAAAAAAAAAAAATAAAAAGAAAAAGGAGAAAGAGGAAAGAGATGAAGGGGGGAGGGGGTACCCGAGGACGTTGACGCGGAGGTGGATGCTGAGCTCGAGGAAGAGGTCGTACATGTGGCCGAGGTCGGCGGCGTTGCCGTGGGAGTAGAGGAGGGTGGAGGCGGCGAGGGGGTTGCGGACGTGGAGGGCGACGATGTGGTTGCCGCGGCGGGTGGGGAGGCGGAGCACCTCCACGTTCTCCCGGTGGGGGAACCGGCTCAGCGTCACCAGCCCCGTCTCCGCCTCCGTCGCCAGCTCGTACGACGCCGGCTGCGGCGGGAAAAACGCCAGCTTCGACGCCATCGACGACGTCACGCCGCCCATCCCCACGCTCGGGCCCCCACCTACCTACACACTGCCTGCCCTGCCTGCCTCGATCGGCTCTGTGTTTCCCTCTTTTTCTCTCTCCTTTTCTCTCTTTTCCGTGGGAACGAAGCGACGAGGTGAGGAGAGCAGAGAGCAGAGAGAGAGCAGAGAGAGAGAGAGTACGGAGAGTTATGATGGGGCTGCTGCTGCGGTATTATATAACTCGGTAAATTTGCTCCAATGGACACAGACCGAGACGAGTGGCAGCTTTCTCTCTCTCTTAATTTGTTTCCTTTCTTACCATGTTGCTACGGATTGAGATTGTTCATGGACTGTCTCGTTACACTTTGATTAAATTATTACCTCACCTAGAGTGTGCTTTTTTAAGTATATATTTTATTTTATTTTTTTTAATTTTTCAGATCTATAATATTAACTATACTAAATAATAAAATTTAAATTTTTTCTTGAAACAAAAATTTTACACATTGAAGAGGTAAAAAGCTAAAAATATACTATACTTATTTTTGAATGGATAAAATATACACCATTCCGTCCATATAAGGTGTATGAGTAATTTTGCTCACTTTCATAAGCATACAAGCTTCATTCTTAAAAATGAAATATAGACATGCATATACAACTCCAAAAATATAATATCTCTAGTTTTATTATTTTATTTGATTTTATATAGTTGGTATTTTTGCAGCAAAAGATTTTTTAGTTAGCAGATCATCTTACTTTCATCATCTTCTTTATCAATTTGGTTATAGTTTTGTCACGATTTTTTAAAAAAGCATTCATTCTAGAACTATTCTAGCATGCTCAATTCTCTTAACCTCTTAGATCTTACTACCATCCAAAATATTATAGTCGGATTAAAAAAAATAATTTTATTATATTATTTACATATAAAATTAATTTAAATTTCGAGAGTCCCGTTTAAGCCCATACATCAACGACTTAAGCAAACTCATAAATATCAGGCGATGTGAGACTCATTTCATATTTTCGGCTGGTGAATAACTCTGATACCAACTGTGAGGCCCCAACTTCTCAAGGAGTCTCTCATTTTAAAACTACTCTACCTCTAGCACGTTCAACATTCTTAACCTCTTAGATCTTGCTACCACACTGTAATCGAATTAAGAAATTTAGTCATGTTATATTATATTATATATATATATATATATAAAATTCAAATTTCGAGAATGTTATAAGTTTCCGTTGTAGTAATTCAACACAAATGCATATATTGATCAAAATATAATATATTTATTTTTACATGCAGTTACAGCGGTAATACAAAAGCAGCCGCTTACAACTGAATAGTATTTTGAACAAATTTCACTAATATTTTCCAAACTATTGTACGGATGATAGTTTTGGCCTCAATTTTAATCTGTTATATTTTAGTTAAAATTAGCAGCTGTGTATTAATTTAGTTTTGTTACTATATTTTTTTTTATTCAAACTTACATAAAAATTGATTTAGACATTTTTCTCACAAATAAAAAAAATACAGAAAGAGTAAAAATACTTTTAGACATTTTTGCATAAAATATTTATTAGTTTTGCGTTTTTGTAAAATTGGACCATCTTTTTTTATTTTGCCGATTCGAATAGTATTTTTTAAAAATTAATCAAAATGCGCATATTCTCTCTTTCCTTCCTTCTTTAATATTTCTCCTCCTTCCTTTTCTCCTTCCTTCTCCACTGCCTGCACCTTGCTGTCGCGTTTTTCTCCCTACCCTACTTCTCTGTTGCCATTTACGGTGGCCGCATGGGCTCGAACGTGGTATGGATCACAGAGGTGAGGGTGTGGGTAGTAGTGCAGCTCAATGCAGCAGGGTACCGAAACTAAAGGAAGTAGAGAAATAACTCTTGTTTTTTTATATTCTCTTTATTCTTTCTCCATTAAAAGAATAAAATATTACATTATGTAACTATATATTGCACTAGTTGATTACTGCAACAACAGACCATAAAAATAGTACAATATATAGTCAAATAGTATAATATTTTTATTCTTTTTAGTGGAGAAAGAACAAAAAAATCAAGAAGAAGAGGGCATTGACATCCCCTTCCTCTCCTTCCTTCTCCTCCATCGCTCACACATTGTCATCGTTGCAACCTCAAACTCCAACTCATCGTCGTCAACGGGAACACATATGAGATTACCGCCGAAGCGCCCGTCCTAGATTTGCGACGATGGGAGTAGAGTGGAAAGAAGAAGAGAAATAGAGGCGGAAGGCGGAAGAGGAGGAGGAGGACGGAGGAACCAGCCGCGTTGAAGGAGATGAGAGGAATGAAAGAAAGAAAGAAAAAAGAAGTAAGAACATTTTGATCAGATTTTTAAAATTCTAGGCCAAATTTGTAATATTAAAAAAAAAAGAGTTGAATTTGTAAAAATACAAAATTAATAATTTTTTTATGGAAATTGCTTTTTTTTTCTTTTTTTTTTCTTTTTTGCAAACTAGCTGTCAATATGAAATTTGTATTTCAAAAATTTTCTAAGGTTATATGATATAGTAAAATTCTAATCACAAATAATATAATAATTTTAAATTAAAACAATATTATTTTTTACGACGGATAGAAGTGTGCATATTAAATATTATTATTTTTACAAAATATATACTGAGCATAGAGAATATTTTATCTCAAAATAATTTCACTAAAATTAATTTTATGTTATTTTATTTTTTTCTCTAATTTGAAGTTAGCGAATATACTCTCTGCTTTTCATAAAAGAGCTATGCTATCTATACATCTATTTTTGAATGTATATCTTATATTTTATCTATCTAAGAATGAGGTATAGTCCACTGGTCACTTCAAAGTGACCAGTAAAATATATTTCATCCTAAAATAAATTGAATATATATCTAACATTTTTCTTTATAGAAAGAGAGAGAAGAATTTTAATATAATGTTAATGTGCGGCAAATTCACACTAGCGTTAAATTATCCATACTCACTAACAAAAAAAAATTATATTATATATTCTTACATAATAATAATATATGAAATCAGTATTTTGTTTAAGAGGAATGCTATTTGTACACTCAATCATGGGTGTACATTTTACACCCTAATTCATCCAAATATAAGAGACTTTTTCATCCATTATATCAAATGATAGATAAAATTCACACTTAAATGAATGAGACGTAAAATATACATTTTTTAGGGGTATATAGTTAGTTTTTTCCTTTGTTTACCGCACGTAGCAGTACTCTTTCCTAATTTTCTTTTATTATTTTTCTTTTTTGTTTTCAGAAAGAAATTGGTGTGTGATGGTGGGTTTGAGAGAGATGGGTGTCCTTCTCTGGGCTTTTACTAAAAGGATGATTGGCCATACACCCGTGTTCAGAGGAGATGGGCACCTCAAAACCGTACGTACCGTCACATTTAAGAGGGATAAGAGGAAGTATTTATTACTTTACAAACTTAATTGTCACACATTAATAATGTACAAAAAAAAAAAAAAAAAAAAAAGGAAAAAATATGAACTATTTAAAAATATACAAAAATTATTGTAATTTAGTTGTCTAATCTTATAAATTTTATATTATAATTTTTTAATTTATTTGATTTGAGTTAGTTGATGATATTTTTATTTTAAAATTTAAATTAATTATTTATTTTACTAAATTTATAATTAAAAAAATTATATAAAATATACTAACTAAATATTTAAATATAAATTATGCATTCAAATTTTATAGCCAAAATATCGTTGACTGGCTGAAATCAAATAAATTAAAACGGTAAGATAATAAAATCAAAATTTATAGAGATTGAAAAGCTAAATCAAAATAGCTTATAGTCTAAATAAGTTTTATACATTTTTACCCGTTATGTTATAGTGCCTCTGTTGGGGCCGAAAATGTCACATTGATCGTTGACCGGGCTCGGTCGTCGATCGGTCCCGTGGGGTGACCCTTGAGATGTGATGCGCCACGTGCCAATGGATCAAGCGATCGGGCCGAGGAGGGATCTGCTCGGCCGGATTCTTCTCAATCAAACTCTCGCGACTACCCGACTTATATTAGCCGAATCGCAATGTGGAGGTAGAGAGAGCTCGGTCTAGAATAGCCAAACCGGGATGTGGAGACAAAAATTTTGTGACACCCCCGGAATTTGGATTAGTCCTCTATATAAATGATATAATAGGACTAAATCTCTAACCCGGCTATAGCATTTTGGATGGTAGCAAGATCCAAGAAGAACATGAGAGTTAAGCGTGCTAGGGCTAGAGTAGTTCTAAGATGGGTGACCCCCTGGGAAGTGGGGCGTCACAGTTGGTATCAGAGCCATTCACCAGCCGGAAATATGAGATGAGTCTCGGCTGAGCCAGGGTTATAGCGGGTAGAGCGAGGCTCCCCGGCTAATGACCGTTGTGAGTGGAGTGCAGCTCCTCACAAGGTCGGCTAAGGCTAGCGAGACGAGTCTCACATCGCCTGGTGCTTGTGAGTGTGCTTGAGCCTGACGTGGACGTCAGGGCTTAAAGGGGGGAAGAATGTGACACCCCCGGAATTTGGATTAGTCCTCTATATAAATGATATAATAGGACTAAATCTCTAACCCGGCTATAGCACATTTTGAATGGTAGCAAGATCCAAGAGGAACATGAGAGTTAAGCGTGCTAGGGCTAGAGTAGTTCTAGGATGGGTGACCCCCTGGGAAGTGGGGCGTCACAGATTTGGCACTGTTAAGGAGTCAATTAGGAATTTGTATTGACTGGAGTGGGGTTATAAAACTAACCGGTAGCCGGTTACAAATTAATCTACTCCTAGAAAATACGGTAAAGTGTTAGCAACGAGCGCACAAACTAAACAAAATCAATTGGCGATCACGACAAAGAAGTAAATCCAAAATTGCACGACAGAGAATTAACACACATATTTACGTGGAAACCCTTTGCAGTGAAAAAACCACGGGCGAAAGAGGAGAGATTTCACTATGTAGAAAAGAGGGAATACAAGAGTTCTGTATCATACATCGCTCGATCTCACTTTAGGGCAAATAAAAGAGAAATTAGGGTTTTTCCTTAGCGGATCGAATCCGTACCGCGGGGGGCTCCGCCACAGACATCCACAAAATTTCCTGTCGCACCGCGAAGCCGTCGGCGAACCTGAATCATAATATCGAAGCGATTCTGATTTTGAGTCACATCTAACATAAAAGTTATCTAGAAAAGCAGTAAATGCAGATATGAAAGATATGAAAAAGCAGGGGTGGTCACTGGCTTAGAAGGTTGAGGACCCATTTCCCTTCGTTGGTTTGTTTATTTATACATTTACAAACCAAGTATATAACCGCCGATTTTAAAAATCGGCGTGACATAAGGGGAATCATCGTAAATTCCTCAACTATTTTATTTTGAGTTGGTTCTCATTAATAGAATAGTAGTCATTTTTCTGTCCAAATTCATCTCCTAATCGACGCACCGAAGCACGATTTTCAGCGCTTTTCAATGCTGGGCGCCGCTTGCCGTTTCTGTGTTAGTTACGAGATTAGCGCCCAAATCTCGTACTCATTCCTTCCAGAGTTTTTTTTATCTTCGGCTTGAGCAGCTGAGAATTGAACCTTGATTTCGCCTCTTTTATCGCTTGACTTAGACAATTTGATATTTGTCTTCGGCCGAGGACGATCTTGAATGAGACGATAATTCTCTTGTTGACCGCTTCTCCTATTGGTTGATGCCTTTAGCCGATGGGATATGTCGCGTGCCGCTCTCTCACGTTGACCGAGGCTCGTCTTAATCAAGACGCGGATCCCTCTTCGTTGACGCATTTTTTTGTCGGCTGATGTCTTTAACTGATGGTATACGCTATGTGTCACTTTCTCGAGTAGTAAAAATTTTGGTCTCAATATTCTCAAAATAGACAACAAAATACTAAGAGTAAGCAAACGACAAATCTTTATGACATAAATCTTTGGAGCCATTTCTGATGATCCGGACTCCCGCAGGAACTGTGCAACATTAAACTGACTGTAGGAAGCTTATTCGGTGAAACAGAGCTTGTAAAAATGAAATTGGACATTTAAAATTGACTCTGCGCGAAAAACGGAGCAAATGGAATTTTTTGGGAGCTTTCGGCAAAATTTCGGATGAGAATTTGGCGAAATGGACGTCGTATTTGGACTCGGCGCGCGAAAACGATCGAAACGGTATATTTACTTTAATTTTTCGGCACCTCGGTACTGTTCACGCCGGAACAGTAACTCCGGCCGCCGAAATTACTGTTCCGGCGACCGGCGAGCGGCGGCGGGCAGCGGCGGAGTGCGGAGGCACGCGGCACGGGCAGCGCGGGCAGGCGCGGGCAGGCGCTCGGGTGCGCGGTCCATGGGCCTGGCGTGCACCGGGAGCACCGAAGACCTCCTGCGCCACGTGGCGCTTCCCCATTGGCCGGCTGGCTTCTAGAAGCATGTGGGAAGGTGACACGTGGCAGCACCCGGTTGGCCGACATCTTCCGGAAGACCCGGCGCGGGGACCGGGCTTGTGCACCACGTGGACACGTGGCGGCTTCTGAGTGGCCCTTGCACAGGCTGTTTCCTGTTTTGTGGACACGTGGCGCGTTTTGGTTGGCCCGTTTCGGTGTTTCCTGTTCGGATCCGATCCTGTGTGGAGCCCCAGCCCATTATAAATAGGGTCCCCCACCCCTCCTCATTCCCACCTCAATTTTTGTGCCGTAGAGAGAGAATCTGAGGTTGGGCCCTTTAGGAAAAATATTCCTCTCTCTCTCATCTCTCTCTCCTCCAGATTTTAGAATTTTTGAAGATACCGTTAGTGAGTTATCTGCGACGCGGCGCACTATGACGGTTTTCTTTTTTGGCCCATTTCCCGTCGCAGTTCAATCGAAAATTCCCTGTGTGCTAACCAGGAGGAATTTTTGGACGATTTTCACGGCAGCGCGTTCCTAAGAGGTAAGGCTTTGATTTTCGTGTTGATCACTTTGCTCCATTTAGTACTTTTGGTACGATTCCCGAGGTCTCTTTGACCCCCCTTTTTGCTGTGGAAATTTCTGGACAGTATCGACTTCTCCGATTTTTATCTTGGTGTAGGAGCATCAGATCGAGACGTTTAAAGAGTCGATTTTGATCTACTCTTCGCGAGGAACTCAACCGTAATTTTTTTGGATTTTTCTGAGTAATATACAGAGGTGAAAAACTCCTCTCTTTTCGTGCTATTTGAAAAACAGCAAAAGCTGTATTTTTATGAATAATATAGTTACACCCTGTGCAATGTGTGTTGCTGTAGGGCACCGTTTTCGGCAGACAGCAGTTCTAGGGGACTGTGGGCAGCCAGGAGACTATCTGGGTGTGATTTGAGCTGTTCGAGGTGGGCGGTTGTTGCTTACCTCATTTTTGACAAGCTCACTGGGATTACTGGAACTCCCCTAAAATTTAATATGACAATTGATGAGAACCACTGGGACAAACTAAAACGATAATTGATAAGAACCATTGGGACACACTGACAGGACAACTAACAGGACAAACTAACAGGACAACTAACAGGACAATTGATGAGAACCGCTGGGACGAACTCTCCTAAAATTTAATATAACCCCACAGATAACTTATATTGGGACACTGTGATTCGGACAAAGGCTATAATCTCGCATGCAATAACTTTTATAACAATCAATCTTTTTAAAATAAATATTTGACACTTTTCTACAGCTTTTAAATAATGGCATGCTTTCTTGCTCATCTAGTTAGCCACTATTTATTGCTACACTATCATCTTGGGATTTGTACATGTTTCATTATTGTCCTGTGCATCCAGAGGTTTGTTGCTCAAGTGTGAGCAGGGGTTTGGGATAGTGTAGTCGAGATTGCATTAGATTGTGGATTTGTGGGGTATTGCGATAACCGCAGACAGTAGGCGGTCGACCAGATGTTTATCCTTGCATCAGATTGGGGTTGAGTCCGGTTTATTGCATCAGCTGGGGATTGGGTTCTGTAGTGGATGGAGTTTCCCACTTTGATCATAGTTATGATCCAGTCCTGCTATATTGAGATATGTGATACAGAGATACTTGAGATACTGATGACAGAGATGCTTTACTCGTGTGGGTCGCTCCCCTCGAGTGCCAATCCTGGAGGTGGGCTTTTTCAGACCCAGCCGTGTGTGCCGGTCTGATACTTATGTTGGGATGCGAGCCGTGTGAGCCGATCCCGCGGTTTCGAGCCGTGTGTGCAGATTCCGTTGAGCAGGCAGTACCAGTTGTTACTGGTGTCTAGATTGGATTTATTTGGACAGATACCATTTCTGATGCATGCATACAGTTTTGACAGCATAGTAGTGGTAGTTTTCCTGTTTCAGCATCTTATGTATTTTACCACTTCTCCCTTTTGCCTCTACTAGTCCTAGTGGGTGCGTCAGAGTTGAGGTTTTACCCACTAGGGGAGGCTGCTGGTTTATCTGGTAGTTCTCACCCCCCATTGTTATTTTCTGTTTCTTTCTTCTCCTTTATTTTGCAGAGTCATCTGCAGGAGCTGCTAGGCCTTCGGCAGCGGATCGAGGTAAGGGGATCGCCGAATAAATAGATCTCCTGTGAGATTGAGAGCTGTAAATAGACATTGTACCCTTCACTCAGACTGTGGTATTCTCCTTTTATTTGGGTCTGGCTTCTGCCAGCAGGTTGTACTATTTGGTGAGCTGAGAGATTATTGTACTTATTACTGCTTTATTTGTAGTTCCAGTCTGAGATACTATGTGGTTATTCTACTTCAGCTCTGTATTATGCTCTTTTATTGTTCATATTATATCGGAGCAGGTTACCAGCGCTTCGTGTACTCGGGAAATCCCGTGTGCACGGCGGATCTGTTGGCGAGCCCGGGTTCCGGGGCGTGACAGATTAAGTTGGTATCAGAGCTTAGGGATAGGTCAGCTGGGACTTAGGAAACCCTAGGCTTTTGGGAGACCCTAGGATAATAGGGTACGAAAGACGTGATATTTGCGAAAGTCGTTGATTTATTGTTTGACTCTTCCAGTGAGAGAAGAGGGATCGACATGCCCAATTTCTGGTGAACCGTTATGTTGGCTGCAGACAACATAAAGTCACAGAAATATGGGGATGTCTTTGACTTTCGCTAGATTGGGTCGTGTAGGGATATGATACTAAGTGTGGTTTCTTGTGGTAGGATGCCTCCGCGACGTAGGATGTTGACGCGTTCTCAGCCTGATTCCCCTGAGCCCGACCAGGAGGAGTCCGGGCAGGGCCAGCAGAGTGATGTGCCAGAGCTACAAGCTCAGATAGCCCAGATGTCCGAGGCTGTTCGGCGTCAGGAGGAGGCTATGGGTCGGCTGACGCAAATGTTAGAACAGAGGGCGCAGCCGGAGAGTTCTCCCGTACCTTCTTCCCCTGCTGTGAATCCCCCAGCTGTACCGGTGACCCCGGCATCCCCTGTTGCTCGGGGTACTGGTGGACAGCCGACTGGGCTGACAGGATCTCTGACCCCGGCAGAACAGCGGGGAGTGGTGGACCTGTTGATGAGGTTCCGCCAGTTTGACCCACCCCATTTTTCGGGGCAAAATACAGAGCCGTAGGAGGCAGAGTCGTGGATCACGGTGATGGAGCGACGTTTTGAGACGTTGTTTATCGAGGAGCGATATCAGGTGGTATTAGCGACGAACTTTTTGGAGCACAACGCCGAGGCTTGGTGGCGGCGTGTTCGACCGGCTGGTCCGCCTGGGGCTCAGCTCCTGACCTGGGCGGAGTTCCGCAGTCTCATTCTCGGGGCTTTCTTCCCGGAAAGCGTCCGACAGAGATTGGAGGAGCAGCCGAGAAACCTTCAAACCATAATGCCCCAAGCTGCTCTGGGAGTAGATCATAATATCCCTGGAGGATCTAGTTACCAAAGCAATCAAGTACAGCTGGAGCACAATTCCTCAAACCAAAAGAGTGGCAGGGCGCTAATCAATCCAATTGGCCTTACTAAAACATAATGCCCCTACCGTGTCCTGAACACCATCTTGGCGAAATACTCAGCCGTATGATTCCAAAATCTGTACCTGCATCAATCGTACAACTGCCGGAGTATAATTCCATCAAAAGGTCCAGAATAATACTTGGACCTGTCTACACTCGACCCATAAAAGGGGCCTCACAGTCGTGTATCAACGATGTGGCATCACCACCGTATATCAACGGCGTGGCACTAGGTCAAACAGACCCCTCGATCCATCAGATCCTGCAACTGCGCCATCAGCTCTCACAGCTCTACTGGCAATATCCAATGAGGTGCTGTCGAGGGTGGCGCGGTTCCCCGAACCACGCCAAACTCAATCTCTATCTCCCTAACCGGCGGCATTATCAACAGCTCAGGTGAAATCACACCCGGAATCTCGTGGCAACAGAGATATCTTTGGGTCCCGGTGCCGCCGTAAGCACCTCTCACACTATCGCTATAACCAGTGTGCTCTAACGACCTCAACAACCAAATCTCCTCTCGTCTGCCTCGCAGAAGGTCAAAGTCCTCACCTCCCGCAGTCTAACATCCTGTGGCACTGTGCCAACCAAAACCCAAGCACTAGGTCGAAACGCCGAACTGCCATAATTACCAATAAGTCCACCCGTATAACTCGCGGCCTCAACTGCAAAGGACATAAACCACAAGGGAGCACAACCTCTGTCTCTGCTCACATTGAGGCGACGAAAAAAAGTCATCCGCAGATAACAAATCCACGCTACCGTTGCGCTACTCTGATATAGATGCTGATGCTGCCATCGGGGTCCACCCGATCTCTGGCATCTCGAAAATTCGCCATCCAGGTACGGAGATGAGAAATGCCTCTGCCGGTCAGTCTGTCCTCCATCACCCGACGCCAAGCGCCGATATCCAGAACTCGCCTCTGGCGGCCGATCCCTATCCAAAGAAACTGCAGCGTCATGCTCCACACACAATGCCTACCCATCGAAGCGTCAATAATTCAAAACGGAGGGACCAACTAAACTGAAAGGTATCCTGGCGCAAACCATTCCCCGTCAAACATATCCTATGCGCCTCGTCCCTCGAAACCTGGAGCGTGCAGTTCGACAACTGTATAAACTCCCTAGCACATGAAGGCTCACAGATAGTCTCTCCATCACCACCAACCCCAATTTTGCCTACAAGGGCTCCAACTCAAACCTGTGAATCGGGATGGTTCAGACTGCCGGGACTGGCTCCATCGACCAATGACGTCCCGAAGCTCAGCTACTATCCACTATCCACCCTGCCTCGGTGCCTCGGCACTACTCGTCGGCACGGAGGGGCTGCTCGCTCAGTCGGTGCCACAAGTGCAACTGAAGGTACCACTGCATAGGAAGAAAGTACTGGAGGACACTCAAGCGATACTGCAATTAACTGCGCTCTCAGCTCCAACAAGCGCATCAAACGTTCCATGGCCTCCTCCTGGCATCGGACAGCCTCCGACGTCTGTGCCATCTGGATCCATAACTCTTGGGTCTCGCTCTGCTCTGATAGCTCTGCCTCCCGCTGCTCGGGTTACTAATCCGATGCGGAAAGCGCATTCCTCACTGCACGACGTCTCACAAGCATCGTAGACCACTGCACAATAACAAACATCAGGACACAACAACCATACGACCCAATCCAGCGAAAGTCTAAGACATGTTATCAATTCCACAGCATTATGTTGTCTGCAGCCAACATAATCGCTTAGGAGCATAAACATGCCAATCACTCATCCCGTCTCATGGGAGAGGTACAAAACTCGATCAGGACTCTCGCTAAAAGTCACGACTCTCACGTAGTCATCCTAATGTCCAACCACAAGCCTAGGGTGTCTAAGTCCTCAATGACCATCCTAGAACTACTCTAGCTCTAGCACGCTTAACTCTCATGTTCCTCTTGGATCTTGCTACCATCCAAAATGCTATAGCCGGGTTAGAGATTTAGTCCTATTATATCATTTATATAGAGGACTAATCCAAATTCCGGGGGTGTTACATTCTTCCCCCCTTTAAGCCCTGACGTCCACGTCAGGCTCAAGCACACTCACAAGCACCAGGCGATGTGAGACTCGTCTCGCTAGCCTTAGCCGACCTTGTAAGGAGCTGCACTCCACTCACAACGGTCATTAGCCGGGGAGCCTCGCTCTACCCGCTATATAACCCTGGCTCAGCCGAGACTCATCTCACATTTCCGGCTGGTGAATGGCTCCGATACCAACTACATCTACCAGACTCCACTCTGCTCCCAAGCACGAGTGTAACATGCATCCCGCACTAAAAGATAACTCCTGACCACTCGGCCCACTACCCGGGCGAGGAAGAACACTATGTCCAGGAAAGTAGAAGTGTGGATGTCTAAAGCAGAAATAACCCTAGCCCAAGTGAGGGTTTTCTACTAGTCTGGTTACACATGCAACATATGACGGGGTGCTAGGTCAAGTTCCAATAACTATAATTTACAGATGGTAGAAAGCAAGGAGATGACAATACCATCAGATAATACAAGGAATAGCAATTCCTACATTCTAACATGCTGCACAAGCATTTCACTATCATGCATAGTCCTACTATAGCAGATTTAAAGCACAGTCCGTCAATCTTGGAGACAAGGCCACCCACCTGAAAATGCTAACTGTCCGGAGTCGCACAGCTGAGACAGTCCAGAAACAGATATCTCTACACACCCACCAATCCAACGATACAGGAACAGTGATCAATACCTCCTGGGTACAAAAACACAACCCAAAGTTACACTTAATTCCATAAAATCCAAGCATCACAAATCTGCTGGGAACAGTCCCCTTAATGCGAAATTTTCACCTGTAAAACGAACTCCAAAAATTCCAATAAAAATATCACAGCGAGCGTCTCGTCGAGACCTTCGAAACGGGTACCTGCACGCCCAAATCCGAGCCCCGTAGGCCGAGTTACAAATTCCACAGTACAGGTGCGCAAACACTCACAACCACACAACTGTAAACTCAAACACAGATAAAAGGGGAATAGTATACCTTCGGGCAAGCCTCAGAAAAATCCCGGAAAAATACAATGATAATCCTTGCGACGAGTAGATCCAAAAAGTGTATAGGCTCGTCTCGATCCGACACTCGGGTGCGGAGATAAAATTCCGGCAAGGGGCCGCTGTCCAAAAACTCCACCAGAAAACAGCGGCTTAGAAATGCCTCGAAAACCATGTCATAAACTCTGAATCCAGCAAGATGATCAACACGAAAATCGAAGACGTACCTCTCATGATTCCAACGCCGTAGAAATCGTCCAAAAATACTGACAGAGTAGCTCTGTAGACCTCTCAGATCAAACTGCGACGATAACGGGCCTCCGATGAAAAAACGCCACACTGCGCTCCGATGCCGAAGTCGTCGATGCCGCGGCTTCCAAAAAATCCGGGCCTCCGCCAGATGATGCGCAGCACAAAGATCTCCATCTTTACTTAAGGGTGCAAGGGGAAGGGAGCTCTGGAAAGGGGGCAAAAAGCCCCAGCCAACCGCCTATTTATAGGCCCAGCCCAAAAATCCGACTTTGGACTTTTGGGCCAAAGTTCCGGGCGCCCGGAACATTCGGGCCGCTACAGTGTTGGGCCCGGCCCAACACTGTGCGCGCCCGAAAGCCCGAGGGCCCGCCACGCGTCCCGCCGACGCCGCCTGCGCCCGGCGCACGCGCGCCCGCCAACTGCGCAGCGCCACGTGTCCCGACACGCGGGCGTGCGCAGCTGCACCCGACCAACCGCGGGGCGCCACGTGGCGCCCCCACGTCGCCCCCGACCGCGCCGACGCCGCGCCCACGTGCGCGACCGCGCCTCCCGCTGCCGAACGTCGGGCACGCGCCCCGAGGCACCTGCCTCCCGTCGCGTGGACCGCGCGCACCAGAACCCGCCAACCAAAATCAGCCACGTGTCCGCACCCGGTCCACCGTGCACCCGCGACGATCCCGTGGACCGCGCCTGCTGCGCCCGCCAACTGGGAGCCGCCACGTGGCCAGCCCCCGGGTGCACGCCTCCGCGGTGGACCGCGCGCCTCCGCCGCCGCCAGCCGCCGCGCTCCGCCGCCCGCCGCCGCCCCTCCGGCGGCCGGAACAGTACCAATCACCTCGAAATCCGTGCCGGGTCATCCGGGCTCCGAAAAATACAAGTAAATAGTCCATCTTGACCGTTTTCGCGCGCTGAATCCAAATCCGAAGTCCGATTTGCCAAATTCCTCTTCTAAAATTTGCCGAAAATTCCCGGAGAAGTGTTCTTTACTCAAATTTCGCGCTGAGTCCAATTTTAATAACCATTTCGCGCGAAACCACATCAAAACATCCGACGGGGTCCTCCGATCACTCACGTGATCCATTATACACCCGAAGTCCATCACTTGAGTCCAAATTGGTGCAGAAACACCGCCGACATGCCACATAGGCCTCCAGAAGCTGCTAATCGCACTGTAGAAGCCCTGCGGAGATCTGGGTCACCACATCGTGCCCCTTTTCGGCCCCCGCCACCCCTTCTTCAGCATCTGCTCCATCTTCATCTCAACAGCGGTCGACGGCTCAGCGGCCATATGCTCCAGCAAACAGGCCATCTTCTTCCCATCCCACGGAGTATCGCCCTCCAGCTCAAAGTGGGCGAGTGTATGCGGCGCAGGTAGAGGACTCTTCAGCCGCAGATTATGTGGTGGCAGGTATCACCTTACTTTCTGACATTAGGACTCGTACTTTATTTGATACGGGAGCATCACATTCTTTTATTAGTAAATCATTTGCATCATTACATGGGTTAGAGGTAGGACCTTTACCACGTGCGCGAGAGGTTCAGATTCCCGATCACACCTTGCACTTAGAGGAGTGTTGTTGGTCCTGCCCGATGCAAATCGAGTCCTGGATTATGCCAGCAGACCTGTTGGTCCTGAGACAATTGAAGGACTTCGATGTGGTCCTCGGGATGGACTGGCCGGCTCGGTATTTTGCGATTATTGACTGTGCCGCAAGGACCGTCACTTTTAGAGAGCCAGGCCAGGAGATGTTGGTTTATCGGGGATGTCAGAGTGCTTTCTTTGCCTTTATGGTTTTGACTTCCCGAGCAAAGCAGATGATCCGTCGAGGATGTGTAGCCTTTTTGGCTAGTGTTGTTGAGGGGCCTACGGCGGCGCCGGGACTCGGGGATATCCCTATTGCTCGCGAGTTCCCGGATGTTTTTCCCCCTGAGCTTACTAGCATGCCGCCAGATAGGAAAATTGAGTTCGTGATTGACGTAGTTCCAGGAACTGCGCCAATCTCTAAGGCTCCTTACCGGATGGCACCGGCTGAGTTGCGAGAGCTTAAGGCGCAACTTCAGGATTTAATGGATAAGGGTTTTATTAGGCCGAGTGTATCGCCTTGGGGAGCGCCGGTGCTATTCGTGAAAAAGAAGGATGGGTCACTTCGATTGTGTGTGGACTATAGGGAATTAAATAAAGTGACCATCAAGAACAAGTACCCTTTGCGGCGCATCGATGATCTTTTTGATCAGCTGCAAGGGTCTTGTGTCTTCTCTAAGATAGATTTGCAGTCCGGTTACCACCAGTTGAAGGTGAAGGCCGAGGATATTCCGAAGACGACATTCAGATCACGGTACGGGCATTATGAATTCACAGTTATGCCTTTTGGGCTAACTAATGCCCCTGCCGCGTTCATGGATTTAATGAACCGGATCTTCCGACCGTACTTAGATCGATTCGTGGTAGTGTTCATTGATGATATCTTGGTCTACACCCGAAGTGATGCGGAGCATGAGGAGCACTTGAGGATTGTGCTGCAACTTCTACGAGAGAAGAAGTTGTTTGCCAAGCTGGCAAAGTGCGAATTTTGGCTTCGGGAGGTAGTCTTCTTGGGCCATGTGATTTCCGCTGCAGGTGTGGCGGTGGACCCAGCGAAGATTGAGGCAGTCCGTGATTAGCCCCGACCGACGACGGTTCCTGAGGTACGTAGCTTTATGGGTTTAGCTGGGTATTACCGTCGGTTTGTGGAAGGCTTTGCGAAGCTCTCCACACCCCTCACTCGCTTGACGCGTAAGGGAGTAAAGTTTATCTGGAGTGAGGACTGTCAAAAGAGCTTTGAGGAGCTGAAGAATAGACTGATGACCGCTCCTATCCTTTCCCTTCCTGTTATGGGAAAAGGATATGTGATCTACAGCGATGCATCACACAGTGGACTCGGATGTGTGTTGATGCAGGAAGGGAGGGTAATTGCATATGCATCAAGACAACTCAAAGAATATGAGAAAAATTACCCTACCCATGACTTGGAGCTTGCTGCTGTAGTGTTTGCACTGAAGCTTTGGCGTCAATATCTATATGGGGAGCATTGTGAAATCTATACCGACCACAAGAGCCTAAAATACCTATTCACACAGAAGGAGTTGAATTTGAGGCAACGTAGGTGGTTAGAGCTATTAAAGGATTATGATGTAGATATTCTCTACCACCCGGGCAAGGCTAATGTGGTCGCTGACGCCTTGAGTAGAAGAGCGGTGCAAAGTTTGTCTATGTTGATCACAGACCAAGCGCCGCTATTAGAGGAGATGAGACGACTCGAGATAGAGGTTGTGTCCCCTGGGGTCACTGCTAGACTGACATCTTTAGTCTTGCAGCCCACTCTGCTGGACAGGATCAGGGAGAAACAGAGTGAGGACCCCCACTTGACCAGGATTAGAGATCAGATTCCGAGTAATCAGTCTGGGGACTTTACGGTAGATGCCTCTGGAGTACTGAGGTACAGGAACCGAGCATGTGTGCCAATAGATGTGGAGATTAGAGAACAGATATTGCGAGAGGCCCATTATACACCTTATACCCTACATCCTGGTGGGACTAAGATGTATAAGGACCTCAAGGCACACTTCTGGTGGAAAGGCATGAAAAGGGATATTGGGAGATTTGTGGCCCAGTGTTTAACTTGTCAGCAGGTGAAAGCTGAGCATCGAGTGCCAGCTGGCAAGTTACAGAGTCTCCCAATTCCCGAGTGGAAATGGGACCACATTACGATGGACTTTGTGGTCGGACTACCGAAGGCACAAGGAGGAGCCGATACGATCTGGGTAGTTGTAGATCGACTTACCAAGTCGGCGCACTTTCTGCCCATGCAGACTACGTGGCCACTTGAGCGACTAGCCCAGCTTTATCTAGACGAGATAGTTAGATTATATGGAGTACCAGCCTCCATTGTATCAGATAGAGACCCGAGGTTTGTCTCGCGTTTCTGGATGAGTTTGCAGACAACCTTGGGAACTCAGCTTAGGTTCAGTACTGCTTTTCATCCGCAGACGGATGGACAGTCAGAACGGACGATACAAATCCTGGAGGACATGCTGAGGGCTTGTGTCTTGGATTTCGGCGGAGGGTGGATTCGACACTTATCCTTGGCTGAGTTCGCGTACAACAATAGCTTTCAAGCAAGCATTCAGATGGCTCCGTTTGAAGCGTTGTATGGACGCAAGTGTCGATCACCGCTTTATTGGAGTGACGTGGGCGAGAGGCGGACCTTGGGACCAGATATATTGTTAGAGGCAGAGGAGAAGGTCCGAGTGATTCAACGGCATCTTCAAACCGCCCAAAGCCGACAAAGGAGTTATGCCGATATTCGGCGACGAGACTTAGAATTTCAAGTTGGAGAGCACGTATTCCTGAAAGTCTCGCCGTCCAAAGGAATAAGGAGATTCGGCATTCGTGGAAAGCTTAGCCCCCGATACATTGGACCCTTTGAGGTATTGGAGCGTATCGGGCCAGTTGCCTATCGACTTGCACTTCCTCCGAGGCTTGCTGGTGTCCATGATGTGTTTCACGTTTCTACTTTGAGGAAGTTTGTCTTCGACCCATCGCACGTCATCGACTTCACACCGCTTGAGATTAGCGAAGATTTGAGGTATGAGGAGCGCCCACTGCGAATTCTGGGCCGAGAGGTGAGAGAATTGCGCAATCGGGCCATTGCCTATGTGAAAATCCAATGGGGCAATCATGACGAGCGCGAGGCTACATGGAAGCTCGAGTCGGAAATGAGGGATGCTCACCCCTACTTATTCGAGACATCGGACTGAGGATTATTGTTTAGTCTCGTTTCGAGGACGAAACTCTTTTTAGTGGGGGAGGATGTGATGATCCGGACTCCCGCAGGAACTGTGCAACATTAAACTGACTGTAGGAAGCTTATTCGGTGAAACAGAGCTTGTAAAAATGAAATTGGACATTTAAAATTGACTCTGCGCGAAAAACGGAGCAAATGGAATTTTCCGGGAGCTTTCGGCAAAATTTTGGATGAGAATTTGGCGAAATGGACGTCGTATTTGGACTCAGCGCGCGAAAACGATCGAAACGGTATATTTACTTTAATTTTTCGGCACCTCGGTACTGTTCACGCCGGAACAGTAACTCCGGCCGCCGGAATTACTGTTCCGGCGACCGGCGAGCGGCGGCGGGCGGCGGCGCACGGCGGCGGGCAGCGGCGCAGCGGCGGAGTGCGGAGGCACGCGGCACGGGCAGCGCGGGCAGGCGCGGGCAGGCGCTCGGGTGCGCGGTCCATGGGCCTGGCGTGCACCGGGAGCACCGAAGACCTCCTGCGCCACATGGCGCTTCCCCATTGGCCGGCTGGCTTCGTGGGAAGGTGACACGTGGCAGCACCCGGTTGGCCGACATCTTCCGGAAGACCCGGCGCGGGGACCGGGCCTGTGCACCACGTGGACACGTGGCGGCTTCTGAGTGGCCCTTGCACAGGCTGTTTCCTGTTTTGTGGACACGTGGCGCGTTTTGGTTGGCCCGTTTCGGTGTTTCCTGTTCGGATCCGATCCTGTGTGGAGCCCCAGCCCATTATAAATAGGGTCCCCCACCCCTCCTCATTCCCACCTCGATTTCTGTGCCGTAGAGAGAGAATCAAAGGTTGGGCCCCTTAGGAAAAATATTCCTCTCTCTCTCCTCTCTCTCTCCTCCAGATTTTAGAATTTTTGAAGATACCGTTAGTGAGTTATCTGCGACGCGGCGCACTGCGACGGTTTTCTTTTTTGGCCCATTTCCCGTCGCAGTTCAGTCGAAAATTCCCTGTGTGCTAACCAGGAGGAATTTTTGGACGATTTTCATGGCAGCGCGTTCCAAAGAGGTAAGGCTTTGATTTTCGTGTTGATCACTTTGCTCCATTTCGTACTTTTGGCATGATTCCCGAGGTCTCTTTGACCCCCCTTTTTGCTGTGGAAATTTCTGGACAGCATTTACTTCTCCGATTTTTATCTTGGCGTAGGAGCATCAGATCGAGACGTTTAAAGAGTCGATTTTGATCTACTCTTCGCGAGGAACGCAACCGTAATTTTTCTGGATTTTTCTGCGTACTATACAGAGGTGAAAAACTCCTCTATTTTCGTGCTATTTGAAAAACAGCAAAAGCTGTATTTTTATGAATAATATAGTTACACCCTGTGCAATGTGTGTTGCTGTAGGGCACCGTTTTCGGCAGACAGCAGTTCTAGGGGACTGTGGACAGCCAGGAGACTATCTGGGTGTGATTTGAGCTGTTCGAGGTGGGCGGTTGCTGCTTACCTCATTTTTGACAAGCTCACTGGGATTACTGGAACTCCCCTAAAATTTAATATGACAATTGATGAGAACCACTGGGACAAACTAAAATGATAATTGATAAGAACCATTGGGACACACTGACAGGACAACTAACAGGACAAACTAACAGGACAACTAACAGGACAATTGATGAGAACCGCTGGGACGAACTCTCCTAAAATTTAATATAACCCCACAGATAACTTATATTGGGACACTGTGATTCGGACAAAGGCTATAATCTCGCATGCAATAACTTTTATAACAATCAATCTTTTTAAAATAAATATTTGACACTTTTCTACAGCTTTTAAATAATGGCATGCTTTCTTGCTCATCTAGTTAGCCACTATTTATTGCTACACTATCATCTTGAGATTTGTACATGTTTCATTATTGTCCTGTGCATCCAGAGGTTTGTTGCTCAAGTGTGAGCAGGGGTTTGGGATAGTGTAGTCGAGATTGCATTAGATTGTGGATTTGTGGGGTATTGCGATAACCGCGGACAGTAGGCGGTCGACCAGATGTTTATCCTTGCATCAGATTGGGGTTGAGTCTGGTTTATTGCATCAGCTGGGGATTGGGTTCTGTAGTGGATGGAGTTTCCCACTTTGATCATAGTTATGATCCAGTCCTGCTATATTGAGATATGTGCTACAGAGATACTTGAGATACTGATGACAGAGATGCTTTACTCGTGTGGGTCGCTCCCCTCGAGTGCCAATCCTGGAGGTGGGTTTTTTCAGACCCAGCCGTGTGTGCCGGTCTGATACTTATGTTGGGATGCGAGCCGTGCGAGCCGATCTCGCGGTTTCGAGCCGTGTGTGCAGATTCCACTGAGCAGGCAGTACCAGTTGTTACTGGTGTCTAGATTGGATTTATTTGGACAGATACCATTTCTGATGCATGCATACAGTTTTGACAGCATAGTAGTGGTAGTTTTCCTATTTCAGCATCTTATGTATTTTACCACTTCTCCCTTTTGCCTCTAGTAGTCCTAGTGGGTGCGTCAGAGTTGAGGTTTTACCCACTAGGGGAGGCTGCTGGTTTATCTGGTAGTTCTCACCCCCCATTGTTATTTTCTGTTTCTTTCTTCTCCTTTATTTTGCAGAGTCATCTGCAGGAGCTGCTAGGCCTTCGGCAGCGGATCGAGGTAAGGGGATCGCCGAATAAATAGATCTCCTGTGAGATTGAGAGCTGTAAATAGACGTTGTACCCTTCACTCAGACTGTGGTATTCTCCTTTTATTTGGGTCTGGCTTCTGCCAGCAGGTTGTACTATTTGGTGAGCTGAGAGATTATTTTACTTATTACTGCTTTATTTGTAGTTCCAGTCTGAGATACTATGTGGTTATTCTACTTCAGCTCTGTATTATGCTCTTTTATTGTTCATATTATATCGGAGCAGGTTACCAGCGCTTCGTGTACTCGGGAAATCCCGTGTGCACGGCGGATCTGTTGGCGAGCCCGGGTTCCGGGGCGTGGCGGATCTGTTGGCGAGCCCGGGTTCCGGGGCGTGACACCATTAGTTCAAGATTTATAATATTTTAAAAGTATTATATTTTATATTTAGAGTGATAAATCGGTAACTAACTTATCGAGACAATTGAGTTGGAGGCTTTTAAGAACTAATGTATTTTTGTTAATTGACTACTGATGATTTGTATCAAGCATGAAAAGGAGACCACCACCTAATTCATGATAATTTAGTATACCAACCATGTAGAAATCTATAATAATTTTACTATTTTATTAACACTTTTTACAAGTACCTAATTTAAGTTAAATAATAATTATTACAATATTTTAAATAAAAAAATATAAAGAATTATCGAAATATTATGAACTGTGAATTAAACATGTGTGTGGCTTATAGAATCCAAGAATCTAAATAGAAGAAAAACCACCTAGAGGGGAGTGAATAGGTTTAAACGATAAAATTGATTAGAGTAGTCTAATGAGATCCGAACTCGATGAAGTAAAAATGCCACCGGAACGGTCTCGTCGAGTTGAACGATATGGAGTTATCCGATTTTGAATTTGACGAGCCCAATCCATCAAAAAACGTGCATAAAATTAGTATTTACGAAGAAGTGACTAATGCGGCCTATCAAGACGCAAACGCGGCAAAACAAACTTGCTATCTAAACGGTCTCATCGAGCTGAACAATGTAGTGTCGTCCTTTTTTATGTTCAACAACCCGAAAACCTAAAAAAACGTAAAAAATAGTGTTTTCAGAGTAAGTTGACAAATCACCGAATATTTTATGCAATTTTTGGATTTGTTAGAGGTCTAGATGTAATTGTGACTACATAGGCTGCCTCGGGCAGTGTGCACATGATCTCTAAACTTTTCGTTCGAGATCCGATGGCTTCCGTTAAGTGAATTTTGATTAACGCGTCGTAAATCGACAAAGCCGCCGGTTTATCGTTGCTTCGGTGCAAAACGCGCGATCTAGGTGAATCAATGGATCACTTATGATTGCCAGGTATCCCTGGCTATTCCCGACACTGTCCTGACTGGTCCAGTGACTTTCGTTTCACGTTGGTGATTTTCGTAGCCGAAGTCGGCTTTTCCAGATGCGTTTTCGGTAATTATGGCACCGATTCAGTCTAGGTTTGCACAGAGTTAGTTGTTGCTGCCCGAACACCTTAAACGGAGTGTCCCGGGGCAGCATACGATGTTTCATTAAGTTCGGCAAAATCGGACCATTAGTGGTCAATCGGCGAATTTCCAAAAATTCCGGCAGATCCCCGAAAATTCCGACGGATTCCGGGACTTAAGTAAAGTCCATCGTATAATCGTTTTATACACTATGAGTCAGTGGGATGGGTATGTATGAGTTTATTACTGATCTATGGTTTTGATTTAGGCTCAAACAGTCAGGAGCTCTGTGATCTTGTAAGCCTTGGTCCTATGCTTTGAGTTATCTTGCTATTCTTTTCTGTACATCTAGCTGCTTATACTTGGATTTATATCATACTTGATTGGCCATTACTTAGCTCTACTTCTGTTCAGATATTTTAGTATCTCCCTATACTTATACTACATGTTAGAGTAAGAGATCAGTTATTGTTATACAACATGAGATGATTTCACAGTCGATTGGCATCCCGTGTGGGAGTTCCCGGCTTAGTGTCGATTATCTGGTCTTTAGACCGCGAGCTTGAGCATCAGCATTATAATCGCCACAGCACCAGCTGTACTTTATGTACACCAGCAAACTGGCCCCCGTAGCAGTATTCTTTACTAATAGAGTGGTCGAGTGTGACCCGTGAGCTCAAGATCGTACCTACTGGTGCAGGGTATGTCAGCCAGATCGGTGCCAGACAATGGCATTAACCTGAGGTCCTCGTGACCAATAGTGGTATTGATTGGGTATTTGGTTTCCATCATTGACGCATAGTTCTTAATTACCATCATGCTTCGTCATATATTGTTGCTATCTATTTTCAGCCAACTCTAGAACATGTTTCAGAACCTTTTATATTCAGCATTGTGATTCACTGTGATTATTATACCTGTCAATTATCTGCTTTCATATCTGCCTACTGATTTACTTATCTGTCGATTATTGTATACTAGTAGGTGCGACTTATAGTTCTCCGACTCGTTGTACCTATTAGGATACTTTCAGTTGTATCTCACACCCTTTGGTGAACCACTTTTCAAATTCGTCGGGTGGTGAGATGTTAGAGCGATGCTGTGAAGCAGGGACGAAGCCAGAATTTAATTACGAGGGGGGCCAAAATATATTCAAATAAAAATTTTAGTACATCATCAATTTTTTTAAAAAAATTATTAATTAAATAATTAATATAAAAATATTAAATTTTTTTAATTTAAAAATATTTAATATTTAATTATTTTATTCAAATAATTAAAAATTTTACTAAATATAATCGTAATTCAATTAGATCAATAACTTTAGCTAAAAGATCTATTAAATTTAGTATAATATTTTATTTAGTTAAATAAAATAGCTTACCAAAAATAGTTAGAAATTTTAAAATATGAAATAAAAAATTTGGAGTTAAAATATGTATTTCAAATAACTTATAATTACGAGACTCCTAATATATTTTCATCTATTTAAAATGTATACAAATAAAAAATAAAAAAAATTATATTGGCACAAAAATAAATATTAAAAAGTTGAGGGGACCATTATTATATAAAAGAAAAAAAAGAGATAAATTAATATCAAGGGCTATTGAGTAATATTAAAATATTGAGGGGGGCCATGGCCACCTTGGACCCTACTATGGCTTCGTCCCTGCTGTGAAACATTTCCGATAGAGCTGTCCCCATGATGCTGGCTAGATTGCTGGCCCTTACCTTATTACTGATTTATTTATATTATTGGGTCTTTAGTTGTATTTATTATCTGTTGAGAATGACTTAGATTATTGGAGATTTCGCACTTGACATTTAGTATGTTATATAGTTTTTAGTTATGCTGGAATGTTTAGCAGATTATTATTATGTTGTTTAGATAGTACTATGATTGTACATTCTGTAGTTGCCTAGTCATGCATGTATAGAGAATACTCTATTCAAGTAGGTAAAGAATTTTCTATACACGTGACGATCTGTTCACGTTCTGAAGATTTATTTTCAACTCTAATTTATATATAAAAAAAAAAATTAGACCGTTTTTAAAATCCTGAGATGTGACATCGAGTTACTTTCATAATTTGATCCACATCACTTAAGGGCGAGATCTTTCCGGCAGAAACAAATGATGTAGTAAAAAAAAAAAAATAGGATTAAAATTCTAGTTTTTATAATTTTTAGAATTTGATTCTTGGTAATTTAATTTACTGATTATTTTTAGATTTTTAAAATTTTTCTATAAGGAATAAATATTTAAAAATTACAAATATGGGTTTTATAAGGTTTTAATTAGAATTAAAATATTTATATTAAAAAATTAACTAAAATTTTGGAATTTAATTTATAGTCGGATTTTGAAAACGCCACTATATAAACGTAGCACTAAGTTAATATAAGAAATTTTTAAAATTGATTAATAATATTTTTATTTTTGTCGAAAAATTAATTTTTGTGTATTTTTTTTTTCTTTCTGTCATTGTAGTTTTCTTTTTCTCAACGTAGTTTAGATCTGTGTCAACTGAGTTAATAAATTAACCAAAGAACAGTAATCCATCATCCTTTTTTTAACTAAACATACAATATGGTGATTTTTATAAAAAAAAAAATCCATGGTTTAATCACGTGTATCTTTTTTTTGAGAAATAGGTAGTATTCTATCCGTTTCATTCATTAGAACGGTGAACTAAGCAACAGAGATGAGACAGCTAGATCTCTCTAATATATATATATATATATATATATATATATATATATATATATATATATATATATATAGAGTTGTGCTGGAATGCTATCGATAGCACCAGCCCAACTTTACCATCCATTTTGTAGCCTTTGGATCGCATTGAGATTCGTGCAAGCTGTTTAATTAAAAAGAAGAGCTTTTTATTTTTTACTTTTTTTTTTTATTTTTTCTTTTCTCTTTTTTTTTATTAAAGAGGCTGCACGAATCTCAATGCGATCTAAGGGCTACAAAATGGATGACAAAATTGGGCTGGTGCTATCAATAGCATTCCAGCCCAACTCTGTATATATATATATATGAGCTATGCTATGTATACATCCAAAATGCGTGTACATCCAAGGAGTTGGGACTTATCCACCGGTCACTTCAAGTGACCGGTGTAGATAAGATGGGGTATATGATATACACCCAAAATAGATATATGCAAAGCATTTTCCTATATATATATATATATATATATATATATATATATATATATATATATATATATATATCATTGAATTATAGAGTATGCAAACATCGCGCACGCAAAAATGTCAGCTCTAGTAATTGTATGGGTCCCACGCGTCAGAAGCAACCGGCAATAGTTAGCAGCAGCCGTACTATGCTTAAGACCATTCATGGGATCTTCCCACCGCTGTAGTGAGGTGCAGGTATGTAACACGTTGGCTGGGGACAACATCCACATGCCACCCGCGTCCCGTTACGATCCCTTTTGTAAAAAGCTTTGAGAAAGAAACGCACGATTGATTGATTTTAGAGACTTTGCTTCAAACAAAGGTTTCCTTCCTACGCCAAATTTTTTTTTAAAAAAATTCCTAATCTAAGTTATTATCAAAAGTGACCTTTTGGATTAAGTTTTATAATACTTAGAATTATAAAATTTGTTATTAATTTATTAAATTATTTGAACTGAAAATTTATTAAAAATTATTATATTTTTATTAATAAACTATTAATAATTCTCATCAATCATGAAAATAAGAATACATAGTAATTAAAAATGATCTAATATTTTTATAATCTAAAAATTTATAATAATCTACCGAAAGTTTAAGACATGTCCCTCTTTCTGTAGCACTATGTTATCTACCGCTAACATAGCCGCTTACTGGGAGAAAACATGCTAATCACTCATCCCATCTCTTAGCAGAGGTAAAAAATTCAATCAGGAGTCTCGCTGCACGTCATGGCTCTCACGTGAGTCATCCTAGGGTCCAACCAAAAGTTTAGGATTTCTAAGTTCACAATGACCTACATCATAGTCTCTGATGCTACTCTAATTTGTCACACCCCGGGATCGAAACTGCGACCTGACCTCGCCAACAGATCCGCTATCTATACGAAAAGCTCCGCATAGGCGAAGCGTCTAACCTGCAAAAGATAGTACTAACAGCTATACATATATTAGAGCGGAAAAGTAAACTGCTGAAAAGTAAAATAAATACATCCCAATGGTACAATTTAGGTCCTCACAATACATCAGTCTCTCAAAAAGAAAACTCACAAAATAAAAAGTACAATAAACCATCTGGCTGTACTAAAATCTCCAAAATATGATACATCTACTCTCCAAAGGTAGGAAGGGATCTAGCTCGCGTGTAGTGGCCCAAATTCCCATGCAGCGTTCTTCCGATGAATCCACTGTTAGAGCACCTAGCGTTGGTGTATCTGGCCCATGGTGCGTCAATGGGATGCCACAGATGGACCCTGTGTGTTATTATTAGCTGTGTAGGCCTTCGGCTGAGTTTGCCAAAATTTCGGAAAAGAATTAGGCCCAACAGAGGTCGGAAATGGATTCAGCACGGAAAAACGCTTGAAAACGGCTATTTGCTTGTTTATTTCTGAGTCCGGATGCCCAAAAACGGACTCCCGGAAGTTTTCAGTGGAAATTGGTGCATGGGAGGGGCCGTAGACCGCCGGGATGCCACGTGGCGGCCTGTCATTGGCCGGTTCAGGATGCGCGGTCCACAGAGCTGCGCGGCGGGGTGCACAGACCCGGCGCATGGACACGTGGCACCGCCTGATTGGCGGGCGCAAGGCGCGCGGTCTACCGGGTGAGCGCGGCGGTGCATGGACCAAGGCGGGGGCACGTGGCAGCCTCCGGTTGGTCGGTGCACGCGGCGCGGTCCACGGAATTCCAAAGGGGAATGCGTGGACCGGGTGTAGGGGACACGTGTCACCCTCTGATTCGCGGGCGCACCGTGCGCGGTGCACGGGGCCGGGGCGGGTACCTCGGGGCGCGTGCGCACGACGGGGCCATGCCGCGCGCCC
Source organism: Tillandsia leiboldiana (assembly GCA_029204045.2). NCBI lineage: Eukaryota > Viridiplantae > Streptophyta > Magnoliopsida > Poales > Bromeliaceae > Tillandsia > Tillandsia leiboldiana. The sequence continues at coordinate 28,718,925 of CM055073.1, forward strand.
GGCGGGGCCGCCGACCGGCTGGCGGGTCAACCGGGAGGCCACGTGTCACCGCCTGATTGGCGGGCGCCAGCCGCCTTACTGTGCGGCGTGTGGACACGTGGCGGGCAGCGATTGGTCCCGCACCGCTGTTTCCTGTTCGGCGTGACACGTGGCGGCCATAGAGTGGCCCACACCGCTGTTTCCTGTTCGGCGGGACACGTGGCATCATTTGGTGCGTTCGGGCGTGAACAGTGTTGGGCCGGCCCAACACTGTAGCCGCCCGAAACTTTCGGGCGCCCGAAAAATCGGGCCCGAAACCTGTTGACTTGTTTTTTTGGCTTTTTCCGGGTGAGGCCTATAAATAGGCCTCTTGGGACTCGCCTTGGAGCCTTTTCCCGAGGGTTTCTCCACTTGTGTTCTTCACCAAAGTTGTTTCTCTCCCTCTTGTGCATCTTTTGGCGGAAGCTCAGAATTTTTGGAGGCCGCGACGACGGCGACTTCTGCATCGGGGTGCGGAGCGACGATCTACTGTTGGAGGCCCATTTTCGTCGCAGTTTAGTCTGGGAGGTCTACCGGGCTACCCCGACATTATTTTTGGACGATTTCTGCGGTGACGGTTTCGTAAGAGGTAAATCTACATTTTTCGTGTTGGACACTTTTTCTGGATCCGAGCTTTTCTTGGGGTTCTGGGTACATTTTTAACCCCCTTTGCGACTGTTGGTTGATTTGGACAGCACCTACTTGTCGGATTTTTATCTCCTCATCCCGACATCGGAATTCGACGTTTCAGGACTCTATCGACATCTACTCTTCGCGAGGATCGCCGTCATATTTTTATTGGAATTTTTGGAGGAAGTTTTTCAGGTGAAAATTTCGTGTGAATGGGACTGTTCACCACAGATTTTGGGATTTTGGATTTTGTGTGGTTTAAAGTGTAATTTTGGTGTATGTTTGTACCCAGGAGTTTGTGAGCACTTCTACCGTGATGTTCGCTTGGTGGGATTTGTGATTTGACAGTTGTGGGCTTTCTCAGCTGTGCGATTTCGGACAGTTAGCACTTTCAGGTGGGTGACCTTGCTTCCAAGAACTCTGGACTGTGTACTAATTCTATGTGTGTAGGATCATGCATGTTAGAAATTGGAGTATTAGCATGTGTAAAACTGTATGTTGTATCTTGTATATCAGTTGTTGAATCTTTTGATTCCTGCACTATGTTAAGTAATGAAATCTTGGAATTTGACCTAGCACCCCTGTCATATGTATCATGTTCAGCCAGTCTGTAGAAAAACTCCAACTTGGGCTAGGTTTTTTATTGCTCTAGACATTCCACATCACGATACTTTATTTCACCTTGGACTTAGCTTTTCCTCGCCCGGGTTGTGGGCCGAGAGGTCGGTCGGTTGTGGGATGCATTTGCACTCGTGTCTGGGGACCGAGTGGAGTTGATAGCAGTCCGTAGATTTGATTTCTTTGGGAGAGTGATAGTGATGGTAGATCTGGGTTCTTGAAAACTGTCAGAGAGACAGTGGGTTTCAGATGTGTAGATTTCCAGCTAGTGTGTGAGACAGTGATTTGTTTGGTAGTCGATCTTATTGATCGAGAATTGGATCATAGCCTGCATGAGCCACATTTGAGCTTTACAGTGATTCTATACAGTGATACTTATGGGTTACTTTGACTCGAGCGGGTCGCTCCCCTCGAGGGCCACTCCGGAGTAGGCGAGACCGGGTTGTGTACCGGTGTGAGTTTGAGATGTTCTTTAGCGACTTGTTGTTGCAGTGGTCCCTCTGGCTGTGCTTTTGTTGGCAGCCACGGACGCCCTACGTAAGTCCGCTCCTCCGGGACGTAACGGCAGTAGGTTGGCGCAGGTTTGACTGGACCCGATGTGGCAGTCAGTTTATATTGGGTGATCAGGGAGGAGAGTTAGTTGTGGCATTATGTTCTTTCTGTTCCACTGTTGAGCATCTAGATAGAGGCATAGTAGCTGTAGAGTTACCTTTCCCAGCTTTCCTTATAGCACTGCATATGTTACCTTTGCCTCTGGTAGACTTAGTGGGCAGACCGTCGGGCTTGTTGGCGGCACCCACTGAGAACTACTGTGGGATGTAGTTCTCACACCCGTCGTGGTGTTTTCTCCCCAGGGACTTCTGCTCCAGTTCCTGCAGCTCCTGTTGCTGATCCAGCTCCTTCTGACCGAGGTAAGGGCGTCGCGAGATAGATCCCCTCCTGTCGTCTTCTGTGTGTGAGTAGATGTACCCCAGTTCCATTTTGGTGTGTGTTATGTCGAGTGACTTTTATAGTGAGGTTTTGAGTTGTACCTTCCTTTCCTGCTTTTATGAGAGACTCCTGTATTCTGGTGAGGTTGGTCTGTATATTTGAGAGTTGTAGTTTTACTTTATGTATTTTATTCCAGCTTTTCTTTTTCAGCTCTGATATCTGCTAGTGTAGATGTTTCTTTGCAGGTTAGTCGCTACGCCTATACGGGGCTTCCCGTACGGGCGGCGGATCTGTTGGCGAGCCGGGGCGCAGTATCGCCCCGGGGCGTGACAGATTAGAGTGGTATCAGAGCCTAGGATGTAGGTCTTGGAGGACTTAGGAACCCTAGGCTTGTGGTTGGACCCTAGGATGACTCGCGTGAGAGCCGTGATTTTAGCGAGAGTCCTGATTGGATTTCTAACTCTCCCGAGTGGTTCGGGGTGAGCGATCGACATGTCTTCCTTCGGTGGCAACTATGTTGGCTGCAGACAACATAGTACTTCGGGAAGGGGGACATGCCCTCTGACTTTCGCTAGATTGGGTCGAGAGATGATTTGGGTTCTGATTGTTTGCCTTGTCCCTCAGGTGGGGATGCCTCCTCGACGCTCGATGGTGACGCGTTCGCAGCCTTCGTCCTCTGAGCCCGAGCAGGAGGACTCGGAGCAGGGACAGCAGAGCGAGGTTTTGGAGCTCCGTGCCCAGGTGGCACAGTTGGCTGAGGCGTCTCGACGCCAGGAGGAGGCTGTGAGTCGGTTGACGCTCTTGTTGGAGCAGAGAGCGCAGCCGGCGGTGGTACCCCCTGAGAGTTCACCGGTGCCTTCTTCCCCTGTTGTGGCACCCCCCGTTGTGCAGCCTGCACCAGCAGTTCCGGCTGAGCCTGTTTCCAGTAGGCCACCGTCTGGGACGACGGGATCTTTGACTTTGGCAGAGCAGCAGGTTTTGGTGGGTCTTTTGTTGAGGTTTCGCAAGTTCGATCCACCCCGCTTTTCGGGCATGAGTGCTGAGCCGTGGGCGGCTGAGTCTTGGGTTACAGCTATGGAGCGCCATTTCGAGAGCCTTTTTATTGATGAGAGGTTTCGAGTTCTGTTGGCTACTCATTTTCTGGAGAGCAACGCCGAGGCATGGTGGCGGCGTGTGCGACCCGCAGGTCCGCCTGGGACCCAGTTTATCTCTTGGGCAGAGTTTCGCGGTATGCTTCTTGGGGCCTTCTTTCCCGAGAGTGTTCGACAGAGCTTGGAGGAGCAGCTGAGGAATCTCCGCCAGGGAGATAGGCCCGTACATGCGTACATAGCCGATTTCAATCGGCTGTTGGCTAGTATGCCCCACGTGGCCAGAGATGAGACCCACCGGATCTACATGTTCGAGAGAGGGTTGCGTCGGGACATTTATCAGTTGGTCCGCTCCCTCAGATTACAGACTTTAGAGGCCTCGATGGTGCAGACACTTTATGTGGAGGGTGGTGAGGCCGTGATGGCAGAGGTGACTCCAGCCCCCGTTGTGACTCCTGGGGCGAAGCGCCCCGCGCAGTTTGAGGAGGGGCAGTCGAGTAGACAGGGACCCCCGAGACCACCCCGTTTCCACTCTCAGGGACGGGGGTATCAGGGGCGGCAGAGATCCGGGGGATCTCGTCAGTTCCAGCAGCAGCAGCAGCAGCGTCGACCGCCTCGACAGCAGCAGTCTTCACAGCAGCAGCAGTCTTCGCAGCAGCAGCAGACTTCGCGGCAGCCGCGCCCCGACCGTTGTATCATCTGTGGAGGACCGCACTCACCAGCCCAGTGCCCGCAGGGTCGGGACCGCTGCTTCCGTTGCGGGCAGACCGGTCACTTCGCGAGGGCGTGCCCCAGGGCAGGTTACCCAGCTCCTTCATCAGCTTCTGCATCCTTCGTTCCTCGTCAGTCAGCAGGACCTTCGGCGACCTCCGGTAGGCCAGATTTTGCTCCATCGTCCTCGCGACAGCCAGAGCGACATCCCCCGGTGCCGAGCGGTCGAGTCTATGCCGCTCAGGTAGAGGATGCTACAGCGGCAGAGCATGTCGTCGCAGGTATTATTTTGATTTCTGCAGTTCGTACTCGTACTCTCTTTGATACCGGTGCATCACATTCTTTTATCAGTAGAGCATTTGCATCCCTTCATGGTATAGAGGTAGTTTCTTTATCGCATACATTAGAGGTTCAGATACCAGATCATGTCTTGCATGTCGAGGAGTATTGTAGGGATTGCCCTGTGCAGTTGGGATCCTGGATTTTGCCGGCAGACTTGCTTGTCTTGCGGCAGCTCCAGGATTTCGACGTCGTGCTAGGTATGGATTGGTTGTCGAGGTACTATGCTGTTATAGACTGCAGAGAGAGGACGGTGACCCTCCGCGAGCCTGGACAGGAGGAGTTTGTCTTCAGAGGCTGCCAGAGCACCTTCTTTGCGATGACTGTTTCTTCGGCGAGGGCTAGGCGGATGATTAGTAGGGGCTGCACCGCTTTCTTAGCGACGATTGTGGAGGTGCCTACGGCGGCACTGGGACTCGAGGATATTCCTGTTGTCCGCGAGTTCCCAGATGTGTTTCCCCCTGAGTTGACGACGATACCGCCGGAGAGGGAGGTGGAGTTTGTGATTGATGTGGTACCGGGAACCGCACCAATCTCGAAGGCGCCGTATAGGATGGCACCTGCCGAGTTGAGGGAGTTGAAGGCCCAGCTTCAGGATCTTATGGATAGGGGCTTTGTCAGGCCTAGTGTTTCTCCGTGGGGAGCGCCGGTTTTATTTGTGAAGAAGAAGGATGGGTCGCTTCGTTTGTGTGTGGATTATCGGGAGTTGAATAAAGTGACCATCCGGAACAAGTACCCTCTTCCACGGATAGATGATTTATTTGATCAGTTGCAGGGAGCCACAGTGTTTTCGAAGATTGATCTTCAGTCAGGTTACCACCAGTTGAGGGTGAGGGCCGAGGACATCCCTAAGACGGCTTTTCGATCCCGGTATGGGCATTATGAGTTTACGGTTATGCCGTTTGGTTTGACTAATGCCCCAGCTGCTTTCATGGATTTGATGAACCGGGTATTTCAGCCGTACTTAGACTTGTTTGTGGTTGTGTTCATTGATGATATCTTGATTTACTCCCGGAGCGATGTGGATCATGAGGAGCACTTGAGGATAGTGCTGCAGCTTCTACGTGAGAAGAAGCTGTATGCCAAGCTTAAGAAGTGCGAGTTTTGGCTTCGGGAGGTTGCATTCTTGGGCCACTTGGTATCAGCCGCAGGAGTAGCAGTTGACCCGACGAAGATTGATACAGTTCGGGATTGGCCGAGACCGACGACGGTGACTGAGGTCCGGAGCTTTCTGGGCTTGGCAGGCTACTACCGTCGGTTCGTAGAGGGCTTTGCGAAGCTCTCTACTCCCCTGACCTGTTTGACTAGGAAGGGGATGAGGTTCATTTGGACTGAGCAGTGTCAGCGAAGTTTTGAGGAACTGAAGAGGAGACTGATTTCAGCACCAGTTCTTACACTGCCAGTGATGGGTGATGGCTACGTGATTTACAGTGACGCCTCGCACAGCGGTTTGGGTTGTGTCTTGATGCAGCATGGGAGGGTAATTGCTTATGCTTCACGGCAACTAAAGGATTATGAGAAGAATTACCCTACTCATGATTTAGAGCTGGCAGCTGTGGTGTTCGCATTGAAGCTGTGGCGGCATTACCTCTACGGTGAGCATTGTGAGATCTACACGGATCATAAGAGCTTAAAGTATCTGTTTACTCAAAATGAGCTGAACCTGAGGCAACGCCGGTGGTTGGAGTTACTGAAGGATTACGATGTGAGTATCCTCTATCATCCCGGCAAGGCCAATGTGGTAGCAGATGCTTTGAGTCGGAGGTCAGTGCAGAGCTTGAGCATGTTGGTCACGCAGCAGGCCCCGTTGATTGAGCAGTTGAGGCGACTCCAGATTGAGGTTGTATCCCCTGGGGTCTCTGCTAGACTGATGTCTATGGTCTTGCAGCCCACTCTGTTGGACAGGATTAGGGAGACACAGAGTGAGGACCCCCACTTGGAGAGGATTAGGTCACAGATTCAGGCAGATCTTATAGGGGATTTTACAGTGGATAGCTCGGGAGTACTTCGGTACAGGGACCGAGTGTGTGTGCCTTCGGATTCAGAGATCAGAGACCAGATTTTGGGTGAGGCTCATTATACACCTTATACCATTCATCCTGGTGGTACTAGGATGTATAAGGACCTCAAGGCACATTTTTGGTGGTCCGGAATGAAGCGGGACGTTGGAAGATTTGTGGCTCACTGTTTAACTTGCCAGCAAGTGAAAGCAGAGCACCGGGTTCCTGCTGGCAAGTTGCAAAGTCTTCCAATTCCCGAGTGGAAATGGGACCACATCACCATGGACTTTGTTACAGGGCTGCCGAGAGCACAGAGTGGAGCCGACGCGATTTGGGTTATTGTTGATAGACTCACCAAGTCTGCGCATTTCTTGCCTGTTCAGATGACTTGGTCATTGGAGCGTCTGGCACAGTTGTATTTGGACGAGATAGTGAGGCTACACGGGATACCTGCGTCGATTGTTTCAGATCGGGATCCGAGGTTTGTGTCACGATTCTGGGGGAGTTTACAGTCAGCTTTGGGGACCCAGCTCAGATTCAGCACTGCATTCCACCCACAGACTGATGGCCAGTCTGAGCGCACTATACAGACCCTTGAGGATATGCTGAGAGCGTGCGTTATGGATTTTGGAGGGGGGTGGTACCGACACTTATCTTTGGTTGAGTTTGCGTACAACAACAGCTATCAGGCGAGCATTCAGATGGCTCCGTTTGAGGCGTTGTATGGACGCAAGTGTCGGTCACCCTTGTATTGGAGTGATGTGGGTGAGAGAAAGACTTTGGGACCAGATCTTCTTTTGGAGGCTGAGGAGAAAGTCAGAGTTGTTCGTCGACACCTTGAGGTAGCCCAGAGTCGTCAGAGGAGTTATGCAGATACTCGTCGGCGAGACCTGGAGTTTCAGATTGGTGACCATGTATTCTTAAAGGTCTCGCCTTCGAAAGGGGTCCGGAGATTTGGAGTGCGTGGGAAGCTTAGTCCCCGTTTTGTTGGACCCTTTGAGGTACTTGAGAGGGTAGGCCCTGTGGCTTATAGAGTTGCTCTTCCTCCACGTTTGGCCGGTGTACACGATGTTTTTCATGTCTCAGCCCTGAGGAGATATGTCTTTGATCCGTCGCATGTGGTTGACTTCACTCCCTTGGAGATCGGTGAGGACCTGGTTTACGAGGAGCGGCCGTTGCGGATTCTTGCTCGTGAGGTGAGGGAATTGCGCAACCGGACCATTCCGTATGTGAAGATCTTATGGAGCAATCACGATGAGCGAGAGGCTACTTGGGAGCTAGAGACAGAGATGAGATCTGCATACCCTTTCCTGTTCGAGACTACTGGTTGAGGTACGCCTGTTCTACCTTACTTCGTTTCGGGGACGAAACTTCCTTTTAGTGGGGGAGGATGTAGTGGCCCAAATTCCCATGCAGCGTTCTTCCGATGAATCCACTGTTAGAGCACCTAGCGTTGGTGTATCTGGCCCATGGTGCGTCAATGGGATGCCACAGATGGACCCTGTGTGTTATTATTAGCTGTGTAGGCCTTCGGCTGAGTTTGCCAAAATTTCGGAAAAGAATTAGGCCCAACAGAGGTCGGAAATGGATTCAGCACGGAAAAACGCTTGAAAACGGCTATTTGCTTGTTTATTTCTGAGTCCGGATGCCCAAAAACGGACTCCCGGAAGTTTTCAGTGGAAGTTGGTGCATGGGAGGGGCCGTAGACCGCCGGGATGCCACGTGGCGGCCTGTTATTGGCCGGTTCAGGATGCGCGGTCCACAGAGCTGCGCGGCGGGGTGCACAGACCCGGCGCATGGACACGTGGCACCGCCTGATTGGCGGGCGCAAGGCGCGCGGTCTACCGGGTGAGCGCGGCGGTGCATGGACCAAGGCGGGGGCACGTGGCAGCCTCCGGTTGGTCGGTGCACGCAGCGCGGTCCACGGAATTCCAAAGGGGAATGCGTGGACCGGGTGTAGGGGACACGTGTCACCCTCTGATTCGCGGGCGCACCGTGCGCGGTGCACGGGGCCGGGGCGGGTACCTCGGGGCGCGTGCGCACGACGGGGCCATGCCGCGCGCCCGGCGGGGCCGCCGACCGGCTGGCGGGTCAACCGGGAGGCCACGTGTCACCGCCTGATTGGCGGGCGCCAGCCGCCTTACTGTGCGGCGTGTGGACACGTGGCGGGCAGCGATTGGTCCCGCACCGCTGTTTCCTGTTCGGCGTGACACGTGGCGGCCATAGAGTGGCCCACACCGCTGTTTCCTGTTCGGCGGGACACGTGGCATCATTTGGTGCGTTCGGGCGTGAACAGTGTTGGGCCGGCCCAACACTGTAGCCGCCCGAAACTTTCGGGCGCCCGAAAAATCTGGCCCGAAACCTGTTGACTTGTTTTTTTGGCTTTTTCCGGGTGAGGCCTATAAATAAGCCTCTTGGGACTCGCCTTGGAGCCTTTTCCCGAGGGTTTCTCCACTTGTGTTCTTCACCAAAGTTGTTTCTCTCCCTCTTGTGCGTCTTTTGGCGGAAGCTCAGAATTTTTGGAGGCCGCGACGACGGCGACTTCTGCATCGGGGTGCGGAGCGACGATCTACTGTTGGAGGCCCATTTTCGTCGCAGTTTAGTCTGGGAGGTCTACCGGGCTACCCCGACATTATTTTTGGACGATTTCTGTGGTGACGGTTTCGTAAGAGGTAAATCTACATTTTTCGTGTTGGACACTTTTTCTGGATCCGAGCTTTTCTTGGGGTTCTGGGTACATTTTTAACCCCCTTTGCGACTGTTGGTTGATTTGGACAGCACCTACTTGTCGGATTTTTATCTCCTCATCCGGACATCGGAATTCGACGTTTCAGGACTCTATCGACATCTACTCTTCGCGAGGATTGCCGTCATATTTTTATTGGAATTTTTGGAGGAAGTTTTTCAGGTGAAAATTTCGTGTGAATGGGACTGTTCACCACAGATTTTGGGATTTTGGATTTTGTGTGGTTTAAGGTGTAATTTTGGTGTATGTTTGTACCCAGGAGTTTGTGAGCACTTCTACCGTGATGTTCGCTTGGTGGGATTTGTGATTTGACAGTTGTGGGCTTTCTCAGCTGTGCGATTTCGGACAGTTAGCACTTTCAGGTGGGTGACCTTGCTTCCAAGAACTCTGGACTGTGTACTAATTCTATGTGTGTAGGATCATGCATGTTAGAAATTGGAGTATTAGCATGTGTAAAACTGTATGTTGTATCTTGTATATCAGTTGTTGAATCTTTTGATTCCTGCACTATGTTAAGTAATGAAATCTTGGAATTTGACCTAGCACCCCTGTCATATGTATCATGTTCAGCCAGTCTGTAGAAAAACTCCAACTTGGGCTAGGTTTTTTATTGCTCTAGACATTCCACATCACGATACTTTATTTCACCTTGGACTTAGCTTTTCCTCGCCCGGGTTGTGGGCCGAGAGGTCGGTCGGTTGTGGGATGCATTTGCACTCGTGTCTGGGGACCGAGTGGAGTTGATAGCAGTCCGTAGATTTGATTTCTTTGGGAGAGTGATAGTGATGGTAGATCTGGGTTCTTGGAAACTGTCAGAGAGACAGTGGGTTTCAGCTGTGTAGATTTCCAGCTAGTGTGTGAGACAGTGATTTGTTTGGTAGTCGATCTTATTGATCGAGGATTGGATCATAGCCTGCATGAGCCACATTTGAGCTTTACAGTGATTCTATACAGTGATACTTATGGGTTACTTTGACTCGAGCGGGTCGCTCCCCTCGAGGGCCACTCCGGAGTAGGCGAGACCGGGTTGTGTACCGGTGTGAGTTTGAGATGTTCTTTAGCGACTTGTTGTTGCAGTGGTCCCTCTGGCTGTGCTTTTGTTGGCAGCCACGGACGCCCTACGTAAGTCCGCTCCTCCGGGACGTAACGGCAGTAGGTTGGCGCAGGTTTGACTGGACCCGATGTGGCAGTCAGTTTAGATTGGGTGATCAGGGAGGAGAGTTAGTTGTGGCATTATGTTCTTTCTGTTCCACTGTTGAGCATCTAGATAGAGGCATAGTAGCTGTAGAGTTACCTTTCCCAGCTTTCCTTATAGCACTGCATATGTTACCTTTGCCTCTGGTAGACTTAGTGGGCAGACCGTCGGGCTTGTTGGCGGCACCCACTGAGAACTACTGTGGGATGTAGTTCTCACACCCGTCGTGGTGTTTTCTCCCCAGGGACTTCTGCTCCAGTTCCTGCAGCTCCTGTTGCTGATCCAGCTCCTTCTGACCGAGGTAAGGGCGTCGCGAGATAGATCCCCTCCTGTCGTCTTCTGTGTGTGAGTAGATGTACCCCAGTTCCATTTTGGTGTGTGTTATGTCGAGTGACTTTTGTAGTGAGGTTTTGAGTTGTACCTTCCTTTCCTGCTTTTATGAGAGACTCCTGTATTCTGGTGAGGTTGGTCTGTATATTTGAGAGTTGTAGTTTTACTTTATGTATTTTATTCCAGCTTTTCTCTTTCAGCTCTGATATCTGCTAGTGTAGATGTTTCTTTGCAGGTTAGTCGCTACGCCTATACGGGGCTTCCCGTACGGGCGGCGGATCTGTTGGCGAGCCGGGGCGCAGTATCGCCCCGGGGCGTGACATCGCGACTCCCTTATCTCGATCAGTAGAAGCAGTAGCAGGAGTAGGAGCAGGAACAGGAGTACATGCCTCTGAAAAATAGTCACCACAGAGGGTGTGAGAACTACATCAAACAGTAGTTCTCAGTGGGTACCGTCTTCAAGACCAACGGTCTGCCCACTAAGTCTAATAGAGGCATAAGATAATAATACAGTATAAGTGGAAATAAAAAGCAAAAAATAACTCTGCAGCTATAATGCCTCTATCTATAATGCTCAATGGGTGATAGAGATGATAAAATGCATCTGCTCGATCTCAACATGCTCGATCAACCCAATCACACTGACTACCACACCGGGTCCAATCAAACTTGCGCCTACCTACTACCATTACATCCATGGAGTACTAGAATTATGTAGGGTGTCCCACAAGGACTGCATCGACATCGCGCGAAAGCAAAATAACAGGCCCAGCTCCAGAGCGGCACTCGAGGGGAGTGACCCCACCGAGGATAAACGGTGCATCTTTGTCGCGCTCAATATGGCTCATGCAGGCTATAGTCCAAAACCACGATCAATCAGATAGGCAAAACCCAACTCAGAACACTAATCCACTGGCCGAAGGTACTCAACAGCCGGGACCACCGTCGACCCAAACGGCTCCCAAAAGTAGAACAAAACTAGCCTCAGCTACTAATCTCCACTCGGCCCCCAGGTACGAGCGCAACATACATCCTACACTATCACAACCACTTGATCCAACACCCGGGCAAGAAAAAACTCTGTCCAAAGGAACAAACATGAAGTGTGTAGGAAATCCGAAATATAAATAAAATAACCCAAGTTGAGACTTTTTTAAAGCCTGACTAAATAACATACATCATATGACATGGTGCTAGTCAAGGTTCCATAATTTTACATTTATCATAACCAATAAATAAAGCACTAACTCTATCATGTATGTCCACTACAAAGATAGAATTAATAAGTAGTCCGCCAATTTTGGAGGAAATCCAATCCACCTGAAACTCAACGATCCGGGGTCCGATCTGGTTGAAATTCTGCATGCGCATTCCTCAGCCTCTTAAGATTCCAATGCGACAAAAATCACCCAAAATCTCCTGCCGGATTGAACACAATTGCGAAAACAATCACTGCTACGCAAAAAATCCCAAAAATTTCAGCAAACAACAAATATGGAGAAAGAATGCAAAATCTGTATTAATTATCTCAAATTGAAGCTCCAAACTGAGATTCTAAGTTCTTCTCTGTCCAATGAACACCCCCAAATTCATAAAAACTTTGCTTCAAATATCAAATGTCATCAAATTAACAAAGGGGAAGGTGTTGTTGTCCAAAACAATCACCCAAAATTTTAGCAAGTAATCACAAGAGATGTAGGGGCTAATCCAAATATAATCTCTAGCTGAAACCAGAAGAGATTTTACTTATCTTGAACTCAAAAATATGCCCACACTTTAAAATTCACAAAAGAACCAATATTCACCACGAAATCTGCATCCCCAAGATTCATTCATCAAAATAATGTCCAATACAAAACTCTGTAGTAATCTCTATCACAGGGTCAAGAAGAACAAAAAAGATACCTAGGAAAATAAACTCCAAATTCAGCAAGAAGGGTACCAATGCATTCCTCTATGAGTGTAGATACAAATCAAGCCTTTAAACTAAAAAATCTATGCACAAATCACCAAGAAAATTCATAAATACTAAATACTGACCAAAACTTCGCCCTGTGCACGAGGGCTCCAGAGATGAAGTAAAAACCCCATAAAAACTTGAGAATGAAGAGGAGTGATCAATAGCAAAGTTGTAGGCCTACCTCTTGTGAAGATCCTTCCACATTTCAGCTATAGATTACAAATGGTTTGTCCTGGGGAGGTCGCGCACTAAACGTCGACGGAGGTAGCAGCAGGTGCAACAATGGTGGAGTCCTCCAAAGTTGGGGAAGAATATGATGAAGATGCTCCTTAGATCCTCTAAACAAGCTCAAGTATGTGGGGAAGAAGGTGGGGTAATCCGTTGTAAAAGCTCCCAGAAAAACTAAGTTCCAAAACCTCTAAACTGCTGGAGATGAGCCCCTATTTATAGTCCAAGAAATTGCCCAAATCTCAGCTTTTGGGTGAATTTTCGGTCGCCCAAAACTTTTGGACGCTGGGGAGGACACGTGGCAGCCATCCGAGTGCGCCCGAATCTCCCGATCGGCAATCTACATTGCGCCACGCGTCCGCCGCGCAATGGTTGGACTCGGCCAATGGCGGAGCGCCATGCGTCCCGCGTACGGGGACTCCACGCCCGCCGCCTGACGCGCACGCGTGCTCTGCCAACCCGTGTGCGACGCATGTCCCACCGCGGCCAACAACGCTGCGACGCGTGTTCTCTTCTTGGCTCCATGTGAGGTCCCGGAATCACCCGCGTAGGGTTGCTGGTTGTTGGGCAGCTTTCGGTCACCGTTGGGGGTGTTGGTGCGCGTGTTGGGGGCCCAGAAATGGATTTGTGATGCAAATTGGGATTTGCTTGCATCACTGGAGGCCTGCGTGGGTTGCGCGCAATTTGGACACAAGTGGTGGACTTCGGGCTTAAATTGAGACCCCGTGGGAAGTTGGAGGAACCGTCGGGTGTTTAGAAGTGATTTCGCGCGATTCAGATGTCAAAATTAGACTCCGGGTGAAGTCCGGATAAAAGTTTACCTCTCCGGTCGCCTTCGGGAATTTTTAGAGTTGGAATTGGGCAAATCGGACTTTAAAAATGGACCCGGCGCGAAAATCGGATCGAGTGGGCATTCGGCAAATTTTCGGGTGAGAATTTGGAGAATTGGACATCGTTTTTGGATTCAGCGCGCGAAATCGCTAAGAATGGACTATTTATTTGTTGGATTTGGAGCCCGAATGAAGTGCGCGTTTTCCGAGGCAAACGACACGTTTATCGAGGTGTGCGCGTGGCACGGATCCCGAGGCGAACGCGGCACGCGGGTCAAGGCGCGCGGTTCGAGGCGGCGTGCGGACGGGACGGGGCGCTGACGCCTTCTGCACGGGACGCGCGGGGGGGCCGCCACATGGCGGGCCCCCGTTGGCCCCGCGCGGGCGCGGGGGCACGCGCGCCCGTGTAACGGGCGCGTGTCCCGCGCCTGGCGCGGGCGCGGTGTAACGCGCCCGTGTGGCAGGCGCGTTACCGCGCGCCACGTGGCGCGCTGGGCGCGTGGTGGACCCGGCGCACGCGCCCAGCCCCGTGAACCGGCCGGTTGGAGCCTCCTATTGGTTGGCGCCGTGGACCATGCCCGTGGACCGGGGCCGTGGACCACTCCTCCTCCCCCTTTTCTTCTTCTTCTCCCTTCTCCCCCGCAAGCCTTTTCTCCTCCATTTTCTTTTCTTCCTTCTTCAACCGAGCGGGAGAGGGAGTGAGGAGGGGATTTGTGGGTGGTGCGGCGGTGCGTTGTGGACCTCGTGGAGCGTGCGCGAGGTTCCGTTGGGAGCATTTCGGCAGCGGCGGCGCAGTCGGGTAGGTCCTGTGTGTTGGTTTTACTGTATTTTTTGTACAGTTTTTGGGGTGATCTTTTAGACTGTAACTGACCCTCTTGCTCCTTTCTGTGTTTGGTATCGTGCACCGTTTTGCGTGCGGACTCCGGCACCGTGCACCGTTTTGCGTGCGGACTCCGTTTTGCGTGCGGATCCTGGCACCGTGCACCGTTTTGCGTGCGGACTCCGGCACCGTGCACCGTTTTGCGTGCCGACTTTTTTTTGCGTGCGGATCCTGGCACCGTGCACCGTTTTGCGTGCGGACTCCGGCAGCGGACATCGTTTTGCGTGCGGACTCCGTTTGGCGTGCGGATTCTGGCACCGTGCTCCGTTTTGCGTGCGGACTCCGGCAGCGGACATCGTTTTGCGTGCGGATCGAGTGGAGGCCAATTGCAAGTGTCTACGAGCAATTGGTGGCAAATCGAGGTGGGTGGCCTTATCTCCAAGTTTTATGGAATGTACATTAATTCTATTGATGTAGGACTATGCATGATAGTTTATTTCCTTGTGTAGCATGCTAGATTGTTGGAATGGCTATCCCTTTATTATCTGTTAAAGTAGTTATCTTGGAACTTGACCTAGCACCCCCGTCATATGTTGTATGTGTAACCAGACTAGTAGAAAACCCTCACTTGGGCTAGGGTTATTTATGCTTAGACATCCACACTGTTCCTTCATCCCTGGACATAGTGTTTTCTCGCCCGGGTAGTGGGCCGAGAGGTCGGGACTTGCTTTTAGTGTGGGATGCTTTTACACTCTTGCCTGGGAGCAGAGTGGAGTCTGGTAGTTGTACTGGGTTGCTTATCTGTGCCGGGAGCCGTTTGGGTAAACGGTAGTCCCGGGAGGTCTTGTTTCCCTGTTGTGCCGTCGTGGAGGGAGCCGTTGCGCAGACGGCAGTCCCGGGCCGTCGAGTATCTTCCGGTCCGTCTTGTTGGGAACCGTTGGGGTTGACGGTGGTCCCAGGTCGTTGAGTGTTGTCCGACCTGTTTTGTTACCCGGAGTTGTGGGTCGTCCCTGGCTGTGGAGTATCTCCAGCCAGTGAGCCTTGTGCTGCGAGCCGTTGGAGAGGCTAGTGTCTCGTGTTTCGAGTTAGCCGAGCAGCTGAGTCGTCGAGAGTGCTCCGACTGTTGTGCGAGGTATTTGGGGATCTTGAGCCCTACCGTTCTGAGAGTGAGCGTGGATTTTGACTAGCCTGCATATGCCAATGTTTGATACTCTATGCCGCGCCGTTCTACTCAGTTGGAGTCGCGTCCTGAGATGCCGCTGTGGATACGATGGTTGGCCTGTTGAGGCAGTTTTCCGCAGTTGAGGCAACGATGGGCCTGTTGAGGCAGTTTTGCGCGAGGGATGAGTTAGTAGGACAGGACGCCCCACGTAAATCCCGTCCTCATGTGGATGTGTGGTAGTGGGCAGGAGCGTTCCTAGTCGACGGGCGCAGGCTTGACTGGACCTTTGAGGTAGTCAGTTCGTTTGGGTCGATTGAGCACCTTGGGTGCGAGTGGTCTCATTTACTTTCATCTGTTCCACTTTTTGGAGTATCTAGATAGAGGCATGGTAGCTGTATAGTAGCTCCAGCTTTTCTTGTTCAGTTTTCATTGTATTGTTATCTTTGGCCTCTAGTAGACTTGGTGGGCAGACCGTTGGGCTTGTTGACGGCACCCACTGAGAACTACTGTGGGAAG
Organism: Tillandsia leiboldiana; assembly: GCA_029204045.2. NCBI lineage: Eukaryota > Viridiplantae > Streptophyta > Magnoliopsida > Poales > Bromeliaceae > Tillandsia > Tillandsia leiboldiana. Next base: position 28,735,046 of record CM055073.1, read on the forward strand.
TAGTTCTCACACCCGTCGTGGTGTCTTTTTCCCCAGGAACTTCTTCTCCTGTTCCTGTTGCTCCAGTTGCTGATCCTTCTGACCGAGGCGAGGGAGTCGCGAGCTAGTTCCCTACCCGTCGTTGGAGTGTAGCGGTACCCCTTCAGAGGAGAGCTTCAGTAGATTAGTTTACTTCTTTTTCCTCTGTTGAGAGACCTTTGTTGTGAGGTATAGAGTTGTACTTCATTTTACATTTTGAGAGACTGATGTAGTGAGGATATTTTTCTTGTATCGAGGGCTTGTACACTGATGTACTTATTGGAGATATCTCTCTTTTGAGTTCTGTATCAGAGGATTTTGTATATGATAGTATTTGGGGAGATGGATATTGTATTATTTTCAGTTGTACAGTATTTGGACTTCAGTTTTAGTAGTCTACTTTCAGCTCTCTGATATCTGTTTACTGTAGTTGATTTTTTCTGCAGGTTAGACGCTTCGTCTGTACGGCAGTTTCCGTACAGATGGCGGATCTGTTGGCGAGCCCAGGTACAGATGCGCCGCGTGTTTTCGCTATACTCGTTTCACCTTTGGTGCTTATTTTCAGCGTCAACAGCATACAATTACAATTGCAATGTAGCTGCAGCTATATATAATTCAACAACCTCACAATAGTATGTTCTATTGCTTGGATTTCTACACTAGCGTCTACCTACTGCAAAATAGAAGTGCCGCAACAGAGGCTCAAATGTAAATGATGAACCTTCATCCAATTGATTACAATACCGAAGATTTGTTGATAGTAATATAGTTATTAGTTATTATCTAAAATAATAAATTTGTTAACTATAATGTAAAGAGTAGTGTGCAAACGATTAAGTAAAAATAAATCTTAATTGACAGTATATACAGAAATTAATAAAACATAATAATTTAATAATATTTTTTTAGAAAAATTATATAATATAATAAATAAAAATGGCACAAAAATAATTTAGTAGGCTTTAATTAAAACCGAAATTATACATATAACTGAGTAGAGTTTATATACTTTCAAAAATATTAATCTAATTATATTTATAATTTTTTTATAATTAAAATTATATTTAGATTCGCACTATTATATTTTTTCTTTAGCTCAATTTATAATAACACGAATTTTAATGTAAATTTAATAATAAAAAATTATAAATATAATTATATTTATATTTTTAAAAATATATAAATTTTAGAGATAATTGCTTGTGTACCCCTGAAATCTGAAGAAATATCTAATTTACCCCTCTTATTTTTTCTTTCCAATATACCCTTCATACGTTAGTTAAATAATAATCACAGTTGAAAACTATCAGATATACTTATTTTGTCCCTATCTATCAAAACTATTGAAAATTTTAAGGGTGCATAAAGAAAAGAAAAAAAAAAAAAAAAAAAGTTGGTTATGGTAGAAAGGTATATTTGAAAGGGCAAAATGGTAATTTCACACAGATAACGGCAGTTCCAAACAGAGTTTAACTTCAGAAATATTTTAGAAAGAAGTTGGAACGTAAGAATGATAGTTTTAATATTAGCTTTTAAGAAGAATAAATCTAAAAACAGAAAAAAATTTAAAAATATATGGAAAATTGTCCATAAATTCTATTACATATAACCAACAACATACAACCAAAACACGGACGAGGAGCGGCGAAGGTACGCTTACCCAGAAGAAGGGAGATAAAGGATGAGAGGGAAAGGATTCATGTGTGCCCCACGCAGCACATGGTTGCTGAAACGCCGGGCCAGATCCCGATAACCTTCATCTGGCTCCGTGCTTACACGTGCCGAGAGCGGGGCCACCATTTCGCACGTGCCACGTAAAGCGGGCGCGGATCCCCACGGCCACCACGGCCCCTGCTTTCGCGGCGGGCTGGGGGATAAAGATCCAAAAAGATTAGATAGATAAGACGGAGGGCTCCACACACAGAGAAGGCATATAAGCAAGCACTCTCCTTTCCTAATCTCCCCTTATTAATGTATATGATCTTTTAATTAATAATCAGAAGGGCATCATTACACCATGCATGACGCTTCCTACCGTGACTTTATGATAAGGAAAATTATTTGCTCTGTCGGCGTATGAAAGTGGTTGCAAGATTCCTCGGTGCAATGCTCCCACCGAGGTGGCGTGACACCTGTCAATATATTAAACCTTCAAAACTAATACATGTTTATGTATTTAATTTAACAATGTTTTATATACCAGATCAAAAGAAGGGATGTTATTCATACATTCTGTTTTGGAATATATGATATATATTTTACTCATTCATTCAAAGATGAAATTTTTTTTACGGGTCATTTTGATGTGTGACCAGTAAAATTTAAATCATTTTTGAATAGATAAAATGTAAGATGTACATTTCTTTAGAGATATACAAAAATTATTTTTCTTCTAAAAATGTTACTATTGGATCAAGAATCACCGGTTGGACAAGAGACATCAGTATAATGCCATAACTACTTAATTATTATTTTTAATTTTATTATATAAAAAAAAATATTTATTATTATTTTAATATTATATTTAATTCTAAAATATTAATTTTTAAACTAAATTAAGTTGATATAAGTTTTTCAATTTTACTTTTTATAAAATTAATCTGTGTTAATAAAAAATAAAATTAGCTAAGTGAATTTTAAACTATTGGATTTTAATATGACTTCATAAAAAAAAATTCAGCCGTTTTGATTAAAATCGGACCGATTCACTGATTCAATAGTTGAACTAGATCGATTCAATGCAAATTTTAACTTATTTGATTTAAAGATTAAATCGAACCACTTTGTAGACTGGATCACATCAAAAAAGCAGAACCAACTAATTAGGTCCAATTTTTAAATCATTGATATTTAAGATTTCAGCATAGCTGGGCCATAGAATAATACCATTGGAAAAAATATTTCATTTGCTTTTGTAATGGTGGTAAACGGCTAATGATTTAAAAAGTGGATTGAATCGGCGGTTCAACTAGTCCGATCGTAACTCAGTCCGTAAAATAGTTTAGTTCAACTCTTTAATCCAAATAAAATAAAAAATCACTTTAAATCATTTGAACCGGTGATTCAGTTATCAAACTGACGAATCGATCCAATTTTAACTAAATTTGGCGGATTCTTTTATCAAATCATATTAAAATGGACAAGTTAAAAGCAAATTGACTATTTTTTTTTTCTACTAGCACATATTAATTTTATAGAAATTAAAATTTGAAAACTTATATCTACTTAATTTGGTTTAGAAATTAGTATTTTATAATAAGTATGATACCAAAATAATAACATATATATATATATATATATATATATATATATATATATATATATATATATATATATATATATATATATATATATATATATATATATATATATATATATATATATATATATATATATATATATATATATATATATATATATATATATATTTTTATAATAATAAAATTAAAAATAATTATTAAATATTTATGATATATAGTACTGGCTCAACTAGAAATTGATCCTCTAGTTAAACTAGTGACTCGTGATACGATAATATTTTCGATATTTAACCTAAATTTTAACGAAATGGTCAACTTAAGAGATTTAAAAGTTCTTACTAAAAAAGTGTGGAGGCCGAGTCCTTTTCGTGGCATAATACAGTGAATACTCATTAAATGGGCAATTCCATAATAAATTTCAAATCTAATTAATATTGAGATAGTGATCAAGTCTCTTTTCTGTTTATACGAAATATTCTGTGGTCTCCATGGTTCGAGTTTTACATGCATGTTGGAATAGGAATAGGTTTGGCAATGAATCACGTATAAAGACGGTGTTTGGCTCGAAAATAAAATATTGATAATAAAAGTTGTCCCTGTTATATACCAAACATAGTATTTTTTTGTCGAAATATTTTATTTCAATCAATTTTTTTTTTATTTTCAGTTATTTTGGAATTATTTGAAATAAATTATTTTATATTTTTGGTGAAATAGTGTTATTTCAAAGTTTAATTTCAAACGTTATTAGGATTATTATAAATTGAATTAAAACTAAATTATATATATCTAAATATTGTAATAAATTATACTTACATATTATAATAAATTATTTTTATTAAATTTATATTGGCTTAATTTTATACCGCTCCATGTAATCATATCGAATAACTTATATATGTCTATAAAGTTTAACTTTTTATATTTATTATTTCAAAAATTATAAATATATATATATATATATATATATATATATATATATATATATATATATATATATATATATATATATATATATATATATATATATATATATATATATATATATATATAGAGTGAGTGAGTAGAGCTCATATGCTTTCAAAAGCACAAGACAACTGATACTTGTGATTTTTTTATTATTGAATTTGTATTGGGATTAGTACTTTTTATTTTATCTTTCTATCTCTTTAGTTGACTTTACAAAAGCACTAATCCCAATACAAATTTAATGGTAAAAAATTCACAAGTATGAATAGGCTTACGATTTTAAAAGCATATAAGCTCATTTAAAAACATATAAACTCTATTATATATATATATATTTCTACAGTCAATGTCAAAAAATATAATTAATCATAGATTAAATACTTAACCTTGGTTAGTTAGTAAGGTAAATTTATCTTTTCACCCTTTACATATTTTTATATTATTTTAACAGTTGAAACTTTTGGATAGACATATTTGAAAGGGCAAAACTGATATTTCACATATATTTTATTAAAAAATAAACAATAAACTAACGGTAATAAATTAGATGTATACATATGAACAATTTAGAACTTATAAAAGAATAAATATGAAAAGTTAAACTTTGTAGGGATATATCTGTTATTCGATATGTTTACAGGGAGCTGTATGAAATTAACCCATTTAAGTTTTAAGCAGAATTTGAAAAAATAAATATTTTTATAATAAATTATTTTTATAAACTATTTTTATAAAATTATATTTTATATTAAATTCAGCCATTATTTTTTTTACTATTCTCTACCTTTTCATGAAATTAACCAATTATAATTTCAAATATTTTTTAGAATAACTAAATTACAAACCAAATATAATTTTATTTTTATTTCTGATTATTTTAGAATAGTAAACTATCACAGGATAAAAAAATTATCCCAATGTTCATTTTTCCTAAAACAAGGTTCCGTTTGGTTTCGAATTAAATCGAAGACTGCAAAAGTTATCACTGCTTTTCCACCAAACAGTATAAAAAATGACAAGAATAGCTATTTCAATCAAATTAATTTATTCTAGATAATCTTAGAATAACTAAGTAATAACTATCCTACCATTTTAGAGAAATGAGATTATTCTCATACTATGGTTAACTTATTAAAGATAATTTAAAAATGTAAAAATATGGTTATATTATTTTATTATATATATTACTTTAGAATATATTAAAATATCTCATAATAATAATAATAATAATAATAATAATAATAATAATAATAATAATTATTATTATTATTATTATTATTATTATTATTATTATTATTATTATTATTATTATTATTATTATTACAACTACCAGTGCTACCATTATATTATATGGCATTTTATTATCTTTATTATTTTTATAAATTTATATTATATATTATCGTAAATATATTATATGATATAAAATAAAATAATATATAAGGTAATAAATATATTAAATATATAATGTTTAAAAATATATTATCCTTCATTATTTATATATATTATTTTGAAGTATTTTTATATATTAGTATTGAAGTGTATTATATAATAATATTGAAGTATTTTATATAATAATATAATTATAATAGAATTATATATAATATTTAATTTTTTTATATTTTATAAAGTATATTATTTTTACATGTATTATTGTGCATATATTAAATATTCTATATTTGAGAGATATCGATAAGTACATTCTTAATATTTTAAAAAATTTTAATCTATGTTTTGCACTCTCCTTTATTGTTCTTAGTAAAATTACCAAACATAAATTTAGTTATTTTAGAAAATAATAAAATATTAGAAAAATATAAAAAAAAATTTATTCATCTGTATTTTAAAATAGTAAATTATTTCAATAATAAAAATATTTATTATTTTAAATATTATTTTCCTACCAAACACAATTGGTAATTTTCTCTATCTAATAAAGGAGTAACCTATAGTACACCATAGTATATGATCATTCAAGATAGATTCATTGAAACTTTAGTTAGACTGAAATGAATATAAATATATTATCAACTACTTATACTTATGGCGTCCTTAAAACATGGTATTGAGAGCAAGTCTATCGATCAGTTCGTGCTCGGTCATGCCAGCTACGCCGTCCAGTCAGTCTGCCCAATTAGTTCTCTCCCCTTTTGTGCTCAATTGTTTTCCCGATAAATAATATTGAAAGCAAGTCTATCGAGAGGAAACTCTGCCGATTGCTATGAGAGGTTGGTTTGAACCAAAAACCGAAAATCTTCAGCAAACCGTAGAGTTCGAGGACCTCTTTCTCGAATCGGTTCGTGCCCCGTGAAGCCTCATTCCGCGACCGACTGCTACCATCCGCATATCTTCAGTCTGAGGTGGGAGATGTCACCAAGTAGGGGTGATCTCTTACTTTGTCTATTGTCTTAAGCTTTGTTCGGTTGTTTTTTTCTTACCTTTGGTGTAAATGTGAGTGTTCTGTTGTTCTCCCTGAGCCTTGAGGTTTTGGAACCCTAGTGGTTAGTGACCCAGTGTTTGGGGTGTTTTTCTTGTGGACCTTAGGATAGTATCAAGGGGTTGTGGAACCAAGAGTTCGGTTGAGTGTAAGAGTTGGTGGACTCTGTCTCAGGAGTAACCTAACAAGAACTTGAGACTTATACTCTGGTGTGGTAAGCTGGGTAGCTAGCATTCGGGCTATGGTGTGGCGTGAGAGCGCTTGATGGAGGAGCAGGTCGATGCTTTCGACTCCTCTGAGAACGGGCATACAGAGCTAACGATTGGGCATGGCGACGTGAGGTGTAATCCCGGCCCCCCATTCAGGTTTTCTCGTGGTGAAATATCTACCGGAGGATGACGTGGATTTGGTCTCGGTTCTCCAGGCGCCGTGCATTTGAGTAGTGAAATACCCACTGAGGATGGGTGAAGTGTAATCCCAGCTCTCATGGTGATAGATTTGTTTAACCAGGTGGCGCGTGTGTGGAACTCTCTGACGCCACACTTGGCACCCAGGACCAATCTGGTGAGCGAACGGTTATCGGACTCGGCCAGACTAATGTACGAGTAGGTCGAGGGGAGTGCAGTTCGTATAATCGACCTCCACTCGGGGATCATACAGGTCAACCGATTGGAAATGTGAGGTTCCCCTTTTGGCTTTTACGCAGGTGAGTGAGCTCGGCAGATCTGAGCCGAGTCATTGGTTTGGTTGGGTTTTGGTGAGGCATCTGGGGTGTTCTTTAACCTTTACTTCTTTTCTTATCTGTTGCCTTATTTGTGGTTGACTTTGTAGATGCCGCATGTAGACCAAGTAAGTGTAGAACATTTTTCCTTGGTGATTGAACCCACTGAGAATTTTAATTAGTTCATACTCCCTGTGGTTTACTCATTTCAGGTGTTAGTTCGGTTGGTGAGGCACGCGATCGCGACTAGAACGTGGTCGAGTAGCAGAGCTAGGAGTCTAGTTGGTCGTCCCTGGTGTTTTGTGTTCGGTTGTTGTTTGGTTGAGCCAAGGGCTCGATTGTTTGTACCCTTTTGTAATCGAACCGTTAGATGTAATAAAGTTTATTTTTATGTTTTATCTATTGTACTATGATATTATGTATCCATTCGCTTCTTCTGGTTAAGCGCAATAGGGACTGACCATTCCGTTTGAGTAAAGAAAGGCTTTCCCGTCCGGCGAGAAGTTTGTGAGAGCCCAGGACCGATCAATCGACGGTCCCGGGGTGTGACAAACTTTGTAGTGGTATCAGAGCCTAAGAGGAATCCTAGGTAGTTAGTGAGGAACTATTTGAACCACAAGTGATAGGGAGCCGTGAGCCATAGGAAGGCCTTAGTATGTTGAAAGCGTGAGTTGTTCCTAATCTCTAGCGAAATCAAAGAATTGGGTTAGTAGTATTCCCAAGTTGGACGTTGGGGATCAATCGAGGGAACCAAACTTTCATATTCGAATGATTTCATTGGCGCCCGACAACGCAATGATTGGAGTGAAAGGGATGTCTCTCAAGGACTTTCGCCTAATTGGGTCTTGTTTGGTTGGTTTGCCTTGGAGCCGAGTCATAGGATTTCGGTTGTTGTTACTAATATTGTCTTATGCAGAGAGCGTGACACCCAGAGGGCGACTACAGAAGAACCCTCCGACGACTTCCACTGAGCTGAGAGATTTTCTCGAGCTACGGGATCAGGTGGCTACACTTCTCAATGTGGTCCAACAACAAACTGAGACTTCTAGACGACAGGAGGAAGCCCTGAGGCGGAAAAGAGAGCAAATCTGAAAGCTCCAGGATGCGCACTTACCTCAGATAGGAGCCGCGCTACTAGCTTGAGGACCCACCGAACAACATTCTACGGGGGCTACCCGAGAAGTGCCCCGAGGGACCGGATTGGAAGCTTCAGCAGTCCTGTACGAAGCTCAGAGAGCAAAGCAAGACCGAGTGATGCAGAGTCTTACAAACTTCTAAAAGTTTAACCCGCCAGTGTTTAGCGGTGAAGGAGGAGACCCGATGATTGTCGAGTCGTGGGTCGACTCGATAGAGCAGTTGTTCGAGAACCTATGGATTTCAGAGAGGGATCAGGTCACTCTGGCCCTTTCTTTTCTAGACAAGATGGCTTGTCGGTGGTGGAAGGCCGAGAGAGCAAGCAAGACCAAGAAAACTTGCCTCTTCCGACCTAGGAGGAATTTCGAGGAATGTTGTTTGTGACCTATTTCCATGACTGTACCAAACAGCAGATAGAGGAGACATTTAAGAACCTGTGATAAAGGAGTCGAACGGTGCAGGAATACGAGTTGGAGTTCTCCCACATCATGTGATGTCTTCCTTCGGTTGTTCGGCGTGAGGCGGATAAAACTCGCTGCTTCGAGCGAGGTCTTCGCCAAGTATCTTCTACAAGATTCAACCGTTCAACATTCAAAACTTTCGAGAGATCGTGGACCGCTCACGTTTGGTTGTGCGAGGGGAGGCGGTCATGCGTCAGGATCGTGAGGTGTTCGAGAAGGGGAAGGGAAAAGAAAAGCAGCGACAGCCGAGAGGGGGTCAGTCGTTTGGCAAGCGACCTCCCAAGATATCGCGCTCATAGTCTCTATCTGGAAGGTCCCACCGATCTTAGTCTTCGAAACGGTGTGTAATTTGTGGGAGGAACTACCGACCGTACATATGTGATAAACGCAATGGTTAATGCTTCAAATGTGGCCACCCGGGCCACTTTGCAGTTGTCACGCCCCGAGGTTGAACTGCGACCTAGGCTCGCCAACAGATTCGCCACCTACACGGGAAACCCCGCACAGGCGAAACGTCTAACCTGCAAAATAGCATCTACAACTGTACAAATACGAGAGTTGGAAATAACATAACTAGTACATATCTCACATAAAGTTGTACAACCGAAAAGTCACAAGTACAAAGTCTATCTCCAAAAGTAAATACAAGTACAATCCAAGTAGTCTGTACAACACTAAATCCGCTAACTCCAAAAGGGGCTCATTTATCTCTCTCAGACTCAGGTAGAGATCTAGCTCGCGACTCTCTTATCTCGATCAGCTGAATCAGGACAAACAAAAATAATAACAAAAATAGCTGAAAAAGAAACACCAACAGCGGGTGTGAGAACTACATCAAAAGAATAGTCCTAAGTGGGTATCGTCTCTAAGATCAACGATCTACCCACTAAGTTTACTGGAGGCAAAAGTAACTGAAATGCTGAATAAGTAGTGTTGAGTCCAGAATTGTCGCCACCCAAGGGAGTGACACGTGGTGTCAACTATTGGCCAAAGACATCAGTTGACGAAAAAATGAGTCAACCGAAGAAGAATCCGCGAACCGATCTCAGTCGCGTGAGAACGCGACACGCAATGCATGCCATCGGCTGATCCGTCAAAAATTCGTCTTTTTTTTCTTCTTCTTTTTTTTTTTAATCCATTTCAATCCGTCAAAAATTCGTTTCTATCTCGATTCTTGCCAAATGGAGCTATAAATGAGGACTAAAATTAAGATAATTATCTTTTTGATCCATTCTGGTCGGCCTTCGCTTCCATCTTAATCCTTGGCAAATGGCACTGTGAATGAGGCCCAAACATAAAATATAAATTAACTTCGCTTCCATCTTATTCCTTGGCAAATGGGCAGCAAACCGTAAAATAAAAATTAATTTATTTTGAATTCCTTCCGACCAAATAACATGCAGCGTGGTCGGATCCGCCCTATTCGCGTCGGGAGGCAGCAACCTCTTGCAATACTACATAGTGATAGTCTTTATATTGGTTGTTTTTTTAACTTGTTTTCTCTGTGTTCTTCTAAACAACGAACAAAAAGTATGTTTTGGTTGTTGTAATATATTTGGAAGCTATCATTTTTACATTTTGGTCCTGAGATATAATCACTAGTTCGACATTTTGCTATCTGCCAGTCTAAAAAAACAAAACAGAGATTGGCAAAATTCCAAAATTTTCAGAAAAATATTCAATAATAGTTCAATTGACAAACTATAAACATATAACACTATAAGTATAAATTATTTTTCATCATTTTCAACATAATAAAAGTAAAAATAATATAATTAATAAGAGCTTTGCTACCTATACATCCCGAATGGGGTGTATATCATACATTTTACCCTATCCAAAGGATGAGGACTTATTCACCGATCACTTCAAGTGACCGGTGAAATTCACCCTACTTTGGATAGGGTGGGGTGTATAATATACACCCCATTCGGGGTGTATACATAGCATTTTCCAATTAATAAAGCATAAAACATTTAACTTTGTTGATTGATTTCTAGATTTTATATATATATATATATACACACTAGTATAGTGACCTTTGTGATCCGATGGATAGATAATAGAAACAAAATTATAAAATGTTAATAAGTTTTATGTTTAAAACTTATTGATACACAACAAAGTATACCATATTAATCCTATATAGCTAGGGGTAGAAACGAGCGAGCTTATCTCAGCTTAAATTTGACTTGAAATTAATTTTGAGTCTAAATTTAGGCTCAAACTCGATTTGAAATTAATTCAAGCCGAGCTCGAGCGAGCCTAATTTTGAGTCGAAGGAGCTCGAGCTCTAAACATGCCGCTTGAAATTCTTAACATCATGCAATCTATAATTTAATTTCTATAAAATATTATATAGAATTTGATACAAAAGCATGTATTGTAGTTCAAAATACAAAATAAATATATAAAATACGATATTATAATATTGAAAAAATAATTTATAAGTTAATATATTAACAAATATCCATTTCTATGATAAAGAGGGCGAGAGAGTAAATAGAAATTTATGACTACTACTTGAGGTGAGAGAAAGAGAGAGATTAGAAATTTAGGGCAACTGAAACTGTAATTTTGTGAAAGCGAAGGAGAAAAAGAGTAATTAGAATACGATTTTGCTGGCTTAGTCTCGTGAGCCAACAAATATAATCCAATAACTTAAACTCTATGTACATATAATTAAAATACACTATATATATTATTGTATATAATTATGTATATATATATATATATATATATATATATATATATATATATATGGTAATTTTTGAGTTGAATTCGAGCTAGCCCAATACTCCAGCTCGATTTGAAATAAATTTTGAGTTTTCCTTTTTGTTCCAACTCGACTTATTTAATTTCGAGATGACTTCCGAGCTGAACATGAGCCAGCTCGCTTATTTACCAGCCCTATATATATATAGCCAATCTGCATAATTAAACTCGATCATTAAAAATTAAAATTACAGTAAAAAATTTATAAAGTTTTGAATGAAAAATTTTATTGCGGTTCGAAACGGTATTAAAAAATATTTTCAATATTTTTTTTGCACAAATAAAATACATATATTTTCTTCTATTATTTTTTTACGATATAAATATTCGGAAGAGATGCCATTATGCCATCAATTTAAATTTTTTTTTTTTATAGATCTAAAGAAAAATTAATGGAAGAAAAAAAAAATAGAATATATAAAAGAAAATGAACTAATCATCTTTCATCGTGATAATAAGAAATAAAAATATTTAAAATTATAATAATTATTAATTTTTAAAATTATTAAAAGAAAGTGAAGATATAGATGAATAAGCAGCAACAATAATAAAAGTTTAAAATTGTTGTCCCTAAACTTCATGCTAAAGCTTTAAGATTAGTTGAAAGGCTACAGTCTAAAAAATCAGAGACCCAGATGTGTTGGATTTTATTTAGATTTAATGTGATTTTAAACTTGTGTTATGGCCTTTGAGCTTTTCTGGGTGGCCCAATATCCATGGACTTTGCTGGGCGGCCCAATATCCATGGGCTTTGCCTGGGAGCCTAAACCCATTCCCCACTATATGTGATGTTTAATCCCACATTAAAAACTCATCAGATATAGAGTGGGTTTATTTACTCCCTCACCTGTGCATGTATTGGTTAGGATAAAGTGAGAGCAAGGCTTCTCCTAAACATATGCGAGCACGAGCCGAGTCGGGTCGGGCGGCGGCGCGTGCGATCTTGACCTAGTTCTATTTTATTTTGACTTTTCTTTTTGCTTTAACTCCTACCTTGGGAAGTTGCATCTCGGGCTACCCAAGAGCCTTCCTTGGAAAGGAATTTGTGGAGCTTGTCTCCTGGTGGGTTCTTGGGCTCTATATAGAGAGAGAGCAAGAGAGCTTGGTGTGAGGTACACCTTGAGCTACAGCATACTACTACTATATTTTATAGAGTACCACCACACTGAGATTTACCTTTTTGCTACTCTTTTTTTGATTTCGAGTCTTACTTTTGCTGGATTTTTGAAAGCTGTTGGGTTCGCTACGCACCATCCTGGAGTCGTTGCCGACGGGGTGGACAGCGGTTGTTGCATCGCTAGGGGTGATTGCCGGAGCCTCGCACGTGGAGGGGCAATCTCGCTTTTAGGACAGTGCTTACGCACGTCTCGACATTCACAGACTTCATCTTAACTTTGATATATTTTCTATTGCCAGTTTAATAGGAATTGTATGATAGTATTTCGAATTTAATTATTTGATTAAAAAAATTAATAAGAAAAGATAATTTTTGAACATTCTAAAAGCGAGATCGATTTAGTTTATCTTTTCATTTCTTTTAGTATAATTGTTATTGCACTGTGATCTACATAAAACTGTTAATTAAATATTATTATGTTAGTACTATACAACTCTGTTAATACTGTTATATATACATCTCCGTTAGAATAGTTGATCTATATATATCTACTGTTAGTATAGTTAATAAAATTGTGATAACATAATATTGTTAGTACTAATAGTATAACAGTGTCCGTACTATTATATATTTTATACTTTATTGTAAACTGTTGATCAATTTTATTAAAATAATATTGTGTTATTACAATTATTTACACTGCTATATATACAATAATGTTAGTATTAATTAATTAGATAAATATTGTTAAGTACAAACTGTAAGTACTGTTACTACATATTTGTTAGTGCATCTCTTTTAGTTCAGCAAGGTTTTAAGTTTGTTTTTGAATCTAATATGATAGTAATTACTAAAGGTGTGAACATTATTGGGAAAGAATTTTTGAGTGATAGTTTATTTAAGCTTTCTGTGATGACTTCTACTATTAATGAAAGTATTATTTTGAATGTTGTTTCATCTTATGTTTGGCATGGAAGATTGGGGCATGTGAATTTCAATACTATTAAAAGAATGATGAATTTTGATTTAATTCCTAAGTCTGTTTCAAATGATCATAGATGTGAAATATGTGTGCAAGCTAAGGAACCTAGAAACCTTTTAAATCTGTAGATAGAGATTTCGATATACTATAATTAATACACAGTGATGTTTGTGATAGATGTAGACCCAATAGAGGTGGAAACAAATATTTTGTAATATTCATTGATGATCATTCGAAGTATTGTTATATTTATCTGATTAAGAATAAAGATGAAATTTTGAATAAATTTAAGATTTATAAAGCTGAGGTTGAAAATCAATTGAATAAGAAAATTAAAATTTTAAGATTTGATCGAGGAGGTGAATATACATCGAATGAGATGACTGTTTTCTGTAAAGAATTTGGAATTGTACATCAAGTGACTGCACCTTATACACTCAATCTAATGGAGTAGCAGAACAAAAAAATAGAACTTTAATGGATATGGTGAATTCGATGATTATTAGTTCTAGTGCACCCGAGAACTTGTGGGGTGAAGCTTTGATGACTGCTTGTGTAATTTTTAATAGGATTCCCCACAAGAGTTCTTCTATATCTCATTATGAACTTTGGAATGGTAGGAAACCCAATCTGAATTATTTTAAAGTGTGGGGGTGCCTAGCTAAAGTTAAAATTCCTGAAAATAAGAAGAGAAAGATTGGTTCTAAGACTGGATACTGCTTTCTTAGGCTATACTGAAGGTAGTAATGCTAATAGATTTCTGGTGGTAAATTCTGAGGTTAATGAGATTTCTAACAATACAATTATTGAAGCTAGAGATGCAGTATACTTTGAGGATATCTTTTCTTTTAGAACTAGAGTGGATAGACCTGTTCCTGTTGGATCTATAGGTAGCTCTAGTAGACCTAGCACTAGTAAACCTATAGAAGAGTCTGAACCTAGGAGAAGTAAGCGTCCGAGGATTGAGAAAACTTTTGGTAATGATTTCTGTGTCCTTCTTGTAGAAGATACCCCATCTACCTTTGACCAAGCCATGACTTATGTAGATGCATCATTTTGGAAAGAAGCTGTTAAGTTGGAGATGCAATCTATTCTACAGAATCATACTTGGGAGCTATTTGATTTACCTGTAGGTTGTCAGTCTGTAGGATGTAGATGGATCTTTAAGAAGAAGTTGAAACCAGATGGTTCTGTAGATAAGTATAAGGCTAGACTTGTAGCTCAAGATTTTTTCCAGAAGCCTGGAGTATATTATTTTGATGTTTATGCTCCTGTAGCTAGGATTACTTTTATTAGAATTCTGATTGCTTTAGCCTCTGTCGATAAATTGATTATTCATCAAATGGATGTTAAGACTGCTTTTCTAAATGGTGATTTAGAGGAAGAAATTTATATGAAGCAACCTGAGGGATTTATTGTTGCTGGTCATGAAAACGAAGTTTGCAAGTTAACAAAACTTTTATATGGACTTAAACAAGCTCCCAAACAATGACATTTGAAATTTGACTCTCTGGTAGTGAAAGATGGTTTTCATGTGAACATGGCTGATGAATGTGTGTACTCTAAGGAATACAATGGACAGATAGTAATCCTATGTTTATATGTTGATGATATTTTAAACTTTGGAACCAATATGGATGTGATAATGGATGCTAAGAAATTACTTAATGATAACTTTGATATGAAGGATCTTGGGCAAGCTGATGTGATTCTGAACATGAAGATCATAAGAAAATGAAATGAAATTATTATGAGCTAATCTCATTACAGTGAACAAGTGTTAAAGAAGTATGGATATTTTGATTCTAAGATTGTTGTTACACCTTATGATCCTAATGTACATCTTAAGAAGAATAAAGGTAATCCTATCGGACAGAATAGGTATACTCAGATTATAGGATCTCTAGGTTATCTTGTAGATTACACTAGACCCGATTTAGCTTATGCTGTGAACAGATTGAGAAGATATACCCATAACCCAAATAGAGAATATTGGAATGCCTTAGAAAGAGTTTTGATATATTTGAAAAGCACTGTATCTTATGGATTGCATTTTTGTGGATTTCCTGCTGTATTAGAAGGATTTAGTGATGCCAATTGGATAAGTGATACAGCTGATGTGAAGTCAACTACTGGATTTGTTTTTCTCCTTAGTGGAGCATCTGTTTCTTGGAAGTCATTGAAACAATCATTGATAGCTAGAAGTGTAGTGGCCCTGATTCCCATGCAATGTTCTTCCGATGAATCCATTGTTGGAGCACCTAGTGTTGGTGTATCTGGCCCATGGTGCATCAATGGGATGCCACAGATGGACCCTTTGAGATATTTTGGCTGTGTTGGCCTTCGGCTGGGTTTGCCGAAATTTCGGAAAAGAATTAGACCCAACAGAGGTCGGAAATGGATTCAGCACGGAAAAACGCTTGAAAACGGCTATTTGCTTGTTGGATTCTGAGTCCGGATGCCCAAAAACGGACTCCCGGAAGTTTTCAGTGGGTTTTGGTGCATGGGAGGGGTCGTAGACCGCCGGCATGCCACGTGGCGGCCTATCATTGGCCGGTTTACGGCGCGCGGTCCACAGAGCAGCGCGGCGGGGTGCACAGACCCGGCGCAGGGACACGTGGCACCGCCTGATTGGCGGGCACAAGGCGCGCGGTCTACCGGGTGAGCGCATCGGTGCATGGACCAAGGCGGGGGCACGTGGCAGCCTCCGGTTGGTCGGTGCACGCGGCGCGGTCCACGGAATTCCGAAGTGGAATGCGTGGACCGGGTGTAGGGGACACGTGTCGCTTTTTGATTCGCGGGCGCACCGTGCGCGGTGCACGGGGCCTGGGCTGGCGCCTCGGGGCGCGTGCGCACGTCGGGGCCATGCCGCGCGCCCGGCGGGGCCGCCGACCGGCTGGCGGGTCAACCGGGTGGCCACGTGTCACCGCCTGATTGGCGGGCGCCAACCGCCTTCCTGTGCGGGGGCGGGCCACGTGGCAGCCTGGGAGTGGCCCGAACAGCTGTTTGCTGTTCGGCGGGCCACGTGGCAGCACCAGGAGGATTCGGGCGTGAACAGTGTTGGGCCGGCCCAACACTGTAGCCGCCCGAATGTACCGGGCGCCCGAAAGTTGGGCCCAAAAGCCCAATGACTTGTTTTTTGGCTTTTTCCGGGTGAGGCCTATAAATAGGCCTCTTGGGACTCGCCTTGGAGCCTTTTCCCGAGGGTTTCTCCACTTGTGTTCTTCACCAAAGTTGTTTCTCTCCCTCTTGTGCATCTTTTAGCGGAAGCTCAGGATTTTTGGAGGCCGCGACGACGGTGACTTCTGCATCGGGGTGCGGAGCGACGATTTACTGTTGGAGTCCCTTTTCCGTCGCAGTTTAGTCTGGGAGGTATAACGGGCTACCCCGACGTTATTTTTGGACGATTTCTGCGGTGACGGTTTCGTAAGAGGTAAATCTACATTTTCCGTGTTGGACACTTTTTCTGGATCCGAGCTTTTCTTGGGGTTCTGGGTACATTTTTAACCCCCTTTGCGACTGTTGGTTGATTTGGACAGCACCTGCTTGTCGGATTTTTATCTCCTCATCCGGATATCGGAATTCGACGTTTCAGGACTCTATCGACATCTAATCTTCGCGAGGATCGCCGTCATATTTTTATTGGAATTTTTGGAGGAGGTTTTTCAGGTAAAAATTTCGTGTTAATGGGACTGTTCACCACAGATTTTGGGAATGTGGAATTTTTGTGGATTAAAGTGTTATTTTGGTGTATGTTTGTACCCAGGAGGTTGTGAGCACTTCTACCGTGTTGTTGGCTTGGTGGGATTTGTGATTTGACTGTTTTGGGCTTTCTCAGCTGTACGATTCCGGGCAGTTAGCACTTTCAGGTGGGTGACCTTGCTTCCAAGAACTCTGGACTGTGTACTAATTCTATGTGTGTAGGATCATGCATGTTAGAAATTGGAGTATTAGCATGTGTAAAACTGTATGTTGTATCTTGTATATCAGTTGTTGAATCTTTTGATTCCTACTCTATGTTAAGTAGTGAAATCTTGGAACTTGACCTAGCACCCCTGTCATATGTATCATGTTCAGCCAGTCTGTAGAAAACTCCAACTTGGGCTAGGTTTTTATTGCTCTAGACATTCCACATCACGATACTTCATTTCACTATGGACTTAGCTTTTCCTCGCCCGAGTTGTGGGCTGAGAGGTCGGGTGGTTGTGGGATGCATTTGCACTCGTGTCTGGGGACCGAGTGGAGTTGATAGCAGTCTGTAGATCTGATTTCTTTGGGAGAGTGATAGTGATGGTAGATCTGGGTTCTTGGAAACTGTCAGAGTGACAGTGAGTCTCAGCTGTGTAGATTCCAGCCAGTGAGTGAGTCAGTGATTTGTTTGTTAGCCGATCTTGTTGATCGAGGATTTGGATCATAGCCTGCATGAGCCACATTTGAGCTTTACAGAGATACTTTACAGAGATACTTGTTATGGGTTACTTTGACTCGAGCGGGTCGCTCCCCTCGAGTGCCACTCCGGAGTAGGCGAGACCGGGTTGTCATACCGGCGTGAGTTTGAGATGTTCTTTCGCGACCTGTTGTTGCATTTGTCCCTCTGGCTGTGCTTTTGTTGGCAGCCATGGACGTCCTACGTAAGTCCGTTCCTCCGGGACGTAACGGCAGTAGGTTGGCGCAGGTTTGACTGGACCCGATGAGGCAGTCTGTTTAGATTGGGTGATCAGGGAGGAGAGTTAGTTGTGGCATCATGTCTTTCTGTCCCACTTTTGAGCATCTAGTTAGAGGCATAGTAGCTGTAGAGTTACTTTTCCCAGCTTTCCATACAGCACTGCATATGTTACTTTTTGCCTCTGGTAGACTTAGTGGGCAGACCGTCGGGCTTGTTGGCGGCACCCACTGAGAACTACTGTGGGATGTAGTTCTCACACCCGTCGTGGTGTCTTCTCCCCATGGACTTCTGCTCCGGTTCCTGCAGCTCCTGTTGCTGATCCAGCTCCTTCTGACCGAGGTAAGGGAGTCGCGAGATAGTTCCCTTCCTGTCATCTTCAGTGTGTGAGTAGATGTACCCCTGTACTATTTTGGTGTGTACTATGTCGAGTGACTTTGTAGTGAGGTTTTGAGTTGTACATTTCTTTCCTGCTTTTCTGAGAGACTCTTGTGTTATGGTGAGGTTGGTCTGTATATTTGTGAGTTGTAGTTTTATTTTATGTATTTTATTCCAGCTTTTTCTCTTTCAGCTCTGATATCTGCTAGTGTAGATGTTTCTTTGCAGGTTGGTCGCTACGCCTATACGGGGCTTCCCGTATGGGCGGCGGATCTGTTGGCGAGCCGGGGCGCAGTATCGCCCCGGGGCGTGACAAGAAGTGCAATGGAATCTGAACTTATAGCTTTAGATACCACTGTAGCAGAGGCTAAGTGGATTGGAGAATTTTTGTATGACTTGTCATTGATGGAGCGACCTTTGGCACCAGTATGTATACATTGTGATTGTAGATCTGCTATTGACAAGTGTGCTCAAGAAAATGTGAAAACAAAGATGAATAGATTTATGAAAGTAAGATAAAAGTATATTCGACAGAATATTAAGGAAAATGTAATTGCATTGGAATTTGTGAGATCTGCGAAGAACTTAGCTGATCAGCTTACTAAAGGTTTGTCTAGGACAGTGATTCTAGAATCGTCGAGGGGGATGGGGCTTAGTCCACAATAGAAACTACCGGCGACGGCAACCCAACCTCTTGGAGGTTCAATGAGTAGAAACAAGATGAATTGGTAGTTGTGCGGAGCACTGCTTTTATATACTCATCCCTATAGCGACAATGCTCATTAATGCAAGTGGATAGTAAGGGTTTTACCCTGAATGGTTCCGAGACCCTTGAGGCGGGGTGTGACCTTGCAGACATCCTTATCAGGACCTACTATATGCGTGTAGTCGTGAGGCCGCGACTATGGGAAGAGAGCGGTTCCCTAAAAACACACATGAATCGATATGAGCGCATGGCCATAAAAGCGCTAACCCGCATAGAACCTAAACAACTATATCATGCGTACTGTTTGTGGAAATCCGATTCACCGGCCTTGGTTCAAGGTGAAGTCCACCATTGTGCCCTCGGATGTACATAGACCTGTACTAAGTGAAGGTTCAAACCCGAAAGGTACCTTCGCCGAATACGTGGTATAAGGGATCAGCATTTGTTTTAGTTTTTGTATTTCTTTTACTTTATTTTGTATTTCGTTTTTACAAGTTTTAAATCATGTGGGGATTGTTAGATTTTATTTAGATTTAATGTGATTTTAAACTTGTGTTTTAACTTTTGGGCTTTTCTGGGCGGCCCAATATTCATGGGCTTTGCCGGGAGTCCAAACCCAATTCCAACCGCGGACACCACAAAGCGATGAGGAGGAGGAGAGGCGGCATACCACCACCGAATTTTTCAATCGACGGAGTAATATACGATGATGAAGATGATGATGATGGTTGCAAGGTGAGGACTTCTCTTTTATTTGTAACCAAAAACGAAAAAAAACTATCAAAAAGGAGTAAATATATTAAAAAAAAAAAAAAAAAAAATAGAAGTACGAAAATATAAAAGATTATTTAAAAATTAAAATAAATATAATTTTTAATAAAAAAAATAACTCAAAAAAGAAGATAAAGGAGCCCAAAAAAAAAAGAAAAAAATTAAAATTAAAATTAAAATTAAAAATAAATTTTGTCGCATAAGTATTAAAAATTAATATAAAGTTAATTGATGATATAATTTTTTTTTGTCGTTGTTGTTGCTCTTTGTTGTCGTTAGTATCACTCACTATTTACGATATCTTATTTAATGGATTGTATGAGGCCAGTTTAATAATGGAGCGGGTGCAGGTATATATTGCTCATTGTAAAACTCATTCTCACGGATGCTCTTCTTCACTCACCTTTTTCTCGTTCCCCGATTGGCACCCAACCTCGGACCACCAATCATATCGCTTCAATTCTCCATCTCACTCACACATTCTGCCACGTGCCATATTCTTTCCCCTGGTTTTCTCCTCTACTTCTCCATAAATGCAATTACAGGACAGTCTCCATCTCTCATTTCGCATTCTACTTCCCTCCCCTATTCTTCCTATTTTTTTTCTTCCGATGCCGCTTCCCCGCGTTTGTCTCCCCTTCTCCATTTCCTCCGCTGCGGAGCACGACACAATCACTGAGCTCGCCGCCAATCCTTCTTCCTCCCTCCGCTCCCTTACTCTCGCGGCCGCCTGGTCCGCATCCTCCTCCGACGCAGCTACGTCATCCGACGAATCCGCCTCGCTACTCACCTTCCCCTCCCTTCCTTCCCTCCAATCCCTAATTCCTTCTTCTTCTTGTCCTTCTTCTTCTTCCTCGCCCTTCTCTGCCTCCTTCGCGTACATCACTTCTCTCCAACCAGTCGGCCCCTCCGCCGGCAGCGTCGTCACCGCCGCCGCCGCCCTCGCTTCATCCCCCACGTCCCTCCTCCTCTACTGCGCAACTCCATCCGAGATCTCCATCTACGACCTCCGCGGCCTCCGCCTGATCGACGCCGTCGCCGTCGCCGCCTGCCCCTCGGCGGGGGCGGTGAAATCCATCGCACTCCTCCCCGACGGCCGCCGCGCCATCACCGCCCACCAGGACGGGCGAGTCCGCGTGTGGCGACGCTCCTCCGGCCGCCTCCGCCTGGCCGCCGCCCTCCCCACCGTCCCCGACCGCATCCGCCGCCTCCCCCTCCCGGGCAGCTACGTCCGCGTCCGCCGCCACCGCCGCCGCCTCTGGATCGAGCACGCGGACGCCGTCTCCGCCGTCGCTGCCGCCGCCGCCGGCGACCTACTCTACTCCTCCTCCTGGGACAAGACCCTCAAGATCTGGCGCGCCGCCGACCTCCGCTGCGTCGAGTCCCTCAAGGCGCACGACGACGCCGTCAACGCCGTCGCCGTCGCCCCCGACAGGAAGGTCTACACGGGGTCGGCCGACGGGAGTATCAGAGTCTGGACGCGCGGGGAGCGGCGGCACGCGCTGGCGGCGACGTTGAAGCGGCACGCGTCGGCGGTGAACGCGCTGGCGATCGGCGGGGATGAGCTTGGAGCGGTGCTGTACTCAGGGTCCAACGATCGCTCGATCTTGGTGTGGGAGATGGAGGGCGCTGCCGAGCACATGGCGGTCGTGGGGGCTTTGCGGGGCCACGAAAAGGCGGTGCTGTGCATCGCCTGCGTCGGAAACGTCGTCTTCAGCGGGTCCGCGGATCGCACGGTGAGGATTTGGCGGAGGGGCGGGACGCAGCACGGCTGCCTCGGGGTACTGGTCGGACACTCGAGTGCTGTCAGGTCGATTACCGCAGTCCGAACGCCGGAGGAGGCGGAGGAGGAGACGGCTAAAGAAGAGGAGTTTAGGTTGTGCAGCGGCAGTCTGGATGGAGAGGTTAGAGTATGGCGGGTTCGGGTTTCGAGACGAGAGGAATCCGATCCGTCATAACATATAATAATAATAATAATAAATTTTGTTTTTATTTATTTATTTATTACTTTAGAAAGAAAAAACAAAAAAAACAAAAAAAGGCTGATATTTTACTGGTAATAATAATAATAATAATAATAATGTGTAATAAAAAGACTGAAAGTTTTTTTTTTTTTTTTTTTTTTTGGTGTGTGCTCAGCAGTGTAACGGGACTGGATGTACCTTGGTATGGCTTTGTGCCAATTGATTTTGTAGCTGTAAAGAGCTGTCCCTATTGGGGAGTATTCACTCACACGCGGAATGTGTGAGACCTACTCGTTTTTCGGGGAATGTATTATGAAGACACTTTCCCCTTCCGAAGCTACAGGATTAAATGTCTCAAGTCTTTTTTTTAAAAAAAATATTTTTAATCTAATTTTTTTTAAAAAAAAATTCTCAATTTAGTCTTTTTTGTATAAATTAGAAAAAAAAAATAATTAATAAGATTATATTGGTATTCTTAAGTAAAATATAAATACTATTAATTATTTTTTTTTTTCTAATTTATACCAATAAGACTAGATTGAAAAAAAATTTGAAAAAAAAGTTAGATTTGAAATATTTTTCTTCAATCAAATTATTTGGGGCATTGTCTCAAGCTACAGCACCTTTACATATAAAAATATATATATATATATATTTAAATAAATAAATATATCACTTGCTATTGTTTACTTTATTTTCAAATAATATTATTTAGTGAATACAACATAAAATTGTTTTTTAACTAAATAATTGAAAGCATCATATCAGGTTTTTTGTTTTGGGACTGAATTTATTTCCACTTTATATCTTAGTAGAAGTTTGAGAAAAAAAATTTTGTTGCAAAATGCTTGGGAAGTGACCGTTGTTATTGAAAACAAAAAACAATGGTCAGATCAAGTATGCCTTAGCATTTTATTTAATTTTGAATAAAATCTACAAATATTTTTAATTTATGATTAAATTTTTAATAATGAAAGAAGGTAAATTTATATTTTGTTAGGTCAGCAGTCTTATTTTTCTAGTTTATGAAAATACAGATTTTTTTGTTTTTAATTAGTTATCTTATATAGGATAACTGATCAGCAGGGGAGAACAGTAGGTTCATCCTTCCCTCTAAAACTACTACTTTTCAAGTTTCTACTTCCCTAAGAATTGCTATTTAACTTATAAATTATTATAAATTAAGTTGTTATTAATTAGTTAATATGTGAATATTAATTTATACCAGTGACAAATCCTTACTACGCTGCGGATATAAAAAAAAATTAGTACAAACAGTTCACTTTTATGACAATATAAAAGTTATGATTTAAAAAAAATGAATGATCAGCGGTGAAGAGCGACAAGGGCAACAAATAAAAACTTTCTTTCAAATATAGTCAATTACAAAGAAATCAACTTAAAAAAATTGATATAAATTTTGAGCTTTATTATATCTTATGAAACTTCATAATCAACGAAATTTACTTTACATCTCGGATTGTTCTTGACTCCAAAACTGTATCAACATACACAATTCAAAATTTCTAATTTTTTTCTTTTAATCCTTAGCAAGTTAGCAAATTCGCATAGCATAATAAGGGGAGGTCTTCAGTATTGTGAATGTTGATGCATTGTAAACTTATGGAGTTGTCCCTATGTTTCCAACTTCCTATACATCTTAAGAAACAAAACAACTGATAATAGGTTGGGTCTCCTTATTTTTGTTCTTCATAAATGCATTAAATTACCATTATTGTAATTATACTGGAAAATTGAGTCAATCAATTATAGAATATGTTGATATGTGATCTGACAACCAAATAGAATCATAACAATACATGAATCCGGAGTCTTCCCTGTCCGACGTGGCGTCTCCTCGCGCCTCCTCGCTGGGTTGAGTGGTTTTGGGGTTTACCTGCTTGGCCGGTTCTGCACAATCGATTACTGGCTTCGCCGGTTTGTCACTTCGTTCCCGTTTGTGCCCTTTGGGGTTACCTGCGCGGTCGGTCGTCTTCCTTCTTCCCTCAGTGTTCTCTCTCTTTCTCTCGACCGCTTGCCCTTCTCTCTCAAAAGATCTCTCCCTCTCTCCAAAATATCTCCTGATCTCTCTTCGGGATCTCTCTCTTTGGGCCAGGTGTTCATCTCCCCGTCTCCCGATCTCTCTTCGGGATCTCTCTCTTTGGGACAGGTGTTGATCTGCCCGTGTTTTGCGCTGCGCGCGCGATTTCCGCCGTTGCCCGCGGCGCGATCCTTGCCGGTTGCCGGATCTGTGAAAATTTATTCGGATGCGATGTCGATCTAAGGTGATTTCCCTCATAAGTGCTGCAGATTACGGTGCCTTTCTTCTTCTTCTCCTCCTCATAAATTGATGGCGATGGAGGTTCTGTTGTTGGGTGCTGTTTACCCGAGCTACACCAGGTCCGACCGACTGTTCACTGTAGCGGCACCTAACATGACTCTCCCGGGTACAGATTTATTGCGATTTCACATGAAATTTCCCTATTTTTTGCCTCCCGTTCCCCTCAATTTTTCCTCTGTGGCGATGTCCCCTACCGTCGATCTCTCGGGTTCAATTTTTTTAAGATTTGTAAATAAATTATTAGTTCGATTTTCCTCTCCTCCATTTTTTTCCCAATTTTCTGCCTTCCCGATTTTTTCACTCTTCCTTTTTTTTACCCTTTTGTGCCCTTTCATTGTTTTGGGCTGCTCGGTTTGCTCTGTCCTTCTCCAGTTTGATGAGATCTTCATTGATCTTGCTCATGATTACTATAAACCTGCTTCAACTGAAATAGTGTATTGGGCAATCTCCTCTATAAAAGAAAATCGTGTGAGGCTGCTGAATCACCCCCAGTTTTATGAGATCTTCATTGATTTTGTGCATGATTACTATAAACCTGTGTCAACTGAGATAGTGTATTGGGCAATCTCCTCTATAAAAGAAAATCGTGTGAGGCTGCTGAATCACCCCCAGACTTTTCTTCTTCTTTCACGACAAAAAAAAATTGGTCCTTGCTGGTGGTATATATTGTTAAGAAATTTGTGTTGGCGTATTTCGTAAAAGTGTTTAAATCTTGAACATTGAAGATGAAGATTGTTGGATCATATACCTCAATCTCAAGAAGGAAGAATTCAAAAGGATCAGGTACGTTTAACTAAATAATTTTGGTGATCCGAATACTTCTTATAGTGTAGAAATACTTGGATGAATTTTTAATTGCATAAAAATTAAAAACTGGACATGTTATATGTTCAGGATCCGGATCAGGACATTCCAATCCGGACCCCGAACATAGGGTAGTTCGTGCAGCAATTTAGTCCGGATCAGCCTCCTTTGAGTCCGGACCCCGAACTCTGAAACTGCTGAAGTTGCATGAACAGTCCGGACCATCCCTGTTCAGTCCGGACCCCGAACATGAATTCTGCAGAAATCGCATGAACAGTTCGGACCGCCCCTGTTTCAGTCCGGACCCCGAACATGATTTTTCTGGAAAAAGACTGTTTAATGACGACAGTCCGGATCAGACTCTTTCCAGTCCGGACCGTCGTACGAAAAAACTCCAGATAAGGCAGTTTTTAATTCTTATATCTTTCCAAAGATTTCTAACCTATAAATAAACCCTTTGATTCGTCTTTTAGGGTTAATCCAAGCATTAGAAAAATTCACATATAGAGAAAAAAGGAAAAAACTAGATCTATTCTATGTTTCTTCATCTATATTGATCAATTTGATTCTAGGGTTTCGATACTCATATTTCTTGTGGAATCAAATTGATGAATACTTAGATGGTATTTTCGATCTATCTTTGATCTAAGTATTCTGAGGATTTTCACCACCAACAAACAACGATTTTGCCAAAAATCGGCGTGTGGATTCGCGTGGCCTTGTGGATTCAAGGTGTTACCGTTTCGTGGATTCGAAGTGAGGTGCGTTCGTGGATTCGATACGTACTACTTGGTGGAGACCGTGGATTCGGTTGGATATCATGGATTCGACGTTGGACGTCGTGGATTCGACGTTGGAATTCGTGGATTCGAAGTTGGAGCACATTCGTGGATTCGAAGGAGCGTTCGGAGCGAGCGGAGAAGATCAACTAGGAGCGTATGGTAAAAGGTTGAGTCGTGTGTGTGCATTATATCACCTTACACGTGTTTAATCTTAGTGGATTTTATCGTGTTATCGGTCCCGTGGTTTTTTACTCCTAGATTGGAGTTTTCCACGTAAATCTTGCGTACTGTTTTTACTTTTCCGCATTGGGTTATTTTTATTACGCAAAGATTTGGTGATTTTATTGTTTACACCTATTCACCCCCCTATAGGTATTTTTTTCTCTATTCAGATCCATATTTCATATAACCCACAAGTGGTATCAGAGCGGGAATAGAGTTGTAAACAATGGTTGAAGGCGGTAACATCAATAGACCACCGCTCTTCGATGGAACAAATTATGCTTATTGGAAAGTACGCATGAGAGCATTTTTAATTTCCATCGATGAATGGGTTTGGCAATCAATTGAGTTTGGATGGACAAATCCTACTGAGATTATTATCGATGTTCCCACCGTCAAACCTAGGTCGAAGTGGACTAAGGAAGAAATTGACGCATCTTCTTACAATGGCAAAAAAATTAATGCCTTATTTAATGCCTTGTCTCAAATCGAGTTCTCTCGCGTCTCGGCATGCGAGACCACGAAAGAAATCTGGGATACTCTATAAGTTACACATGAGGGTACTAGCTTAGTGAAGATTCAAAAACTGTAAATACTTACGAGCAAGTTTGACTCAATTCATATGGTGTGAGATTGTTTGCACATTATATTATTATATTATTTTATTTAACAACATGCTTTTAAGGCAAACAAAAATAAAATTATAGGATAGTAAAGTCATACTACCATATAATTAATGAGAAATATTAAGTATAGACTTCAAAGTGGAGTATAAATTTTACAATACGGCACCATTTGAGGGTCAATTTTTAAACACTAATTATACTAATATAACTCAATATGACTAGTGTGTAATAAATAGCCCTTAGATGATAAGGTATAAGATTTATACCCCATTTTAGCTTTCGAACAATAATGCTCTAATTAAAAATAAGGTAGATTACACTTGTGGTCTTCGGACTTTGAGAGATGCGTTATTATAGTTTTCAAGCTTTAATTCGTTGTAACTTTTAATTATAAAATTTTGAATTGTTACAACCAAGTCCCCTAATTTAACTTTTTTAATTAACTGCTGGCAAATTACTAATGTAGAAGTTATATGCCAATATCATAATTAATGATGTAATAACAATTAAGATACTATATTACTATAGTAAATTTTAGATCTTTATTACAATAATTAAAAAAAAATTTAAATATTACAACGAATTAAAATTTGAGAAGTATTATAATCAAGTCTCATAATTCGTGAAAAATTTCGTGGCGATGAGGGGTCCCTCTCGTCTCCCTCTTCCCAGCCCTACCCGCCCTCAACCCACCCCTTCTCGCCCACGTTTCAGGCCCCGCCTCCCTCGACCTCCCACCTCCTCTGCGACCCCATCCCCGATCTGTCCTTCATTCGCCCAGACCTCTACTCTCGGCATCATCACGGGGACATCTGCTACAACCTGCAACTCCTCGGCATCCCCCGCGCCGAGCACCACCATCTCACCCACTGACGCATCGGGCACGCCTCCGCCCCCCTTCCGCGGTGCTTCCGCCTCTCTTCCAGTGCCGATTAGGGCCCATCAACCGCCTAGGGCGGGGATCCGCGCCCACTTCTCCTACAGGGACGCGGTCCTGTCCCCCCCGTCGAGCCCCCCTTCGCCTCCCCGGCTCCCCACGGTCTCGAGGCCCCCACGCCGCTCGGGTTTACCTGCTTCCCCCCATCGCTTCCTACGTAACCCCTCGCTTCGTGGTCGGTGTTTCCGGTGTTTCAAAAGGGGGCACCGAGCGGCGCACTGCAGAGAGCCCCGCCGCTGCCTCTCGTGCATGGACGTCGGCCACCCAGCCTCCAGGTGCAGGGCCCACCTCGCTCCAGGCCACATGGAGCCGCCCACCCCTGCCGGCCGCCCGAGAGGGGTGTCCGCCTTTCTTCCTGCCGCGCCCACAACAGCGGGACAGACTTCTCTTGCGGGTCGGGTGGCGAGGGTGACTGTCTCCGACTCCCATTCGTGTCCGGACTCAGCGGTCCTATCTCGGGGGCTGGCAGGTCGGTTCGGGGGCTCCCCCTCCGACTACATGGTGGCGCACCTCCGGGACTCAACGTCGGCGGTTTTCTTCCCGAGCTGGGTATAACGACCCGGCCCACTAACAATAATAACACCACTTTACCGGTAAAGAACAATCTCCACGGGGAGCTACCCCGACCATGTTCGTGAAGTACAGCAGTGCATGGCAAATCATAATGATCAATCCCACGGTCTAGTGACCGGGTAGTCGGCAACGTGCCGAGATCCCAACAGGGAATCATCTGTCTATATCTATCCATCGGAATCAATCAATCTTGCATATCGAGTAGTATCTATCAATCAGGATCAATCAATCATGCATATCGAGTGGTATCTATCAATCAGGATCTGTCAATCATGCATATCAATAATATCTCGAATAACATCTCAATGACAGGAATCAACAGGTGTCATCTAATCATGCAAATCTATATACTGAAAAAGCTGATGAACAGATATGTATATGGTATGTCTCATGAAGATCAAGGTCTATCAGAAATATAAAACTGATAAACAGGTACGTAAGATATGTCTCACGTAGATCAAGATCTATCAGGACTAATCATAGGGCATGTCAGCCGAAAAAGGTGCCGAACAGTGGCATTGCCTGAGGTCCTGCGAGACCAATATGGCGCATGATTGGATACTTGGTTTTCTACCTTTGACGCATTACTTTTACTCGTACTGCTGCTCAGTTGTTTCCAGCACTATTATCTGTAGACATGCTTGTATCACTTGTAGTTCTTATACATGATCCTGGTAGTTGACTTTTGATTTCAAGCATGCATGCCCTACAGTTTTCATGATAGTTATTTCTGAGATACCCTGATTGTTCAGCATATATACCTGCTGAATAGATTAGTAGTTGTACTGAGATATCTGTCGCTGATTACTAGCCTAGCCGTGCATATATAGGGGAGTCTCTGTTCGCGGAATAGAGAGTTTCCTATATGTGTGGCGGTCTGTTACGCCTGTTTTGCAAACTCTGATTTAAACAAAAAAAAAAAAAAAAAAAAAAAAAAAAAATTCAGACCTGATTTTTAAACTCGGGGCGTGACACTGGGTCGCCAGGGAATCCGCCATTGGACGCAGCCCTCTCCGTCTCGAAGAAACATTACTCTCATAGGCCTCCCCTGTCTTCAGAGGCGGTTCCGACGGGTTGCTGCTCGATTTGGAAGGGTATGCTTACTACTGCTCCTATTTTCATTCCCTCCACTTCTGTTGCAGTTGGAAACGGCAAGTCGACGAGCTTCTGGAACGCGCGCTGGAGCGGGGATTCGCTTCTGCGAAATCGTTTTCCCGCTCTATTTGCAGTGGCAACTCTTAAGCATCTCTCGGTATTTAATTGGATACGTCGCTTCGGCTCCCTTTCCGGCTTGGGCTTTGATATCAACCTTTGTCCGGTGGCTCGGCGGGAATTATTACTCCTGCAGGACGTGATCAATAGGCTCTCTTTTACTAACACGGAAGATGCTATTTCCTGGAGATGGAGCATCAACGGGAATTTCTCATCCAAGGATGCCTACAACTTCATTTCCTTTGATGGAGTGAATGACACCAAGATACCGAACCTGTGGGGTATTAGAATTCCGCTTAAGATTAAAATCTTCTTGTGGATTGCAGCTAGATACATGTTACTAACGACGGAATTGCTTATTAAAAGAGGCTGGCTTGGACCATCAATTTGCATGTGTTGCAGTGCAAACGAAGAAAATCTGGATCCTTTATTTTTTTCTTGCATCTATGCGAGGTCACTTTGGGAGGAATCATTACAATTCTGGCCTGTCACTTGCCACAAGCTTCTTAATTATTCGGGGGATTTAGCGAGCAGATGGAGGGGAGCGAGGATGACTTTGATGGGTCAAAACAAAGTGTATTTCGACATCTTATTTGCCGCTACCTGTTGGGAAATTTGGAACGAGCGCAACAGACGGATTTTTTCTAACAGCCTTTCCCATAGTGCTAATACTGCCTTAAGAATCCGCAACACTGTCAACCTCTGGGCCATTGCACTAAGGTGATCTTCGTTTCGGTGCTTTCTCCCATTTGGCTGATCACGGGGCGGCTGTGAAGAGAGGGCTCTGCTACGTCGATGATGGCGAAGTTCCATTTACAGATCCATGGGCTATCCTAGCAGACTCGATTTTTTCATCCATGCAGTTGGAGTTCTAGGGCTGCATGTGGTACTCCATTTTTCCCTCAGTTTGCTCGATACCAGTCGGCTTTGCTATTGCTGGCGCCATCCTTCATCACCTGGCCGTTGTTCTCGTGGGCTTTTTACTCGCTGGGTTATTATTGGCGAGATTACAATTACAGTTTCATTGGTCATTCTGCAGGGTTATTTTATTTATGAGCTTTCATCCAAGCAGCTGGACTTCTAAAGCTTCATGTGGAACCCCAATTTTCCTCAATTTACTTATTACCACCATTGAATGTAATGTGCTTTCACCAAGCAGCAGGATCGGATCCGCAACACTGTCAACCTCTGGGCCATTGCACTAAGGTGACCTTCATTTCGGTGCTTTCTCCCATTTGGCTGATTACGGGGCGGCTGTGAAGAGAGGGCTCTGCTATGTCGATGACGGCGAGGTTCCATTTACAGATTCATTGGCTATTCTAGCAGACTCGAATCTTTCATCCATGCAGTAGGAGTTCTAGTGTTGCATGTGGTACTCCATATTTCCCTCAGTTTGCTCGATACCAGTCGGCTTTGCTATTGCTGGCACCATCCTTCATCACCTGGCCGTTGTTCTCGTGGGCTTTTTACTCGCTGGCCTATTATTGGCGAGATTACAATTACAGTTTCATTGGTCATTCTGCAAGGTTATTTATTTAAGAGCTTTCATCCAAGCAGCTGGACTTCTAAAGCTTCATGGGGAACCCCAATTGTCCTCAATTTACTTATTACCACCATTGAATGTAATGTGTTTTCACTAAGCAGCAGGATCGGATCTCTCTATTGCCTCTCGCGGAACTCCAAAATATCACATCCAGTGTTTGTGGCAGTGGGGTGGAGCATATGTATTTGGTTCTGTTACTTTCTCTGTGTTGTGTGTTATTGCTCATTTCTTGGATAGTTGCATCCTGGACTAGATGTATACTTGCTTTTGTTGTCTGTGCCAATGTCGTTGGCGTGGGTGTGAGGCTGGTTTCCTTTTGTGTGTTCCTGGCACCCCATTACTTTGTTTTGGGAGACTGCTTCATCTTGGGTATTTCGGGCTATCTGATTCTGGTTGGAATCGAGAGACATCGGCTTCGACATAGGCTCCCTCCTTGAGTGTTACCATGTGCAGTAACCTGCCTACAATGCTTTCTTTGAGGATCCAGCTTCATGGTTTTTGTAATGCATTCTTTGGGGTCCAATTCGTGCGTTAACTTCTCCTCTGGCTGCTATGGGAGCTAGCTTTATTTTAATTGGAGGAGGCCTTACTACTGCGACATCCAATCTACTCTTCCCGTGTAATGTTGTAATTTGAGGTTGTTGTCATTCTCGGTAATGTCTGTAGCTGTCGAGATGGTTGTGGTGTACTCTTCTCAGTCTCGCTTTTGCTTTGTTGTTTAGCTTACACCACTCTGCTGGTGGTGTGCTTTTGGTGGGTCTGTGTGGGTGTTGCTGTGTTTATTTCAGCTTTCCGGGTCTTCGTCGACTACTTCTGTACTCAAATAGGGTTTCACCCTGTTTAATCAAAAAAAAAAAAAAAATTGAGAAGTAAAATGTCACGCGCTTTATATTTTGAGGACCAAAATTATAATTTATCTTTAAAAATATTAAAAATTTATCAATAATACTAAGTACAGTTAGTTAAAAACTTAATAATTCATATCTGAAATCCAACCATCAATATATTCAAGCTACGAGTTTACGAAGGATATAAATTGTCAATTTTAAATAATAATCTCAAAATTCAGAACTACAAATAACTGGGGGGGGGGGGGGGGGGGGGGGGGGGGGGGGAATGATTATAATTATTAATTCAGCATATTTTTAAAAGTTAAAATAACTCTTCTAAAATAGATCCTCTAATTTTTTTTATAATTTAAATTGATCATCATATTTACTAATTTAACTTACTCTTTAGTTAGTAGAATTACCATTTTTCTTAATAATTAGCAGGTAGCTAATTTTTTTTGTTTATCTATTAAAATAATTTAATATGTAGTGTAAACTTTGATTTGTGACCCCCTCTGATTTAGCGTATTTTCGCTTTGACACTCAGTGATTGAAAATATATATTATAATTAGTAGTCCTGTATTTTTTTTTTTTTATTAGAAAAACTTAACTGTCAAATAGAATAGTAAAAAAAAATTAAAAAAAAATTTGGAGGTGGTATTTTGTTTAAGAGCAATGCTATCTGTACACCCCGAAGGGGTGTACATCATACACCTCCACCATTTTAATGGTAGCGATACTTTTTATGGGTCACATCAAGTGACCCATCATCACACCCCCACCCTTAGATGAGTGGGATGTATGATGTACACCCCGAAAGGGGTGTACACATAGCATTTTCCTTTGTTTAATGTGTTTATTGATATGTTCTTATTATAATAATAATAATAAAAAACAAATCCATAGTCCATGAATAATTATGTAATTTTTTAAATCACCATAAAAACATGTTAAATCATAGAATAGAATAGAATAGAATAGTTAAATATAATTTTTGAAATTATAAAAAAATTAGATTCAATTTTTTAAACCATAAGCTGACTCTACCTAGCACATTTCTTAAACAATAAAGGGACAAATTGAGGTTACCCTAAAATAAGTAAAAATTTATGGTAAATTAGCATTTTGTTCTTCAAATTTTAATTTATTATAATTTTTTACTCGAACTTTCACAATTATTGTAATCCGGTCTCATAATTTAATTTAGCAGACCAAATATTGATCCATCTCTAATATAAAAATGGTGTGGTGTTTTAATTTTTAGCGTATCACTAATTACAATTCTATTATATTATTTTTATATTAATAATATATTAATATTTACTCATTTAAATATAATTTTTAAAAGTTTGGGTAGAAAATTAGAATAAACTAAACTCTGAGGACCAAAGTATCACAAATATAGTTAATTCGGATTCTGTATAGATATAATCCGAATAACATTTATATCCTAATTCTTAAATTCTTTGAAAAATAAAATTTAAAAAATAAATTTATTAATTATTCAGATACTAATTTATACGAAAATTATAGATTCATCAACTAAAAATTTGGAATAAAAAATTCAACTAGTAAATTATTATCTTTTCTCTAGATTTATACTAGAATTTTTTTTTTAGCACGAGCGATTGAAGAGTTAAAGACACAAAATTTTATTAAAAAATTTATCTAAATTTTTGACCAAATTGGTCACAAATTATTAGTACTATTCTAAAAATCTATCTAAATTTTTGACCGAATAATTCACTTACACCAAATTATTAAAGTTATTTTAAAAATTTATATTTTATTTTATTTTTAAAAAAAAAAATTAAAACTGTTTAATTTAAATTTGTAATAATTTATAAATATTTGGCGAATTAACTAACCACAACCTCGTAGTTTGCAGACCAAAAGTGCATTTTACCCAAAATTTTACGTAAGGTGAATATGGGAGGGGGTGAGAATATCAACATCAATTTCACGTTGCCTCGTCCTTTTTTTTCTTTTTCTCCGCAGCAGCAACAGCAACAGCGACAACAACGACGACTGCGCGCGCGCGCCCGCCTCGGGATCCAACCACGTGTCCGCATCGCAACGACCGTGATGAGGCCGGCTCGATTCCCGATAACAACAATCCTGCCGTACACGCGTAGCGTTGTCAGCGCATCCTTCGAGCGGGCTCGGGCAATAGATCGCGGTGTTTCGTCCCGAACACCGCGCACGTAATCCGAACGCTTTGCACAGTCGATTACTACAATACCAAAATTTGAATAATGTGCATAACAAAATAAGAAATACAAAGAAGAAAATTTTCGAGCTTAATGCGATAAAATTTATTAAATTTGTAGGGAAGAAGAGCTTCCTCCCGTACCATATTCCACCTGGGGAGCACTTGCATGATGCCCAACATTAATGCAATTTTTATCCGTTAACTCGCCGCCTATTTGATTGAGAGCTTTTGTATTTAAGCCACTGCTGCCACTGCTTCCGTCGGTGGAAGTATGGAGTAACCGCTGCGAATGCCAAACAGAGAGAAACTGCGATTCCGACCCACCAAGCATTATATGTAATTCCCAACAACAATTCATCACAAACTGCACAAAACAAGGGCAGTGATGATCAACAGAACTAGGAGAATTCTAAGCAGTAATGTTTCTCATTGTTTCCATTTCGCTATTTGGTTCCTCCCCAAATTTTATATGGATTAACGCCGCACCTACTGTCCAACTTATTCACTTTTCTTATTGTGCTTTACTAACAACATAATAGTTTCTTATAACAACACTAAAAAAGGCATGCACTCGTAACTGCATTGTTTTTGTTGTGGAATAATACTCATAGACAAGGTTGAAAAGCAATGTGACATAGCAAATTTGTACGACACCAATATATGTTTTTCAACCATAGAACTAGGAGAAAATGATGATAAAGAACATAATCAATGCAAAAGAAACACTTGGCTATTCCACTGATGATGATATCAGGAAGAAACAAACAAACAAACAAACAAACAAACTGCTAGAGAAATATAAGGAATTTTCGGCAACTGTAGTACTAAGATTATCGTTGGAAACAGATTTACTGTCAATATTGACACCCAGCAGTATAATTTTCTACTCTTAATCAGAGAAACATGCAATTTTCTCCCAAGTATAAGCGCACACTGATATCTATGTGATTTAATATAAGCTGACATCGAAAGGAAGTAAAAATAACAAGAGAAATCTGTGTTAATCTGTAGGCTGCTCAGATTTAAGTCGCTTGACTGGAAGTTTCGGATCTTTATGAGAATGTGGCCCCTACCAGACCCTTATATCTGATATCTGCTCATGGTGCGAGACGATATGAGGTGATTATCTCTAAACACAATTCATTGCACTACAATATTTTCAGATGACAATTACTGCTTGGAGCCCTTCCTCAACTAGTTGAAGCCTTTCCGAATGCTCAAAAAATTAGGAGATTATACACTGAAGGGGGACAGCTTGAACAATCAACCATTTCCTTCATCATCCTTATCGCTTCATGTAAAGGGAAACTTAATTGGGCCCCTTCATATTGCATGCAAATTGTAAATGACTACATGAGTATATAAGGTCATCATTTTCATCATTCATTATCAGTATCCACTTAAGTGTCTAACCAGGATTCTTCTTTATTGCATGAGAGCCATACTGGAAAACCAAAGAAGTTCATCCTAGGTCCAATCAAGCATAGTAATTAAAAAAAAAAAAAAAAGAAGAGGAGTTTCATGTTAGTTCTCTCTATTGCCTAAATTTGCCTTCGCTTTCTCATCGAAGATGATCCAATTCTTAAATTACAAACTATGAAGTCTACAGCATATCTTTCATTTGCTTATCTATATTCTGTAAATCTGAATTTGGAAGTGTGGCTAGATAAGCATAACTCTACAATTAGGCTAATAGTGAACTCTTCATTCGCAAATGTCTTAGTAACGCTTACAAACATCAGTTCCAAATTGGCAAACGACAAATGATACAAGGAACATCACTACAAGGATGTGATAAGGAACTAAAACATACCAATATTGAAGAGTATGACTTCTCTCTCTTGTGTGTATGGTTGCGCAACAACCCCAGCAGCCTTCACAGTTACTTGAACATATACCTACAGGCAAAAAGCAAGTGTTCTTATCACCATAAAAATAGTTAATTTATGTTATTAAGTTGACACATACACTCACCGGATTAAAACTATCAGCCTGGAAAATAAGTTTCTCTGTGTTAAGCAATCTCCTATTGTTGTTCAACCAAAGCTGTGGAGCTTCTCTTTCCAATCGAATCGAAAAGCTTGCAGGAATCTATCACACGCCGTAATGTTCAAACAATTCCTTTCAACTGTAAACTAAGTCTTTAACAAAATGCACTAAGAGCACGTTGAGAAAAACAATCATACAGAAGCTGGATAGGAGATCTTGACTTCATACCAAAGAGATTTCTTGAGACCTGTTACTTTATAAACACGATGGCCCATATTTAACGGGAGAGTTTCTCCCTCAAGCTCTTTTCCAGTGTTTAGTTCCTTTAATTCCAAACTGCCACTGATAAATAATGTGTTAACTGACAATCCAAAAAGAGTAGTACTATAGCCTACCAATTCAAATCCTATAACAGCTGTATATATCCAGAAGGAAAAAAAATAGTAAAAACAAGAGATGGATCAAAAAGACAATTTTGGCTAAATACTACTGGGAACAGGAAACAGACCCATGAGTGAGAGCTAGAGAGACAAGGACAAAGAACGGAAGAGAGAGCAGGCTAGCCAGCGATCCGTGAGCCATTGAGAAGCTTCAAGACGGCACACTATAACCTGATTACACAGAAATGAAGAAATTATAAATATCTGCACATTCGACATATAGCTGCCGATATTCCCTGTTAAAACATCTTGCAGTTATCGGAGTGTGCCTCCAGGTTCCTAAAGCATGTATATTTTTGTACATGTAGTAGATCGCTCTCTCTTCATATATTAAAGCAAAGACCCATTGTAAGAGAGTACCTGTAAAACATTTACCCATTTGCCAATTGACCCTCCAACTTCTGATTTTGAAGTTTTAACTCTCGAAAGTGAAATTTGTCATACCATCCGATGGATGTTAATCCCTTTGTAAATGGCTCTATGCCATGTGATTTCGTGAAAAAAAACCAGAACAAATTTATAGCACAAGAGTCTCAACTGAAAGAAAGGCATTAGCTCAATATTTGGCCTGAATCCCCAAATCCCCATCCTCTCTTCACCAGCAGGAAAAGGTAAGAGACCTCAGTGCAACCTCACTATAAAATAAGATTGGAAGATTAAATAAAGAATTTTCTCCCATGATCAAATTAGGAGCAGGAAAGCATACTGAAGTGCAGCAATCAGTGCTTTCGAAGGCAAAGCAGAATCAGGTGTTAGGATTTTTGAGATATTCAATGTTACTACTAGATGAGAGTTGGCAGAATCACATAATATTCTGTCGGAACTACGAACTTTGCTTCTTTCCAGGCTGCATCTTGGCTGCAATAGAACAGCCACAAGTCTATATGTACTGTTCTTCTACAATCATATATGGTGATCTTTTGTCTCATATGTGATTGTTGTTTCTTCCTTTTGGACAGCCTGAACAACATTAATTGCTTATTGAATAAGCTCAATATACTGCTGCAGATGAATGCTAACTAACAACCACCAAATTTTACAATGTTTGTACTTCATGCATCTGCTTAAGAAATCAGCCGCCGATATGCTCAATATCATGTTTGTTGCAAAAATTACACAAATCAAGTCATAGTTTGAAGTATGAAAATTAACTTAAAAATAAGTTTAAAAATCAACTGAAAACAAGCTTAAAATAAGCTTTTTTTTTCTTATTAAAGATAAAAATCTAAAAAAATAATAATAAGCTTAGAAACTTACAAGCAAAAAGCCCAAAAAATCAACTAAAAAACTTACAAACATTCACATCTTAAAAATAAACTTAAAAGCCCAAAGAATCAATTAAAATTTCAAATTTCTTCAAAAATTCTAGACTAAATCAAAAGTCCATGATTTCAAAAATAGAAGCTTGATTAGTGGTTTTTTTTTTGTCACAGTAGATAAAAAACTAAAAAGAAATAAGTTTAAAACATACAAGCATTCACATCTTAAAAATAAACTTTAAAGCCTAAAAAAATAACTCAAAAGATACCAGCACTAAGGATCGAACTGGGAGGAGGAAGTGTACGGCAGGATCTGATCGTCGATCTTGCACACGGTCGGTGAGATGTGGGAGGAGGTATGCTCGTACGGTGGGAGAGGATTAGCGAGAAAGATTGCTGTAGGGGAATGAGATTATTTGGACGAGAGAGATCTGAGCAGAGAGTGAGAAAGACGCCTGGATGGGTAGTTATGTCAACGGGACGGATTCGAAGCGAATTTTTAAAAATCCGAATTCGAATCCGAATCCAACTACCAAACCCAAATCCGAATACGAATACCAATCAGATGGATTTTAAAAATTCATATCCAAATTCAAATCCGATCAAAAATTTAAAATTCAAATTCGAATCCAAACCGAAAAATTCAAATTTGAAATAATTATTTTTTTTTCTTTACAATATTTCAAAATATATTATATTAAATTTAAAATTTTAAAATATAAATTTAAATATAATATCAAATATTTATATACACATATATTTCGGGTTCGGGTCGGGTTCGAGTCGGGTTCAATCAAAATCTATATTCAAATTCAAATTTGTCGAATTTTTATTTTTTATATCCATATCCGAATTCATATCCGTTTAATATCGGATAAATTCATTTCGTTCGGATTCGGATTCGAATAAATCTTTGAGTATGTGTACCCATTCACATCCCTATGGATGGGAGAGGGAGTAACGAGAGAGATAAAATAGAAAAGAGCTATGCTACCTCTACACCCAAAATTAGGTGTAGATCTTACATTCCACCTATTCAAAGGTGAAAGTTTTTTCACCCATTATTTTGAAGTGATTGATAGAATTTACTTTATCCTAAAATGAATAGAGTGTAAGATATACATCTAAAATTAGATGTACACTTAGCATTTACCAACAGAAAAAGAGAGAGAAAAGAGACGGAGTTAGCATGGTACGGTCAGGGAGTAGAAGGGGAGTTAACAGGGTGCGGTTCCATTATTTCCCAATTATTTTTTTTTTAAATATTATAAGTATTTATCTATAAAAATATGTGAATCCGAACTAAAAAAAAAAAGTAAAGCAGACGAAAAGAGAGAAAAAATAATAACGCGCTATTCTATTATTATTATTATTATTATTTTAATATTATAAATATTTATTTATATAAATATATGAATTTCAAATAACTTAACCCATCAAACTAACCGGTCTTTTTTGAATCGAACTATTCCTCTGTTCCTCTTCTCCTTTTCATCTGTCTTTTGTTTTTAACCGCCTCTAAACCGAATCACCGTCCCTTTTTTTTTTTTTGAGCCAGAACTATTTATAATTGATATATATATATATATATATATATATATATATATATATATATATATATATATATATATATATAGTTCGGCTACTATGCTTGTACAAGCACCAAACAATTGGTGCTTGTAAGTTTTTTACCATTGAATTTGTATTGAAATTTGTGCTTTTTACTTTATCTTTCTCTCTCTTTAATTGACTTTATAAAAACACAAATCCCAATACAAATCTAATGGTAAAAAACTTACAAGCACCTATTGTTTGGTGCTTGTACAAGCATAGGAGCTCAATTATATATATATATATATATATATATATATATATATATATATATATATATATATATATATATATATATATTGAACCTGATTTTTTTTATTTGTTAGATTGATTTTTTAATCAATTTTTTAGACCAAGTCGAATCAATTTTTACTCTCAAATTTTTTTCTCCGAACCAGTCGCCCCAATTTTTTTCTCCGAACCAGTCGCCCAAATTTTTCTTTCCTTTTTTAGTCATTTTTTGAATCGAACCATCAACTATTTTTCTTTAACCGTTTCAATCCTGTGTCGAAAATTTTCTTTCAGCTGTTTCAATCTCTTACCGGATTAAAGCGTCTCTTTTCCGTTCGTTAATCGAAATATTCTTTTTTTTTTTTCTTTAACCATTTCAATCAAAGCAGTGATAATACTTAGAGATTTTATATTGATTGTCCATCTCTAAACTTTTAGTAGGTGTAGTTTTTTTTTTTTTATTAACGTTTTATTTTTTTTCAGAAAACTGTGGTTCTACTTCCGTAAATATATATTTTTTATATCATTAACTAATT
Source organism: Tillandsia leiboldiana (assembly GCA_029204045.2). Classification (NCBI taxonomy): domain Eukaryota; kingdom Viridiplantae; phylum Streptophyta; class Magnoliopsida; order Poales; family Bromeliaceae; genus Tillandsia; species Tillandsia leiboldiana. The sequence goes on from CM055073.1 coordinate 28,775,548, forward strand.
TATTTTCTATTATTTTTTTATATTTTAATTTATTTATTTAATTTGGAAATTTTTACAATAATTTCTGCCCGTGTAATGCATCAAGTTCCTACACTAGTATATCATAATGCTATTTTACCAACTACCTACGAAATTCTAAAAAGTGTTATCACCTAAACCGCACATTTCTTCATTTAAGGTTAAAACCTTACTGGCACATAACAATTACATCATAATAATTACATGCTAATAAGTGCATCGGGAAGAGGAAAGTAGTCGTGCTCGTGAACGGAGAAGCTACTAATTGGATCAAGAGTAAGAGAGGGGTGAGGCAAGGGGACCCTATTTTCGCCCTACTTGTTTCTCATGGTGGTCGAGAGCTTAGCACGAATGACGGATGAGACGGACAGAAATAAGCTTATTAGGGGGTTAGGTCCGTCTGAGGATTGTCAGATATCGTTAATACAATACGCGAATGACACTTTATTTTTCTGCGAAGCCCGAAAGAAGTAGATTAGACACCCAAGATTCCTTTGGCACCTGTTTGAGTGGGCATTCGAACTTAAAGTTAATAAGGACAAAACGTAACTGTTCTACACCGGCAGGGCGGAGGGCTAGGGGAGCAAACTTGTGAAGATTGTGGATTGTAAAGTAGGTGATTTTTCAACTAAATACCTTGGTCTACCTTTGTCCAATAAGAGATTAAGGAAGGAGAACGGGAGTGGGGTCATCGACAAAATACAAAGAAGAATCGAGGGGTGGCGGGCTAAGCTACTTTCAAGAGGTGGAAAGCTCACACTGGTTAACGCAGTACTTACCAACCTTCCTTTGTATTTCTTCTCAGTCTTCAAGGCACCTAAATGGGTAGTTAAACGTATTAAGGCTTTTAGAAGGGATTTCTTTTGGGCTGGTACCTCGAACCTACTCAGGTGGGGTCGGTTAGTCACATGGGAAAATGTGTGCAGAAATAAGAATGAGGGGGGTTGGGTATTCTGGACATGTGCACTATGAATGACGCCCTTCTCTGCAAATGGTGGTGGAGATTCTTCTCGAATCCCGACCTGCAATGGAATAAACTTATTAGAGGGAAGAGGGAACCCCTGAGGGAGGGGAGCTCTTTTAGACCGGCATCTCAATGGTGGAGGAATGTTATCGGCACTAGAGAGATCTTTAAAGGGGGGGTCCTACTCGCTTGGTGATGGGAGAATGATTAATTTCTGAACCGACAGATGGTGTGTCGAGGTTGCCTTACGGTCCCTCTTCCCTGGGTTGTACAACGAAGTGGATAGGAAGGCAATTAGAGTATGGTCCTGCTTAGATCGCAATAGGTGGAGATGGAGGAGAATTTTAAAAGGGGTGGCTACGAGGGGAAGGACTATTAGGGAACGTGTGATTTTACTTAAGGGAATAGTGTGGGGGAGGAATGGGGGGGGGGGGGGGGTCTCGCCGGAGAATAGACGGGATAGAGTGGTATGGAGATGGCACGATAAAGGGTTGTTTACTGTTAAGTCTACCTACAGAATGCTTAGCGACGGGGGGCTGCGGGATTACATCGCCTCTTCCATCTGGCGCCTGTGTATGCCAACCAAAGTTAAGATTTTCATTTAGCTCATCCTTAAGAACCGGATCCTTATGGCGGACAATCTTGAGAAGAGAGGGTGGACGGGGAATAATCGGTGTGTACTTTGCGGTACACTCGTCGAGACGACCGATTATTTACTTTTGGGATGTGTATACGCACGGCTCGTGATCGGGTCGGGAGATCGGGTTGTTGGATTTGAGGTGTTAGGGGGTAGTGTTCGCGAGGTGCGGGAGAAGTGGTTGGGGTTCTGCTAGAGGAAAACAGACCTTTAACTTACTTGTAAGTGCATTGGTAGGTGTTATGAAAAATCAGGAACATGATTATTTTTCAGCAGTCAAACACTGATCCTCTTTCTGCTATTAGCTGGGTCGGGAGAGAGTTGGCGCATTCTGGGCTGAGTGCTCCACTGTTTCCCGTTTTTTTTTTTTTTTTTTGTCCTTTCGGGAGACTTAGTTGTCTCACCTATGTTGTTTAGTTAATTTTTCTGTTGAATGAAGTTGGTAACGCGCTATCTTTCTCTTAAGAAAAATAATATTTTTATTAGTTTTGGATATTTGTATTCTATAATAACTTTAAACCGTTAAATATCATCCAATCTAAACCGTTGGATATCATAAAAAAAATAAAACAAAAAATATATTTCATTTTTTAAACTAAATGTTTTTATATATATATTTTATATCCTTTTAATAACTGATCTAAATTTTATCTACTAATATTTACTTATTATATTAACTATTTATTGATTACGTACAGCTTCAACGAGATTTCGAAAAAAAAGTACCATTCGGAGTGTGTCCGAGAACTCTTCGCACCTTTTTCTTCTCCACCAATAATGCCCGCTCCTTCTGTTTTTGTTTCAACATGGCGAGCTCCCATTTAACACGACCATATTTTGCGAACAAAGTCGCATACTGATTGGTGAGATGGTCATACATATTCTTGTAATAGAACCGATCATCATAATTAGCGTCCTTAATATGCAAATCGAGATCTTCTTTCAATCTCTTAATGGCAATGTGAGCAGCATCCACCTCGGCCAAAGCGGCAACTGAAAAGGCACCACCCCAGCAACGCACAACCTCAACAACAGGGCCGTCGCAGGGGATCTGCAAGTCAACATAGCCAACAAATTGCCCCTCTACATTTGTGGTCATCCCACACTGAGGAACAACAATGCCCAATTTTTCGGCGATTTCATGAAGCAAATGAACATACGATAACTCAACAATCGGCATTACTGCAGATGTAAGATACGCACATTGAGACAGAGCGGGAGGGGATGAGAGGGGAAGAAAATACGGGAAAAACTGCAAGAAAAAGGTGGGGCAAAACAACAAAAGCGAGAGAAAAAATTTAAGACAATCTGCAGAAACCAAGGAAAAAAAATAGAAAGCAGTACAAAACACTCAAGAACCTATTGCTAAACACTGCATTATTACTCCAAAGAACAAAATTGGCTATATATCTCAATGAAATATTAATGCTAGTGATATCAGAGATAAGAATTGAAAAGGTATTGCATTCCCTCAAAGGGAAATAGGTTCTCTAGTTCCCATAGAAAATCTTTTACCGCAATATATGATGTTGATACATATTTTTAATCCAACTAACTCAGTCTTTTATGCAATATATGCAAATAACTAAACATGCAACTAAGGGCAAGAATCTCAAAGGGTAAGCCAAAGCTTCCAACTAATGATCCCAAGCCTTTGGCTCAGGTTAAAAAGAAAAAAGCTCAAGCATGATATACTTATTCCTAATATTTAACCCATATCTAGCCTATTATATAGCCTCAAATGAACAAAACAATACTAAGTTGTTAGGAAATGATGAATAGTCATGATTGTAAATTTTAAAGATCATAACTGTGACTGCACTCTATATAACAGCTAAAAGTCATAATGGAAGCATTTTGTACATTAAGAGAGTTTTTGAAACACCACAAAAGTCCCATATTGGATGGGAAAAAGATTGTGTGTGGGTATATAAAGACTAAGCGCTCTAGTACTAATAACTTGGGCTTAAATCAGTAGCTTGGACTCAACAAGCTGCTAGTACTAACAGGTATGATGTGAATTGTGACGCTTGAAGCACCCCAAAAAAAATGTCAAAAATTTAGAAACCTAGACACACTTGCAACATGATGTGGGGCATAACATGGATAACAAGTAACCTCAAAAATGAAAGACAAATTGTAAGGCTTTAGGTAAAAAGGGAAAAAAAAATGGATTGTAAAGAAGAAAAAATAACAATAACTGATATATTTACAAGAAATAATTTGAATAATAAGACCATTAAAACGTTTACCATGTAGAGTAGCATCAAGATGTGGTAAATGCAAAAGTACATTTCTTAACAAACAAACCCATATTTATCTAAATCACCTAGGCACTTATTTACACTGACAACCCTAAGGCAATGACCAATTAATCTTCTTTCTCAATTAGGAATCCAATCAGTTAAGAAGCCACATAACAGAACCATCAACTGATCAAACCCTAAGCAATTAAATTGCTAGATTAAATCTTGACAAAGATCCATTCTTTGACGATGAAGATACATCAGATGATGTAGACAAAGCTATTGAAGCAATTAAAAGGCTAATATTGGTAATCAGTTATGTATGCAAAAACTAAACAAAGGGAGAAAAGTTGACGAAGGCAGCATTCTGAAAGAATATTAATTCGGAGCAGGAGAAAGATAAAAGGGATACTAATGACTCTACCGAAGAGCCAACCGATGAGGAAAAGGATCAACAAACAAAGATTGAAACTAAAAATGATCAAATACAGCTAGTAGAATGAAATTAAAATTAAGTAAACAAAGAAATGACAAGTTCAGAGCTTTGGAGTTGAATGCTTTGATATAATTTTCCAAATGGTAGTTTGTTTAAACAATTCTTTGATAGTGGCCCCATTTTCCTGAACATATATGAACTTCACGAAGCCATATATATTGTAAGTGCCATCACAAAATTCCATCAACTATTGCTTTTGTTACATAATAATTGCATATGTTACCTTAGATATTGTTCTACGCAAATAAAGATGGTAACATTTTTCCCAGATACTGCTTGTAGCTTCAGTTTCAATTTTACGAACAGAAAGGAAATATTTGTTATGAATAATTGCTTGATGCTTCCCCCATGCCAAACTAGATAGTATGGTTAGGTTTTCTTTTTTTTAATCTTTTGGGACAAATTTGCCCATTTGTCTACTTATATAGTCCATGTTGTTTTCTCCTCCAACAAATTGACCTACGAAATAAATGAAAACTTCTTAAGGTCAAAAGGCATAAAGTTGTCAATTAAACTATGGTTTGCATTATCACCACTTTTGTTTCTTGGCATGTATATTTAAATACAAAAGACAATTGGAGGCATCAAGTTAATCTCACTAGATACTACAGCAATGACAAGAATGTATCTGCTTCTTCCAAGCACCAAGATAAGATGTGTAGTTTACTCTATTAGAATAACATGCCGTTTCTAGTAATATAAATATATTTTTTTGCTTTCAATATTTTGTCTTCACATGCAATAGCCCGTTAAACCTAGCTTCTGGAGCAGTTTCTCGATATGGTAAAAATTGTATCACAATAGCTATTGCATAAGAATAATACACAATTAATATAACAGCACGAAATACTAACTGAATCGATAAGAGCAATAGGGCACCATTTCCAATTTTTTTCCATCTCCAGTTTTGGAATTACTACTCAAAATTAGAAAATTAGAATTGATACAGATCAACGTGAAGCAATCAAGGATCTCAGATCAGAGCAACCTTCAAACTCACATCGCGATCAAAAACCCTAACATTTTAAATCCAAATACCACAAATTCACAATACCAAGCAACCAAATGCTCGGATCTGGAACCCTAACTAAGATTCCACATCACATACTTGAAGAACATGATTAATTAGATTAAATAACATGAATAACCAAATTAAACTAATAAAAAATTTTAAAGAACAAAAAATTCCTAACAAAACAAGCAAAAAGTAGATGATAAGAAGCAGATATAATCGACGGCGAAAAAATCAGGAAAAAAGAGAAAAAAAACGAAGAAAAGGAGATCGGAGACGATGTGATCTACCTTAGAATTAGATCAAAGTATAGATCGAGATCGATGGATTCTTCGCGTCGAGGCAACCCTAGGTTGGGGAAGAGAGGAGCGCGTCGCCAACTCAAGGAATTTTCGATACTTTCTATTCGATAGAGGATGAGCTTAAATGTGCCCTAGTCAATGGCTCACGCAAGTAACCTAGACCCGGTCCACCACGTCAGCAAAAAAATCTGGCCTAAATCGGTCTCCAAATTTTCAACCTATTTTTCATTTTGTCCTCTATTATTTACATCACGTGACACTTTCGAAATTTGAATTAGTCTTATATATAAATGATATAATAGAATTAAATCTATTAACCCGGCTATAGCATTTTGGATGGTAGCAATACCCAAAAGGTTAAAAGAGTTAAGCGTGCTAGAGCTAGAATAATTCTAGGATGGGTGACTCCCTGGGAAGTGGGGCGTCACAGTTGGTATCAGAGCTATTCACCAGCCGAAAATATGAGATAAGTCTCGGCTGAGCCAGTGTTATATAGTGGGTAGAGCGATGCTCCCCGACACCGTTGTGGGTGGAGTGCAGCTCCCCACAAGGTCGGCTAAGGCTAGCTCGGTTAGTTAGAGGTCATGCCCGATTGGCGGGTCTATTGGCGTGCCCGAACTGACCAAATCGACGGTCTTGGTGCGTGACTGATAAGAGTGTATATCTAATATAATATTCAGATCCTATTCTCCATAATTATATATTAAGCAGGAGCATATTACATTATAGATTAAGCAGGAGCAAATGTAATATGAGTATAAAACCATATTGAGTATAAAAAACTATTGTTTTTTTTTCTATGTATACTCTGTAATTTTTTTACGAAAATCAAAACATCAAGAAAATTTTAACATTTATTTTTATTAAACAAAATAGAGTGATTACTATACATACGTTGTAAAAAAAAAAAAGATTTTTTAAAAAATTTAAGAAAATTAGGTTCCTATTATTGCAAGTTTTCTTATACTAAATAATTATTAAATCTGTTTTGAATGTAATGTAACAATTAATATATATACAAAAGAAAACAATAATTAATACAATATAAAAATATGTAATTAAAATATTACCCCAAAATCAAATAAGGTAATTTAGATTAGCTATTAGTATTAGTATTAATAATTATGCCTTTAAAAAAATTCCGAGAACTTTATTTATCTATGAATGATCTAAAAATCAAAAAAATAATTGTTACATTTTTCGCCGACTTTTTTCAGTAGAATTCAAAGGTTATATAAAAATCAAAATAATGAGATTCTAAAATATAATTATGTGACATCCAAAATATGTTAGAAAATATAATGAGTATCATACTGAATATAAAGAAATGTTGTTGGTTTTTCTAAGTATATTCTACAATTTTTTAAGCAAAATGAAAGTGTAAACAAAATTGAGGCTATTTTTACAAAATATTCATCATCTACAGAAGTTCTGTGTTGGAAATGGTTTTTCCGGTCTGTCTTCTTTAGATTGCAATACTCTAGCGTTATAACCTCTAAATTTTCGGCGCTTTTGAAATAGGCAGAACTTATCAATTTTTAATATTTTGCGTGTACCTAAATAAGTAGAGTCGAAGTTTTCGTTCGTGCAGTTGCAAAACTACAATGAATACATAGTTGTTCACATAGAAATTTGAGAGACTATCATATGATAATTTGCAAGTTTTAGAGGACTTACAACTTTTTCTCTGTTTATAATTTGGAAATTATGAGACGGACAAATGAATAATGAATTTGTGGTGCGCGGATAGGATTACTACCTCTACAAAACCAGACAAATATTTCAAAAATCCAAACTTCTCAAATTTTTTTATTGAGATAATTATATTCTAGTAATATGTGGGTAATACAGTATCTTAAAATTTAACGAAAACTGTATAGCTATTTTTTTAATTACCCTTTTCAGGTAACAAATTTTAAAAATTTAGTATCTATATTCCCTATTATTTCTTAATAGTTTTTGGTTTGTTTAGTGCAAAATTAAAATAGAGAAAGAAAAAATAGAGGGTGAACATGTAAACTTATACTTCTATTTAAGTACGACGTTAATTAGAAGTAATTACTTGTATGTCTAATATAATATTCAGATATTATTCCTCATAATTATGTAATTATAGAGTAAGCAGCAGCAAATGTGTAGTGGCCCTAATTCCCATGCAGCGTTCTTCCGATGAATCCACTGTTAGAGCACCTAGCGTTGGTGTATCTGGCCCATGGTGCGTCAATGGGATGCCACAGATGGACCCTGTGTGTTATTATTAGCTGTGTAGGCCTTCGGCTGAGTTTGCCGAAATTTCGGAAAAGAATTAGGCCCAACAGAGGTCGGAAATGGATTCAGCACGGAAAAACGCTTGAAAACGGCTATTTGTTTGTTTGTTTCTGAGTCCGGATGCCCAAAAACGGACTCCCGGAAGTTTTTAGTGGAAAATGGTACATGGGAGGGGCCGTAGACCGCCGGGATGCCACGTGGCGGCCTGTCATTGGCCGGTTCAGGATGCGCGGTCCACAGAGCTGCGCGGCGGGGTGCACAGACCCGGCGCATGGACACGTGGCACCGCCTGATTGGCGGGCGCAAGGCGCGCGGTCTACCGGGTGAGCGCGGCGGTGCATGGACCAATGCGGGGCCACGTGGCAGCCTCCGGTTGGTCGGTGCACGCGGCGCGGTCCACGGAATTCCGAAGTGGAATGTGTGGACCGGGTGTAGGGGACACGTGTCACCCTCTGGTTCGCGGGCGCACCGTGCGCGGCGCACGGAGTCGGGCCGGTACCTCGGGGCGCGTGCCCACGTCGGGGCCATGCCGCGCGCCCGGCGCGGCCGCCGACCGGTCAGCGGGTCAACCGGGGGGACACGCGTCGCCCGCTGATTGGCGGGCGCCAACCGCCTCACTGTGCGGGGGCGGGCCACGTGGCAGCCCGTGGGTGGCCCGAACAGCTGTTTGCTGTTCGGCGGGCCACGTGGCGGCACCTGGTGGATTCGGGCGTGAACAGTGTTGGGCCGGCCCAACACTGTAGCCGCCCGAATGTACCGGGCGCCCGAAAGTTGGGCCCGAAAGCCCATTGACTTGTCTTTTTGGGCTGTTTTCGGGTGAGGCCTATAAATAGGCCCCTTGGGGCTCACTTTAGAGGCTTTTCCCGAGAGCTTTAGCCATTGAGCCCTTCACCAATTTTCTTCCTCTCCCTCTTGTGCATCTTTTGGCAAAGGTTCAGAATTTTTGGAGGCCGCGACGACGGCGACTTCTACATCGGGGTGCGGAGCGACGATCTACTGTTGGAGGCCCATTTTCGTCGCAGTTTAGTCTGGGAGGTCTACCGGGCTACCCCGACGTTATTTTTGGACGATTTCTACGGTGACGGTTTCGTAAGAGGTAAATCTACATTTTCCGTGTTGGACACTTTTTCTGGATCCGAGCTTTTCTTGGGGTTCTGGGTACATTTTTAACCCCCTTTGCGACTGTTGGTTGATTTGGACAGCACCTACTTGTCGGATTTTTATCTCCTTATCCGGACATCGGAATTCGACGTTTCAGGACTCTATCGACATCTACTCTTCGCGAGAATCGCCGTCATATTTTTATTGGAATTTTTGGAGGAAGTTTTTCAGGTGAAAATTTCGTGTGAATGGGACTGTTCACCACAGATTTTGGGATTTTGGAATTTGTGTGGTTTAAAGTGTAATTTTGGTGTATGTTTGTACCCAGGAGGTTGTGAGCACTTCTACCGTGTTGTTGGCTTGGTGGGATATGTGATTTGACTGTTTTGGGCTTTCTCAGCTGTACGATTCCGGGCAGTTAGCACTTTCAGGTGGGTGACCTTGCTTCCAAGAACTCTGGACTGTGTACTAATTCTATGTGTGTAGGATCATGCATGTTAGAAATTGGAGTATTAGCATGTGTAAAACTGTATATTGTATCTTGTATATCAGTTGATGAATCTTTTGATTCCTACACTATGTTAAGTAATGAAATCTTGGAATTTGACCTAGCACCCCTGTCATATGTATCATGTTCAGCCAGTCTGTAGAAAAACTCCAACTTGGGCTAGGTTTTTATTGCTCTAGACATTCCACATCACGATACTTTATTTCACCTTGGACTTAGCTTTTCCTCGCCCGAGTTGTGGGCCGAGAGGTCGGTTGGTTGTGGGATGCATTTGCACTCGTGTCTGGGGACCGAGTGGAGTTGATAGCAGTCTGTAGATTTGATTTCTTTGGGAGAGTGATAGTGATGGTAGATCTGGGTTCTTGGAAACTGTCAGAGAGACAGTGAGTTTCAGCTGTGTAGATTCCAGCCAGTGAGTGAGTCAGTGATTTGTTTGGTAGTCGATCTTATTGATCGAGGATTGGATCATAGCCTGCATGAGCCACATTTGAGCTTTACAGAGATACTATACAGTGATACTTATGGGTTACTTTGACTCGAGCGGGTCGCTCCCCTCGAGTGCCACTCCGGAGTAGGCGAGACCGGGTTGTGTACCGGCGTGAGTTTGAGATGTTCTTTAGCGACTTGTTGTTGCATTGGTCCCTCTGGCTGTGCTTTTGTTGGCAGCCACGGACGCCCTACGTAAGTCCGCTCCTCCGGGACGTAACGGCAGTAGGTTGGCGCAGGTTTGACTGGACCCGATGTGGCAGTCAGTTTTGATTGGGTGATCAGGGAGGAGAGTTAGTTGTGGCATTATGTTCTTTCTGTTCCACTGTTGAGCATCTAGATAGAGGCATAGTAGCTGTAGAGTTACTTTTCCCAGCTTTCCTTACTGCACTGCATATGTTACTTTTTGCCTCTGGTAGACTTAGTGGGCAGACCGTCGGGCTTGTTGGCGGCACCCACTGAGAACTACTGTGGGATGTAGTTCTCACACCCGTCGTGGTGCCTTCTCCCCAGGGACTTCTGCTCCGGTTCCTGCAGCTCTTGTTGCTGATCCAGCTCCTTCTGACCGAGGTAAGGGCGTCGCGAGATAGATCCCCTCCTGTCATCTTCAGTGTGTGAGTAGATGTACCCCAGTACCATTTTGGTGTGTGTTATGTCGAGTGACTGTTGTAGTGAGGTTTTGAGTTGTACCTTTCTTTCCTGCTTTTCTGAGAGACTCTTGTATTCTGGTGAGATTGGTCTGTATATTTGTGAGTTGTAGTTTATTTTATGTATTTTATTCCAGCTTTTCTCTTTCAGCTCTGATATCTGCTAGTATAGATGTTTCTTTCCAGGTTAGTCGCTACGCCTATACGGGGCTTCCCGTATGGGCGGCGGATCTGTTGGCGAGCCGCGGCGCAGTATTGCCCCGGGGCGTGACAGATTAGAGTGGTATCAGAGCCTAGGATGTAGGTCTTGGAGGACTTAGGAACCCTAGGCTTGTGGTTGGACCCTAGGATGACTCGCGTGAGAGCCGTGATTTTAGCGAGAGTCCTGATTGGATTTCTAACTCTCCCGAGTGGTTCGGGGTGAGCGATTGACATGTCTTCCTTCGGTGGCAACTATGTTGGCTGCAGACAACATAGTACTTCGGGAAGGGGGACATGCCTTCTGACTTTCGCTAGATTGGGTCGAGAGATGATTTGGGTTCTGATTGTTTGCTTTGTCCCTCAGGTGGGGATGCCTCCTCGACGCTCGATGGTGACGCGTTCGCAGCCTTCGTCCTCTGAGCCCGAGCAGGAGGACTCGGGGCAGGGACAGCAGAGCGAGGTTTTGGAGCTCCGTGCCCAGGTGGCACAGTTGGCTGAGGCGTCTCGACGCCAGGAGGAGGCTGTGAGTCGGTTGACGCTCTTGTTGGAGCAGAGAGCGCAGCCGGCGGTAGTACCCCCTGAGAGTTCACCGGTGCCTTCTTCCCCTGTGGTGGCACCCTCGGTTGTGCAGCCTGCACCAGCAGTTCCGGCTGAGCCAATTTCCAGTAGGCTACCGTCTGGGACGACGGGATCTTTGACTTTGGCAGAGCAGCAGGTTTTGGTGGGTCTTTTGTTGAGGTTTCGCAAGTTTGATCCACCCCGTTTTTCGGGTATGAGTGCTGAGCCGTGGGCGGCTGAGTCTTGGGTTACGGCTATGGAGCGCCATTTCGAGAGCCTTTTTATTGATGAGAGGTTTCGAGTTCTGTTGGCTACTCATTTTCTGGAGAGCAACGCCGAGGCCTGGTGGCGGCGTGTGCGACCCGCAGGTCCGCCTGGGACCCAGTTTATCTCTTGGGCAGAGTTTCGTGGTATGCTTCTTGGGGCCTTCTTTCCCGAGAGTGTTCGGCAGAGTTTGGAGGAGCAGCTGAGGAGTCTCCGCCAGGGAGATAGGCCCGTACACGTGTACATAGCCGATTTCAATCGGCTGTTGGCTTGTATGCCCCACGTGGCCAGAGATGAGACCCACCGGATCTATATGTTCGAGAGAGGGTTGCGTCGGGACATTTATCAGTTGGTCCGCTCCCGCAGATTACAGACTCTGGAGGCCTCGATGGAGCAGGCACTGTATGTGGAGAGTGGTGAGGTCGTGATGGCAGAGGTGGCTCCAGCCCCCGTAGTGACTCCTGGGGCAAAGCGCCCAGCGCAGTTTGAGGAGGGGCAGTCGAGTAGACAGGGACCCCCGAGACCACCCCGTTTCCACTCTCAGGGACGGGGGTATCAGGGGCGGCAGAGATCTGGGGGATCTCGTCAGTTCCAGCAGCAGCAGCAGCAGCGTCGACCACCTCGACAGCAGCAGTCTTCGCAGCAGCAGCAGTCTTCGCAGCAGCAGCAGAGTTCGCGGCAGCCGCGCCCTGATCGTTGTGTCATTTGTGGAGGACCGCACCCACCGGCCCAGTGCCCGCAGAGTCAGGGCCGCTGCTTCCGTTGCGGGCAGACCGGTCACTTCGCGAGGGCGTGCCCCAGGGCAGGTTACCCAGCTCCTTCATCAGCTTCTGCATCCTTCATTCCTCGTCAGTCAGCAGGACCTTCGGCGACCTCCGGTAGGCCAGACTTTGCTTCCTCGTCCTCGCGACAGCCAGAGCGACATCCCCCGGCGCCGAGCGGTCGAGTCTATGCCGCTCAGGTAGAGGATGCTACAGCAGCAGAGCATGTCGTCGCAGGTATTATTTTGATTTCTGCAGTTCGTACTCGTACTCTCTTTGATACCGGTGCATCGCATTCTTTTATCAGTAGAGCATTTGCATCCCTTCATGGTATAGAGGTAGTTTCTTTATCGCATGCATTAGAGATTCAGATACCAGATCATGTCTTGCATGTCGAGGAGTATTGTAGGGATTGCCCTGTGCAGTTGGGATCCTGGATTTTGCCGGCAGACTTGCTTGTCTTGCGGCAGCTCCAGGATTTCGACGTCGTGCTAGGTATGGATTGGTTGTCGAGGTACTATGCTGTTATAGACTGCAGAGAGAGGACGGTGACCCTCCGCGAGCCTGGACAGGAGGAGTTCGTCTTCAGAGGCTGCCAGAGCACCTTCTTTGCGATGACTGTTTCTTCGGCGAGGGCTAGGCGGATGATTAGTAGGGGCTGCACCGCTTTCTTAGCGACGATTGTGGAGGTGCCTACGGCGGCACTGGGACTCGAGGATATTCTTGTTGTCCGCGAGTTCCCAGATGTGTTTCCCCCTGAGTTGACGACTATGCCGCCGGAGAGGGAGGTGGAGTTTGTGATTGATGTGGTACCGGGAACCGCACCAATCTCGAAGGCGCCTTATAGGATGGCACATGCCGAGTTGAGGGAGTTGAAGGCCCAGCTTCAGGATCTTATGGATAGGGGCTTTGTCAGGCCTAGTGTTTCTCCGTGGGGAGCGCCAGTTTTATTTGTGAAGAAGAATGATGGGTCGCTTCGCTTGTGTGTGGATTATCGGGAGTTGAATAAAGTGACCATCCGGAACATGTACCCTCTTCCACGGATAGATGATTTATTTGATCAGTTGCAGGGAGCCACAGTGTTTTCGAAGATTGATCTTCAGTCAGGTTACCACCAGTTGAGGGTGAGGGCCGAGGACATCCCTAAGACAGCTTTTCGATCCCGGTATGGGCATTATGAGTTTACGGTTATGCCGTTTGGTTTGACTAATGCCCCAGCTGCATTCATGGATTTGATGAACCGGGTATTTCAGCCGTACTTAGACTTGTTTGTGGTTGTGTTCATTGATGACATCTTGATCTACTCCCGGAGCGATGTGGATCATGAGGAGCACTTGAGGATAGTGCTGCAGCTTCTACGTGAGAAGAAGCTGTATGCCAAGCTTAAGAAGTGCGAGTTTTGGCTTCGGGAGGTTGCATTTTTGGGCCACTTGGTATCAGCCGCAGGGGTGGCAGTTGACCCGACAAAGATCGATACAGTTCGGGATTGGCCGAGACCGACGACGGTGACGGAGGTCCGGAGCTTTCTGGGCTTGGCAGGCTACTACCGTCGGTTTGTAGAGGGCTTTGCGAAGCTCTCTGCTCCCCTGACCTGTTTGACTAGGAAGGGGATGAGGTTCATTTGGACTGAGCAGTGTCAGCGGAGTTTTGAGGAGCTGAAGAGGAGACTGATTTCAGCACCAGTTCTTACACTGCCAGTGATGGGTGATGGCTACGTGATTTACAGTGACGCCTCGCACAGCGGTTTGGGTTGTGTCTTGATGCAGCATGGGTGGGTAATTGCTTATGCTTCACGGCAACTAAAGGATTATGAGAAGAATTACCCTACTCATGATTTAGAGCTGGCAGCTGTGGTGTTCGCATTGAAGCTGTGGCGGCATTACCTCTACGGTGAGCATTGTGAGATCTACACGGATCATAAGAGCTTAAAGTATCTGTTTACTCAAAAGGAGCTGAACCTGAGGCAACGCCGGTGGTTGGAGTTACTGAAGGATTACGATGTGAGTATCCTCTATCATCCCGGCAAGGCCAATGTGGTAGCATATGCTTTGAGTCGGAGGTCAGTGCAGAGCTTGAGCATGTTGGTCACGCAACAGGCCCCGTTGATTGAGCAGTTGAGGCGACTCCAGATTGAGGTTGTATCCCCTGGGGTCTCTGCTAGACTGATGTCTATGGTCTTGCAGCCCACTCTGTTGGACAGGATTAGGGAGACGCAGAGTGAGGACCCCCACTTGGAGAGGATTAGATCACAGATTCAGGCAGATCTTATAGGGGATTTTACAGTGGATAGCTCGGGAGTACTGCGGTACAGAGACCGAGTATGTGTGCCTTCGGATTCAGAGATCAGAGACCAGATTTTGGGAGAGGCTCATTATACACCTTATACCATTCATCCTGGTGGTACTAAGATGTATAAGGACCTCAAGGCACATTTTTGGTGGTCCGGAATGAAGCGGGACGTTGGAAGATTTGTGGCTCACTGTTTAACTTGCCAGCAAGTGAAAGCAGAGCACCGGGTTCCTGCTGGCAAGTTACAAAGTCTTCCAATTCTCGAGTGGAAATGGGACCACATCACCATGGACTTTGTTACAGGGCTGCCGAGAGCGCAGAGTGGAGCCGACGCGATTTGGGTTATTGTTGATAGACTCACCAAGTCTGCGCATTTCTTGCCTGTTCAGATGACTTGGTCATTGGAGCGTCTGGCACAGTTGTATTTGGACGAGATAGTGAGGCTACACGGGATACCTGCGTCGATTGTTTCAGATCGGGATCCGAGGTTTGTGTCACGATTCTGGGGGAGTTTACAGTCAGCTTTGGGGACCCAGCTCAGATTCAGCACTGCATTCCACCCACAGACTGATGGCCGGTCTGAGCGCACTATACAGACCCTTGAGGATATGCTGAGAGCGTGCGTTATGGATTTTGGAGGGGGGTGGTACCGACACTTATCTTTGGTTGAGTTTGCGTACAACAACAGCTATCAGGCGAGCATTCAGATGGCTCCGTTTGAGGCGTTGTATGGACGCAAGTGTCGGTCACCCTTGTATTGGAGTGATGTGGGTGAGAGGAGGACTTTGGGACCAGATCTTCTTTTGGAGGCTGAGGAGAAAGTCAGAGTTGTTCGTCGACACCTTGAGGTAGCCCAGAGTCGTCAGAGGAGTTATGCAGATACTCGACGGCGAGACCTGGAGTTTCAGATTGGTGACCATGTATTCTTAAAGGTCTCGCCTTCGAAAGGGGTCCGGAGATTTGGAGTGCGTGGGAAGCTTAGTCCCCGTTTTGTTGGACCCTTTGAGGTACTTGAGATGGTAGGCCCTGTGGCTTATATAGTTGCTCTTCCTCCACGTTTGGCCGGTGTACACGATGTTTTTCATGTCTCAGCCCTGAGGAGATATGTCTTTGATCCGTCGCATGTGGTTGACTTCACTCCCTTGGAGATCGGTGAGGACCTGGTTTACGAGGAGCGGCCGTTGCGGATTCTTGCTCGTGAGGTGAGGGAATTGCGCAACCGGACCATTCCGTATGTGAAGATCTTATGGAGCAATCACGATGAGCGAGAGGCTACTTGGGAGCTAGAGACAGAGATGAGATCTGCATACCCTTTTCTGTTCGAGACTACTGGTTGAGGTACGCCTGTTCTACCTTACTTCGTTTCGAGGACGAAACTTCCTTTTAGTAGGGGAGGATGTAGTGGCCCTAATTCCCATGCAGCATTCTTCCGATGAATCCACTGTTAGAGCACCTAGCGTTGGTGTATCTGGCCCATGGTGCGTCAATGGGATGCCACAGATGGACCCTGTGTGTTATTATTAGCTGTGTAGGCCTTCGGCTGAGTTTGCTGAAATTTCGGAAAAGAATTAGGCCCAACAGAGGTCGGAAATGGATTCAGCACGGAAAAACGCTTGAAAACGGCTATTTGCTTGTTTGTTTCTGAGTCCGGATGCCCAAAAAGGACTCCCGGAAGTTTTTAGTGGAAAATGGTGCATGGGAGGGGTCGTAGACCGCCGGGATGCCACGTGGCGGCCTGTCATTGGCCGGTTCAGGATGCGCGGTCCACAGAGTTGCGCGGCGGGGTGCACAGACCCGGCGCATGGACACGTGGCACCGCCTGATTGGCGGGCGCAAGGCGCGCGGTCTACCGGGTGAGCGCGGCGGTGCATGGACCAATGCGGGGCCACGTGGCAGCTTCCGGTTGGTCGGTGCACGCGGCGCGGTCCACGGAATTCCGAAGTGGAATGCGTGGACCGGGTGTAGGGGACACGTGTCACCCTCTGGTTCGCGGGCGCACCGTGCGCGGCGCACGGAGTCGGGGCCGGTACCTCGGGGCGCGTGCCCACGTCGGGGCCATGCCGCGCGCCCGGCGCGGCCGCCGACCGGTCAGCGGGTCAACCGGGGGGACACGCGTTGTGACACCCCGAAATTTGGATTAGTCCTATATATAAATGATATAATAGGACTAAATCTCTAACCCGGCTATAGCATTTTGGATGGTAGCAAGATCCAAGAGGAACATGAGAGTTAAGCGTGCTAGAGCTAGAGTAGTTCTAGGATGGGTGACCCCCTGGGAAGTAGAGCTAGAGTAGTTCTAGGATGGGTGACCCCCTGGGAAGTGGGGCGTCACAGTTGGTATCAGAGCCATTCACCAGCCGGAAATGTGAGATGAGTCTCGGCTGAGCCAGGGTTATATAGCGGGTAGAGCGAGGCTCCCCGGCTAATGACCGTTGTGGGTGGAGTGCAGCTCCCCACAAGGTCGGCTAAGGCTAGCGAGACGAGTCTCACATCGCCTGGTGCTTGTGAGTGTGCTTCAGCCTGACGTGGACGTCAGGGCTTAAAGGGGGGAAGAATGTGACACCCCGAAATTTGGATTAGTCCTATATATAAATGATATAATAGGACTCTCTAATCTGTCACGCCCCGGGGTCGAAACTGCGACCCGGCTCGCCAACAGATCCGCCACCTATGCCAAACCCGCATAGGCGAAGCGTCCTACCTGCAAGAAAAGTACTACAGCTAAACAGATATCAGAGCTATAAATAAAAATCTGCTGTATAACTAAATCAATCACTGTACAACTGGAAATACTACAACAATGTCCGTCTCCCAACAATGATAATCATACAGTATCCTCATATACAAACTCAGAACTCAACCGGGAGGTATCTCCAATAAATACATCAGTGTACAGGCTCTCAATACATAACAATCCTCACTACAACAGTCTCTCAAAGGAGGAAAAATAAAATAACTAATCTACTGAAGCTCTCCTCTGAAAGGGTACCGCTACACTCCAACGACGGGTAGGGAACTAGCTCGCGACTCCCTCGCCTCGGTCAGAAGGATCAGCAACAGGAACAACAGGAACTGGAGTAGAAGTTCCTGTGGGAAAAGACACCACGACGGGTGTGAGAACTACGTCCCAAGTAGTTCTCAGTGGGTGCCGCCAACAAGCCCGACGGTCTGCCCACTAAGTCCACTAGAGGCATAAAGTAACAAAAGCCGTGCTGTAAGGAAAGCTGGGAAAAGTAAACTCTACAGCTACTATGCCTCTATCTAGATGCTCAAAGAGTGGAACAGAAAGAACATGATGCCACAACTAACACTCATCTCTGATCACCCAATCTGAACTGACTGCCTCCTCGGGTCCAGTCAAGCCTGCGCCAACCTACTGTCGTTACGTCCCGGAGGAGCGGACTTACGTAGGACGTCCATGACTGCCAACACAAGCACAACCAGAGGGACAAATGCGATGACAAGCCGCAAAAGAAAAGCTCAAACTCTCGCCGGTACAACAGCCCGGTCTCGCCTACTCCGGAGTGGCACTCGAGGGGAGCGACCCGCTCGAGTCAATAAGTAACCCATATCAAGTATCTCTGTAAAGTATCTCTGTCAAGCCAAATGTGGCTCATGCAGGCTATGATCCACGATCAAACAGATCGGTAACTCCAAGCTCAAAACACAACTCAGTCGGAAAAAGAACCTCGACTCAAACAGCTAAGTCGGAGAACCCTCAACGACTCAATCTGATAATGCACGACCATGGCTGAGTCGGGAAACCTCCACGACTCGATCTGCCAGAACCCCAAGATCCTCAAGGCTAAGTGGGAGAACCACCTCCACCACTAAATCAGGAAAAACAACCTCTAGATCACACTCTACCAACTCATAGCACAAAGTCACATCCACTGCGAGAAACTGTCTCAACAGGCCAAACAGGCCAAACGTCGCATCTACTGCGAACAACTGCCTCAACAGGCCAACATCGCATCCACTGCGAACAGCTGACTCAACAGGCCAAACAGGCCGAACATCTCAACCACTGACTCAATGAAGGGTCCGGGAACACCGAAAGACTAGAACCTACAACCCAAATCAAACAAGAACAGGCTCTAGGCATAGCCTCTCGTTGTTCTCGTCCCAAGAAGAAGGCATACCTTAGAACCCAGACCACTCGAATTATCTCGGGTGGTTAATTTATAAGAAAAAGGTGACATTTCTTACTGAAGCCATCTGATCTGTAAGAAATCCATATTTAATAATTTTTAGTTCTTTTTAGGAAAACAGTTGAAACCAAGTTTTATATCCAAGCCTCGAAGGGCTAATGCCTTCGTCCAATCAAACAAGAACAGACTCCGGCGACCCTACGATGCTTGGAAGAAACCATTTGGTTGACAAAAATCATATGTGTGTCCAAAAAGGTTCTGGGTTTAAGGTCCTGCTAACACTGATCCACCGCTGCTACTAGCACAGCGGCGACAGATAAAACAAGAAAAATAAAACATCTCGGGGCCGCCGTCTACCCAAACGGCTCCCGCGACAGATGAACAACCAACTACATCTACCAGATTCCACTCTGCTCCCAAGCACGAGTGTAACATGCATCCCACACTAAAAGATAACTCCTGACCACTCGGCCCACTACCCGGGCGAGGAAGAACACTATGTCCAGGAAAGTAGAAGTGTGGATGTCTAAAGCAGAAATAACCCTAGCCCAAGTGATGGTTTTCTACTAGTCTGGTTACACATGCAACATATGACGGGGTGCTAGGTCAAGTTCCAATAACTATAATTTACAGATGGTAGAAAGCAAGGAGATGACAATACCATCAGATAAAACAAGGAATAGCAATTCCTACATTCTAACATGCTGCACAAGCATTTCACTATCATGCATAGTCCTACTATAGCAGATTTAAAGCACAGTCCGTCAATCTTGGAGACAAGGCCACCCACCTGAAAATGCTAACTGTCCGGAGTCGCACAGCTGAGACAGTCCAGAAACAGATATCTCTACACACCCACCAATCCAACGATACAGGAACAGTGATCAATACCTCCTGGGTACAAAAACACAACCCAAAGTTACACTTAATTCCATAAAATCCAAGCATCACAAATCTGCTGGGAACAGTCCCCTTAATGCGAAATTTTCACCTGTAAAACGAACTCCAAAAATTCCAATAAAAATATCACAGCGAGCGTCTCGTCGAGACCTTCGAAACGGGTACCTGCACGCCCAAATCCGAGCCCCGTAGGCCAAGTTACAAATTCCACAATACAGGTGCGCAAACACTCACAACCACACAACTGTAAAACTCTGCACAGTAAAAGGGGAAACAGTATACCTTCGGCCAAACCTCAGAAAAATCCCGAAAAAATACGGTGATAATCCTCGCGACGAGTAGATCCAAAAAGTGTAAAGGCTCGTCTTGATCTGACACTCGGTTGCGGAGATAAAATTCCGGCAAGGGGCCGCTGTCCAAAACTCCACCAGAAAACAGCGGCTTAGAAATGCCTCGAAAACCGTGTCATAAACTCTGAATCCAGCAAGATGATCAACACGAAAGTCGAAGACGTACCTCTCGTGATTCCAACGCCGCAGAAATCGTCCAAAAATACTGACGGAGTAGCTCTGTAGACCTCTCAGATCAAACTGCGACGATAACGGGCCTTCGATGAAAAATCGCCACACTGCGCTCCGATGCCGAAGTCGTCGATGCCGCGGCTTCCAAAAAATCCGGGCCTCCGCCAGATGATGCGCAGCACAAAGATCTCCATCTTTGCTTAAGGGTGCAAGGGGAAGGGAGCTCGGGAAAGGGGGCAAAAAGCCCCAGCCAACCGCCTATTTATAGGCCCAGCCCAAAAAATCCGACTTTGGACTTTTGGGCCAAAGTTCCGGGCGCCCGGAACATTCGGGCCGCTACAGTGTTGGGCCCGGCCCAACACTGTGCGCGCCCGAAAGCCCCGAGGGCCCGCCACGCGTCCCGCCGACGCCGCCTGCGCCCGGCGCACGCGCGCCCGCCAACTGCGCAGCGCCACGTGTCCCGACACGCGGGCGTGCGCAGCTGCACCCGACCAACCGCGGGGCGCAACGTGGCGCCCCCACGTCGCCCCGACCGCGCCCACGCCGCGCCCACGTGCGCGAACCGCGCCTCCCGCTGCCGCACGTCGGGCACGCGCCCCGAGGCACCCGCCTCCCGTCGCGTGGACCGCGCGCACCAGAACCCGCCAACCAAAAACAGCCACGTGTCCGCACCCGGTCCACCGTGCACCCGCGCCAATACCGTGGACCGCAGCCCGCTGCGCCGGCCAACCGGAAGGCGCCACGCGTCCTCCGCCCGGGTGCACGCCTTCGCGGTGGACCGCGCGTCTCCGCCGCCGCCAGCCGCCGCGCTCCGCCGCCCGCCGCCGCCGCCGGCGCCCCTCCGGCGGCCGGAACAGTACCAAATCACCTCGAAATCCGTGCCGGGTCATCCGGGCTCCGAAAAATACAAGTAAATAGTCCATCTTGACCGTTTTCGCACGCTGAATCCAAATCCGAAGTTCGATTTGCCAAATTCCACTTCTAAAATTTCTCAAAAATTCCCGGGAAAGCAAACTTGATCCATTTTTTTATGCCGAGTCCAATCTTGGGTCCAATATGCGCGCAAAACACCTCTAGCACCCAACACGGGTCTCCAGAAGCCGCAGATCCAACAGTAATCCAAACGTGGGAATTTCCGGGTCCTCACATCCTCCCCCACTAAAAGAAAGTTTCGTCCTCGAAACAAACACGGCTCAAAAGGGAGTTCAAAGCCAAAGGTAAGCATCCAACAACACATTCTCCAACTCCCCAGTCGCTACTCATTCCCGTGATTACTCCTCAACAAAATAATAATCAGTACGGCATGGCCCGGTTGCGCAATTCTCTCATCACACGAGCCAGAATTCGCAACGGGCGTCCCTCGTACTCCAACACCCACAAATCTCAACTAGAGCGAGTCAACACGGGCGAGGGGTCCAAAGCAAAACACCTCTGAGCTGAGACGCGGAAAACCTCAGGAACTCCAAAAAGCTGGGGACAAGGAAGATTAACCGAATCTACTCGTCCAAACC
>CM055073.1:28797488-28905773 GCA_029204045.2 Tillandsia leiboldiana
AGTAGAAGTTCCTGTGGGAAAAGACACCACGACGGGTGTGAGAACTACGTCCCAAGTAGTTCTCAGTGGGTGCCGCCAACAAGCCCGACGGTCTGCCCACTAAGTCCACTAGAGGCATAAGTAACAAAAGCCGTGCTGTAAGGAAAGCTGGGAAAAGTAAACTCTACAGCTACTATGCCTCTATCTAGATGCTCAAAGAGTGGAACAGAAAGAACATGATGCCACAACTAACACTCATCTCTGATCACCCAATCTGAACTGACTGCTCCTCGGGTCCCAGTCAAGCCTGCGCCAACCTACTGTCGTTACGTCCCGGAGGAGCGGACTTACGTAGGACGTCCCATGACTGCCAACACAAGCACAACCAGAGGGACAAATGCGATGACAAGCCGCAAAAGAAAAGCTCAAACTCTCGCCGGTACAACAGCCCGGTCTCGCCTACTCCGGAGTGGCACTCGAGGGGAGCGACCCGCTCGAGTCAATAAGTAACCCATATCAAGTATCTCTGTAAAGTATCTCTGTCAAGCCAAATGTGGCTCATGCAGGCTATGATCCACGATCAAACAGATCGGTAACTCCAAGCTCAAAACACAACTCAGTCGGAAAAAGAACCTCGACTCAAACAGCTAAGTCGGAGAACCCTCAACGACTCAATCTGATAATGCACGACCATGGCTGAGTCGGGAAACCTCCACGACTCGATCTGCCAGAACCCAAGATCCTCAAGGCTAAGTGGGAGAACCACCTCCACCACTAAATCAGGAAAAACAACCTCTAGATCACACTCTACCAACTCATAGCACAAAGTCACATCCACTGCGAGAAAACTGTCTCAACAGGCCAAACAGGCCAAACGTCGCATCTACTGCGAACAACTGCCTCAACAGGCCAACATCGCATCCACTGCGAACAGCTGACTCAACAGGCCAAACAGGCCGAACATCTCAACCACTGACTCAATGAAGGGTCCGGGAACACCGAAAGACTAGAACCTACAACCCAAATCAAACAAGAACAGGCTCTAGGCATAGCCTCTCGTTGTTCTCGTCCCAAGAAGAAGGCATACCTTAGAACCCGACCACTCGAATTATCTCGGGTGGTTAATTTATAAGAAAAAGGTGACATTTCTTACTGAAGCCATCTGATCTGTAAGAAATCCATATTTAATAATTTTTAGTTCTTTTTAGGAAAACAGTTGAAACCAAGTTTTATATCCAAGCCTCGAAGGGCTAATGCCTTCGTCCAATCAAACAAGAACAGACTCCGGCGACCCTACGATGCTTGGAAGAAACCATTTGGTTGACAAAAATCATATGTGTGTCCAAAAAGGTTCTGGGTTTAAGGTCCTGCTAACACTGATCCACCGCTGCTACTAGCACAGCGGCGACAGATAAAACAAGAAAAATAAAACATCTCGGGCCGCCGTCTACCCAAACGGCTCCCGCGACAGATGAACAACCAACTACATCTACCAGATTCCACTCTGCTCCCAAGCACGAGTGTAACATGCATCCCACACTAAAAGATAACTCCTGACCACTCGGCCCACTACCCGGGCGAGGAAGAACACTATGTCCAGGAAAGTAGAAGTGTGGATGTCTAAAGCAGAAATAACCCTAGCCCAAGTGATGGTTTTCTACTAGTCTGGTTACACATGCAACATATGACGGGGTGCTAGGTCAAGTTCCAATAACTATAATTTACAGATGGTAGAAAGCAAGGAGATGACAATACCATCAGATAAAACAAGGAATAGCAATTCCTACATTCTAACATGCTGCACAAGCATTTCACTATCATGCATAGTCCTACTATAGCAGATTTAAAGCACAGTCCGTCAATCTTGGAGACAAGGCCACCCACCTGAAAATGCTAACTGTCCGGAGTCGCACAGCTGAGACAGTCCAGAAACAGATATCTCTACACACCCACCAATCCAACGATACAGGAACAGTGATCAATACCTCCTGGGTACAAAAACACAACCCAAAGTTACACTTAATTCCATAAAATCCAAGCATCACAAATCTGCTGGGAACAGTCCCCTTAATGCGAAATTTTCACCTGTAAAACGAACTCCAAAAATTCCAATAAAATATCACAGCGAGCGTCTCGTCGAGACCTTCGAAACGGGTACCTGCACGCCCAAATCCGAGCCCCGTAGGCCAAGTTACAAATTCCACAATACAGGTGCGCAAACACTCACAACCACACAACTGTAAAACTCTGCACAGTAAAAGGGGAAACAGTATACCTTCGGCCAAACCTCAGAAAAATCCCGAAAAAATACGGTGATAATCCTCGCGACGAGTAGATCCAAAAAGTGTAAAGGCTCGTCTTGATCTGACACTCGGTTGCGGAGATAAAATTCCGGCAAGGGGCCGCTGTCCAAAAACTCCACCAGAAAACAGCGGCTTAGAAATGCCTCGAAAACCGTGTCATAAACTCTGAATCCAGCAAGATGATCAACACGAAAGTCGAAGACGTACCTCTCGTGATTCCAACGCCGCAGAAATCGTCCAAAAATACTGACGGAGTAGCTCTGTAGACCTCTCAGATCAAACTGCGACGATAACGGGCCTTCGATGAAAAATCGCCACACTGCGCTCCGATGCCGAAGTCGTCGATGCCGCGGCTTCCAAAAAATCCGGGCCTCCGCCAGATGATGCGCAGCACAAAGATCTCCATCTTTGCTTAAGGGTGCAAGGGGAAGGGAGCTCGGGAAAGGGGGCAAAAAGCCCCAGCCAACCGCCTATTTATAGGCCCAGCCCAAAAAATCCGACTTTGGACTTTTGGGCCAAAGTTCCGGGCGCCCGGAACATTCGGGCCGCTACAGTGTTGGGCCCGGCCCAACACTGTGCGCGCCCGAAAGCCCGAGGGCCCGCCACGCGTCCCGCCGACGCCGCCTGCGCCCGGCGCACGCGCGCCCGCCAACTGCGCAGCGCCACGTGTCCCGACACGCGGGCGTGCGCAGCTGCACCCGACCAACCGCGGGGCGCAACGTGGCGCCCCCACGTCGCCCCCGACCGCGCCCACGCCGCGCCCACGTGCGCGACCGCGCCTCCCGCTGCCGCACGTCGGGCACGCGCCCCGAGGCACCCGCCTCCCGTCGCGTGGACCGCGCGCACCAGAACCCGCCAACCAAAAACAGCCACGTGTCCGCACCCGGTCCACCGTGCACCCGCGCCAATACCGTGGACCGCGCCCGCTGCGCCGGCCAACCGGAAGGCGCCACGCGTCCTCCGCCCGGGTGCACGCCTTCGCGGTGGACCGCGCGTCTCCGCCGCCGCCAGCCGCCGCGCTCCGCCGCCCGCCGCCGCCGCCGGCGCCCCTCCGGCGGCCGGAACAGTACCAAATCACCTCGAAATCCGTGCCGGGTCATCCGGGCTCCGAAAAATACAAGTAAATAGTCCATCTTGACCGTTTTCGCACGCTGAATCCAAATCCGAAGTTCGATTTGCCAAATTCCACTTCTAAAATTTCTCAAAAATTCCCGGGAAAGCAAACTTGATCCATTTTTTTATGCCGAGTCCAAATCTTGGGTCCAATATGCGCGCAAACACCTCTAGCACCCAACACGGGTCTCCAGAAGCCGCAGATCCAACAGTAATCCAAACGTGGGAATTTCCGGGTCCTCACATCCTCCCCCACTAAAAGAAAGTTTCGTCCTCGAAACAAACACGGCTCAAAAGGGAGTTCAAAGCCAAAGGTAAGCATCCAACAACACATTCTCCAACTCCCCAGTCGCTACTCATTCCCCGTGATTACTCCTCAACAAAATAATAATCAGTACGGCATGGCCCGGTTGCGCAATTCTCTCATCACACGAGCCAGAATTCGCAACGGGCGTCCCTCGTACTCCAACACCCACAAATCTCAACTAGAGCGAGTCAAACACGGGCGAGGGGTCCAAAGCAAAACACCTCTGAGCTGAGACGCGGAAAACCTCAGGAACTCCAAAAAGCTGGGGACAAGGAAGATTAACCGAATCTACTCGTCCAAACCCCACGAAGAACGTCACCACAACCCAACAAGAAAAGGTAAGGGCCCCACCAGCAGGAAAGTCGTCAACCCTAACTCTCTGTTTATAAAAACAGCTGAAATTAACGAAAAGTCTGAAAATTCCGAAAGACCAGTGCCTTTGCCCCAATCAAACAAGAACAGGTTCGGGCACCGTCTCCATTTCTGGAGCAGTCTTTCGAAGCTCTCGTCATGTTCGGAAATTTCAGTACAAGGCGAGGAAAGGGAGAGAAGTGTTGAAGCCGTTCCTGCTGTGGCTACAAAACAGAAGCTACGATCTAACCGTGACCCCTAGGAACACAACTCTAGTCCTAAACGTCACCTACGCTCAACAGGTAGCACCCAACCCAAAACCGCTGAAGCCACTGCTGCAGGAAGGATGCCACGGTGACCTGAGAAAATGATCTCCAGTTGTCCAACTCGCGGGAAGGTCACGGTTCTCAATCCACAATCAAACGTTGCGCGATACCACACCAACTGGTCCATCCCGTGTGCTCAATCTGAGTCGTGGAGCTGTAACCCAACCGTCAACTGCCGGCAAAATTCCAAGTCTCAACAGCACAAGACATAATCCATAAGGCTTCCCCAAGTGCACAATACCAACAGGAACCTGTACCTCTAGTGCACGTGGTAACAACTCTACCTCCAGTCCAGACAGGAAAACCAAAACACTCTATCTCAGACTGCTGTAAAGATATCATGCCGGTGACAACCCAATCCGCTGCTGTGGCGCCCTCCAGCCGGGCGGCACCAATTCATCCGCTCGATGAAAGTGGTCGTCGCTCAGTTTGCCTGAAAATCAAGACTATCCATATAGGGAGCACGACCTCCGCCTCTATTCACACAGGGGTGACAAATGCGGTCCTCCGCAGATAGCCAATCCACGCTACCGCCGCGCCACTCTGACGTAGATGCTGATGCTACTATCGGGACCCGCCCAAACTCTGGCATCTCGGGGACCCGTTATTCAGGAAAAGAAATCAGAAATGTCTCTGCCGTCCGATCTGTCCTCCATCACTCGGCGCGAAGCACCAAAATCCAGAACTCGCCTCTGGTGGCAGATCCCTATCCAAAGGAACTGCAGCGCCACGCTCCACACACCACGCCTACTCTATCGAAGCGTCAATAATCCAAAACGGAGGGACCAACTAAACTG
Organism: Tillandsia leiboldiana; assembly: GCA_029204045.2. Classification (NCBI taxonomy): domain Eukaryota; kingdom Viridiplantae; phylum Streptophyta; class Magnoliopsida; order Poales; family Bromeliaceae; genus Tillandsia; species Tillandsia leiboldiana. Next base: position 28,802,665 of record CM055073.1, read on the forward strand.
AAAGGTGTCCTGGCGCCAACCATTCCCAGTCAAACATATCCTATGCGCCTCGTCCCTCGAAACCTGGAGCGTGCAGTTCAACAACTGTATAAACTCCCTAGCACAGGGAGGCTCTCAGATAGTCTCTCCATCACCACCAACCCCAATTCTGCCTACAAGGCTCCAACTCAAACCTATGAATCGGGATGGTTCAGACTGCCGGGACTGGCTCCATCGATCAATGATGTCCCTAAGCTCAGCTACTATCCACTATCCATCCTGCCTCGGTGCCTCGGCACTACTCATCGACACGGAGGGGCTGCTCGCTCAGTCGGTGCCATAAGTACAACTGAAGGTACCACTGCAGGAAGAAAGTACTGGAGGACACTCAAGCGGTACTGCAACTAGCTGTGCTCTTTGCTCCAACAAGCGCATCAAATGTTCCATGGCTTTTTCCTGGTATCGGACAGCCTCCGACATCTGTGCCATCTGGATCCATAACTCCTGGGTCTCGCTCTGCTCTGATAGCTCTGCCTCCCGCTGCTCGGGTTACTCATCAGATGCGGAATGCGCATTCCTCACTGCACGACGTCTCAAAAGCATCGTAGGTCCACTGCACAATAACAAACATCAGGACACAACAATCATACGACCCAATCCAGCGAAAGTCTAAGGCATGTTACCAATTCCACAACATTATGTTGTCTGCAGCCAACATAATCGCTTAGGAGCATAAACATGCCAATCACTCATCCCGTCTCTTGGGAGAGGTACAAAACTCGATCAGGACTCTCACTAAAAGTCACGACTCTCACGTAGTCATCCTAATGTCCAACCACAAGCCTAGGGTTTCTAAGTCCTCGATGACCTACAACCTAGGCTCTGATACCACTCTAATCTGTCACGCCCCGGGGTCGAAACTGCGACCCGGCTCGCCAACAGATCCGCCACCTATGCCAAACCCGCATAGGCGAAGCGTCCTACCTGCAAGAAAAGTACTACAGCTAAACAGATATCAGAGCTATAAATAAAAATCTGCTGTATAACTAAATCAATCACTGTACAACTGGAAATACTACAACAATGTCCGTCTCCCAACAATGATAATCATACAGTATCCTCATATACAAACTCAGAACTCAACCGGGAGGTATCTCCAATAAATACATCAGTGTACAGGCTCTCAATACATAACAATCCTCACTACAACAGTCTCTCAAAGGAGGAAAAATAAAATAACTAATCTACTGAAGCTCTCCTCTGAAGGGGTACCGCTACACTCCAACGACGGGTAGGGAACTAGCTCGCGACTCCCTCGCCTCGGTCAGAAGGATCAGCAACAGGAACAACAGGAACTGGAGTAGAAGTTCCTGTGGGAAAAGACACCACGACGGGTGTGAGAACTACGTCCCAAGTAGTTCTCAGTGGGTGCCGCCAACAAGCCCGACGGTCTGCCCACTAAGTCCACTAGAGGCATAAAGTAACAAAAGCCGTGCTGTAAGGAAAGCTGGAAAAAGTAAACTCTACAGCTACTATGCCTCTATCTAGATGCTCAAAGAGTGGAACAGAAAGAACATGATGCCACAACTAACACTCATCTCTGATCACCCAATCTGAACTGACTGCCTCCTCGGGTCCAGTCAAGCCTGCGCCAACCTACTGCCGTTACGTCCCGGAGGAGCGGACTACGTAGGACGTCCATGACTGCCAACACAAGCACAACCAGAGGGACAAATGCGATGACAAGCCGCAAAAGAAAAGCTCAAACTCTCGCCGGTACAACAGCCCGGTCTCGCCTACTCCGGAGTGGCACTCGAGGGGAGCGACCCGCTCGAGTCAATAAGTAACCCATATCAAGTATCTCTGTAAAGTATCTCTGTCAAGCCAAATGTGGCTCATGCAGGCTATGATCCACGATCAAACAGATCGGTAACTCCAAGCTCAAAACATAACTCAGTCGGAAAAAGAACCTCGACTCAAACAGCTAAGTCGGAGAACCCTCAACGACTCAATCTGATAATGCACGACCATGGCTGAGTCGGGAAACCTCCACGACTCGATCTGCCAGAACCCCAAGATCCTCAAGGCTAAGTGGGAGAACCACCTCCACCACTAAATCAGGAAAAACAACCTCTAGATCACACTCTACCAACTCATAGCACAAAGTCGCATCCACTGCGAGAAACTGTCTCAACAGGCCAAACAGGCCAAACGTCGCATCTACTGCGAACAACTGCCTCAACAGGCCAACATCGCATCCACTGCGAACAGCTGACTCAACAGGCCAAACAGGCCGAACATCTCAACCACTGACTCAATGAAGGGTCCGGGAACACCGAAAGACTAGAACCTACAACCCAAATCAAACAAGAACAGGCTCTAGGCATAGCCTCTCGTTGTTCTCGTCCCAAGAAGAAGGCATACCTTAGAACCCAGACCACTCGAATCATCTCGGGTGGTTAATTTATAAGAAAAAGGTGACATTTCTTACTGAAGCCATCTGATCTGTAAGAAATCCATATTTAATGATTTTTAGTTCTTTTTAGGAAAACAGTTGAAACCAAGTTTTATATCCAAGCCTCGAAGGGCTAATGCCTTCGTCCAATCAAACAAGAACAGACTCCGGCGACCCTACGATGCTTGGAAGAAACCATTTGGTTGACAAAAATCATATGTGTGTCCAAAAAGGTTCTGGGTTTAAGGTCCTGCTAACACTGATCCACCGCTGCCACTAGCACAGCGGCGACAGATAAAACAAGAAAAATAAAACATCTCGGGGCCGCCGTCTACCCAAACGGCTCCCGCGACAGATGAACAACCAACTACATCTACCAGACTCTACTCTGCTCCCAAGCACGAGTGTAACATGCATCCCGCACTAAAAGATAACTCCTGACCACTCGGCCCACTACCCGGGCGAGGAAGAACACTATGTCCAGGAAAGTAGAAGTGTGGATGTCTAAAGCAGAAATAACCCTAGCCCAAGTGAGGATTTTCTACTAGTCTGGTTACACATGCAACATATGACGGGGTGCTAGGTCAAGTTCCAATAACTATAATTTACAGATGGTAGAAAGCAAGGAGATGACAATACCATCAGATAAAACAAGGAATAGCAATTCCTACATTCTAACATGCTGCACAAGCATTTCACTATCATGCATAGTCCTACTATAGTAGATTTAAAGCACAGTCCGTCAATCTTGGAGACAAGGGCACCCACCTGAAAATGCTAACTGTCCGGAGTCGCACAGCTGAGACAGTCCAGAAACAGATATCTCTACACACCCACCAATCCAACGATACAGGAACAGTGATCAATACCTCCTGGGTACAAAAACACAACCCAAAGTTACACTTAATTCCATAAAATCCAAGCATCACAAATCTGCTGGGAACAGTCCCCTTAATGCGAAATTTTCACCTGTAAAACGAACTCCAAAAATTCCAATAAAAATATCACAGCGAGCGTCTCGTCGAGACCTTCGAAACGGGTACCTGCACGCCCAAATCCGAGCCCCGTAGGCCAAGTTACAAATTCCACAATACAGGTGCGCAAACACTCACAACCACACAACTGTAAAACTCTGCACAGTAAAAGGGGAAACAGTATACCTTCGGCCAAACCTCAGAAAAATCCCGAAAAAATACGGTGATAATCCTCGCGACGAGTAGATCCAAAAAGTGTATAGGCTCATCTTGATCTGACACTCGGTTGCGGAGATAAAATTCCGGCAAGGGGCCGCTGTCCAAAAACTCCACCAGAAAACAGCGGCTTAGAAATGCCTCGAAAACCGTGTCATAAACTCTGAATCCAGCAAGATGATCAACACGAAAGTCGAAGACGTACCTCTCGTGATTCCAACGCCGCAGAAATCGTCCAAAAATACTGACGGAGTAGCTCTGTAGACCTCTCAGATCAAACTGCGACGATAACGGGCCTCCGATGAAAAATCGCCACACTGCGCTCCGATGCCGAAGTCGTCGATGCCGCGGCTTCCAAAAAATCCGGGCCTCCGCCAGATGATGCGCAGCACAAAGATCTCCATCTTTGCTTAAGGGTGCAAGGGGAAGGGAGCTCGGGAAAGGGGGCAAAAAGCCCCAGCCAACCGCCTATTTATAGGCCCAGCCCAAAAAATCCGACTTTGGACTTTTGGGCCAAAGTTCCGGGCGCCCGGAACATTCGGGCCGCTACAGTGTTGGGCCCGGCCCAACACTGTGCGCGCCCGAAAGCCCGAGGGCCCGCCACGCGTCCCGCCGACGCCGCCTGCGCCCGGCACACGCGCGCCCGCCAACTGCGCAGCGCCACGTGTCCCGACACGCGGGCGTGCGCAGCTGCACCCGACCAACCGCGGGGCGCAACGTGGCGCCCCCACGTCGCCCCCGACCGCGCCCACGCCGCGCCCACGTGCGCGACCGCGCCTCCCGCTGCCGCACGTCGGGCACGCGCCCCGAGGCACCCGCCTCCCGTCGCGTGGACCGCGCGCACCAGAACCCGCCAACCAAAAACAGCCACGTGTCCGCACCCGGTCCACCGTGCACCCGCGCCAATACCGTGGACCGCGCCCGCTGCGCCGGCCAACCGGAAGGCGCCACGCGTCCTCCGCCCGGGTGCACGCCTTCGCGGTGGACCGCGCGTCTCCGCCGCCGCCAGCCGCCGCGCTCCGCCGCCGCCGCCGGCGCCCCTCCGGCGGCCGGAACAGTACCAAATCACCTCGAAATCCGTGCCGGGTCATCCGGGCTCCGAAAAATACAAGTAAATAGTCCATCTTGACCGTTTTCGCGCGCTGAATCCAAATCCGAAGTCCGATTTGCCAAATTCCACTTCTAAAATTTCTCAAAAATTCCCGGGAAAGCAAACTTGATCCATTTTTTTATGCCGAGTCCAAATCTTGGGTCCAATATGCGCGCAAACACCTCTAGCACCCAACACGGGTCTCCAGAAGCCGCAGATCCAACAGTAATCCAAACGTGGGAATTTCCGGGTCCTCACACGCGTCGCCCGCTGATTGGCGGGCGCCAACCGCCTCACTGTGCGGGGGCGGGCCACGTGGCAGCCCGTGGGTGGCCCGAACAGCTGTTTGCTGTTCGGCGAGCCACGTGGCGGCACCTGGTGGATTCGGGCGTGAACAGTGTTGGGCCGGCCCAACACTGTAGCCGCCCGAATGTACCGGGCGCCCGAAAGTTGGGCCCGAAAGCCCATTGACTTGTCTTTTTGGGCTGTTTTCGGGTGAGGCCTATAAATAGGCCCCTTGGGGCTCACTTTAGAGGCTTTTCCCGAGAGCTTTAGCCATTGAGCCCTTCACCAATTTTCTTCCTCTCCCTCTTGTGCATCTTTTGGCAAAGGTTCAGAATTTTTGGAGGCCGCGACGACGGCGACTTCTACATCGGGGTGCGGAGCGACGATCTACTGTTGGAGGCCCATTTTCGTCGCAGTTTAGTCTGGGAGGTCTACCGGGCTACCCCGACGTTATTTTTGGACGATTTCTGCGGTGACGGTTTCGTAAGAGGTAAATCTACATTTTCCGTGTTGGACACTTTTTCTGGATCCGAGCTTTTCTTGGGGTTCTGGGTACATTTTTAACCCCCTTTGCGACTGTTGGTTGATTTGGACAGCACCTACTTGTTGGATTTTATCTCCTCATCCGGACATCGGAATTCGACTTTTCAGGACTCTATCGACATCTACTCTTCGCGAGGATCGCCGTCATATTTTTATTGGAATTTTTGGAGGAAGTTTTTCAGGTGAAAATTTCGTGTGAATGGGACTGTTCACCACAGATTTTGGGATTTTGGAATTTGTGTGGTTTAAAGTGTAATTTTGGTGTATGTTTGTACCCAGGAGGTTGTGAGCACTTCTACCGTGTTGTTGGCTTGGTGGGATCTGTGATTTGATTGTTTTGGGCTTTCTCAGCTGTACGATTCCGGGCAGTTAGCACTTTCAGGTGGGTGACCTTGCTTCCAAGAACTCTGGACTGTGTACTAATTCTATGTGTGTAGGATCATGCATGTTAGAAATTGGAGTATTAGCATGTGTAAAACTGTATGTTGTATCTTGTATATCAGTTGATGAATCTTTTGATTCCTACACTATGTTAAGTAATGAAATCTTGGAATTTGACCTAGCACCCCTGTCATATGTATCATGTTCAGCCAGTCTGTAGAAAAACTCCAACTTGGGCTAGGTTTTTATTGCTCTAGACATTCCACATCACGATACTTTATTTCACCTTGGACTTAGCTTTTCCTCGCCTGAGTTGTGGGCCGAGAGGTCGGTTGGTTGTGGGATGCATTTGCACTCGTGTCTGGGGACCGAGTGGAGTTGATAGCAGTCTGTAGATTTGATTTCTTTGGGAGAGTGATAGTGATGGTAGATCTGGGTTCTTGGAAACTGTCAGAGAGACAGTGAGTTTCAGCTGTGTAGATTCCAGCCAGTGAGTGAGTCAGTGATTTGTTTGGTAGTCGATCTTATTGATCGAGGATTGGATCATAGCCTGCATGAGCCACATTTGAGCTTTACAGAGATACTATACAGTGATACTTATGGGTTACTTTGACTCGAGCGGGTCGCTCCCCTCGAGTGCCACTCCGGAGTAGGCGAGACCGGGTTGTGTACCGGCGTGAGTTTGAGATGTTCTTTAGCGACTTGTTGTTGCATTGGTCCCTCTGGCTGTGCTTTTGTTGGCAGCCACGGACGCCCTACGTAAGTCCGCTCCTTCGGGACGTAACGGCAGTAGGTTGGCGCAGGTTTGACTGGACCCGATGTGGCAGTCAGTTTTGATTGGGTGATCAGGGAGGAGAGTTAGTTGTGGCATTATGTTCTTTCTGTTCCACTGTTGAGCATCTAGATAGAGGCATAGTAGCTGTAGAGTTACTTTTCCCAGCTTTCCTTACTGCACTGCATATGTTACTTTTTGCCTCTGGTAGACTTAGTGGGCAGACCGTCGGGCTTGTTGGCGGCACCCACTGAGAACTACTGTGGGATGTAGTTCTCACACCCGTCGTGGTGTCTTCTCCCCAGGGACTTCTGCTCCGGTTCCTGCAGCTCTTGTTGCTGATCCAGCTCCTTCTGACCGAGGTAAGGGCGTCGCGAGATAGATCCCCTCCTGTCATCTTCAGTGTGTGAGTAGATGTACCCCAGTACCATTTTGGTGTGTGTTATGTCGAGTGACTGTTGTAGTGAGGTTTTGAGTTGTACCTTTCTTTCCTGCTTTTCTGAGAGACTCTTGTATTCTGGTGAGATTGGTCTGTATATTTGTGAGTTGTAGTTTATTTTATGTATTTTATTCCAGCTTTTCTCTTTCAGCTCTGATATCTGCTAGTGTAGATGTTTCTTTGCAGGTTAGTCGCTACGCCTATACGGGGCTTCCCGTATGGGCGGCGGATCTGTTGGCGAGCCGCGGCGCAGTATTGCCCCGGGGCGTGACAAAATGTAATATGAGTATACAAATATATTGAGTATAAAAATATATTGTTGTTTTTTTCTAGGTATACTCTGCAATTTTTTTCGTAAAATCAAAAAAAAAAAGGAAATTTTAAAATTTATTTTTATTAAACAAAAGAGAGTAATTGCTATACATACGTTGTAAAAAAAAAAGGAAAAAAAAATGATTTTTTTTAAAATTTTAGGAAATTTGGTTTTTATTCTTGTAGGTTTTTTTATACTAAATAATTATTAAATCTGTTTTGAATTTAATGTGACAATTAATATATACGATAGAAAACAATAATTAATATAACATAAATGTATGTAATTATAATATTACCCCAAAATCAAATAAGGTAATATGGATTATCTATTAGTATTAGTATTAATAATTATGTCTTACAAAAAATTTAGAGAACTTTATTTCTCTCAGAATGATCAGACTATTTTTGTAAAAACGAAAAAAAAAATGTTACATTTCTCTTCTGCTTTTCTCAATAGAATTCAAAGATTATATAAAAATCAAAATAATGAGATTCTAAAAGAAAACTGTGTAATATAAACAATATTTTAGCCACATAAGTTTTGTGTCGGAAATGATTTTTTCGGTATACGAAAGGAAAAAATAATTAATATAAAATATGTAATTAAAAGGTATATAATACGAAATAATTTTTATTTTGAGAAATATTTACTATAATAATTAATGCTAATACTAATAAGTAATCAAAATAAACTTTATTTGATTTTGATACCTAGAGGGATGTTTTTTTGTAATTATCTATACGGATGTTGAAAAATTTTAATACTTGTTTGTAATTTCTATGATAAATTATTTATGATATAAACATTATAATATAAAATACTTATTTCCCTGTCACGTTTGTTTTTTTTTTTCACAAATATATAGAAAAATTCCATAATAATTTACACAATATATAATACGAAATAATTACTATTTTGATACATAGTTGCTGCAATAATTAATGAGCAAGGAAGAAATAAAAAAAAAATACAGTACAAACATATGGAATTGAAATGTTATCCTAAAATCAAATAAAATTTATTTGGATTAGTTAGTACTATTAGTATTTGTTAATTTTGATACTTTGAGGGAAAAGAAGAACAGTATAATAAATTTTAGGTTATGAAAAAATTAAGTAATACAATTTGGTATGCTTGTCGAATTTATATCAATATTTTGATCAATAGATATCGCAGTAATTAATAGATACTGAGGAAATAAAAAATAATACAATACAAAATATATAATTGAATTGTTTTCCGAAAATCAAATAAAGTTTATTTGGATTAGTTATTAGTATTAATATTAACAATTTTGATAGTTGGAGGGCGAAAATAATAGTATAATAAATTTTAGGTTATCAAAAACTTTTATGCAAAGCAGAAATTTTTATTTTGAGGTTGAAGTCATTTTTTTATATATGTATGGAAAAGCACTTTCCTCGAAGGCAAAAGTTTCGAAACGTTAGTTAAGATTATAATTTTCAATAAGATAAAAGCCTTATTTTTTCCATTTACGAATAGAAATTTTTATAACAACTAATAGGAATTTTAGGTCGTCAAAAGAAATACGTCATTGGAATTTAAAAATAATATAAATAAAGTTTACATTGTTCCAAAAATATGTTAATTTAAAAATAATATAAATAAAGTTTACATTGTTTTACCTATATTATACTATTGGCAAAAAAATATGAAAGTATGAAAGTTGTACTGAAGAAATAAATTTTACATTGTCCGATCAAATTTTTTTTTTTTTTTATCACTTTAAGTTGTCAGAAACTTAACGCGGAATGGTAATATTTGTTTCGAAATTTGAGCTATCTCTTTATATATATAAATATATGTTTTTCCTTTTTCTTTTTCTTCTTTGTCATTTTTTTTTATTCTATAAAAATTTAATGTTTCTCATTAATTTGGGCTTATTTTATTAGTCGTTCTTAATTGTCTCGTTATATTTTTTTTCCCCAAGTTTTTTAAGTAAATACTGAGAAGAAAAGAATACTTTGTAACTTCATGGCGTTACAAATAAAAAAAATTCAAAAAAACAAAAAACGAAAGGAAGGGAAAAAACAGAGAAAACACAAAGAGGGGTGAACATTGAAGAAAATGTTGAGAAGAAAAGAGGAGACTGTATTTTTTTTTTTTTTTACATAAATAGAAGGGTGTTAGTTTTTTTTTTTTTAGAGAAAATATTTTTTCCTGAAGATAAATAGAAGGGTGTTAGTTTTTTTTTAGAAAAAATATTTTTCGTTTATTTAGCTTAATTCCTCAAAAAATATAAAGTAGACCTCTGCTTTTATTTCCCTTTTTTTTCCATACTTTATTTACAAGTAAAAAAAATTGCGTAATTTGAGAAAAATGTTATGGCAGTTTGAGAAAATATTATCGGGTTGTTTCTTTTATATTTTTTCCCCCAAATTCATGGGAAAGTTTTTTCCACTACTATGAAAAAAGAAAATTCCGAAAAATGAGTTTTACATAATTTTTTCAATAAACCAAGAACCTCTAAGATACGACTTGAAAATACAACCTTATTTTTTCAATCATTCTTTTCGCAAAGTTTTTAAGAAATGCACAGTAAAAATACGATATTGTATTCAAATTAAATATTATGTTTTAGCAAGAACACAAAGTATCAATATATATAAATATTACAACTATTCTCTGACAAGTGTAAATATATATAAATATTACAATTATTCTCCACAAATATATCGTACTATTTTGAGAATATTAGTCACATAAGTCATATTATTAAATAGATGTCTTCATTATTTGTGTCTGGTTGATCTAGAAAGTTTGCTGGAAAACAGAGGAGAAAAAAAACAAATGATTTACTATTAATATTCCACATATATAAATGATTATAAATTTAATAAATGAGGGAAGAAGGAAATATATATTATATATTACCCAATACAATGTCTTTTAGTTGGTGGACTGTGGGATATTTCAGATATTTTTTCCCCAATGGGCTCAGAACTTTTAGTTTTTTCAGCAACATTTTGCATCGATATATTAGAGCTGTAGAAGTAAAAAACACAACAATCATTCTACACGAAAAATAACTTCTCTAAATTAGATAAGAAAAAAGATTTATTTACGTATTTTCCAATTTAAAAAAAATGTGTTACCTCAAAGATGTTTGGATGGACGGATTGGATATTCAGATATTTTTTCCCCAAAGGGATCAGAACTTTCAGGATTTTTGGCAACATTTTGCACCAACATATTAGAACTATAGAAGGAACAGATACAATAATTCTACATAAAAAATAAGTTCTCTCAATTATATAAGGAAAAACGTTGTATTTGCCAATTTTAAAAAATGTGTTACCTCTAAGATGTTTCGATAGACGGATTGAAATCTTCTTCATTTTTTATAAGCAAAGTCTCCTTTGCCAGCCTTTTGCCTTTTAAATTATAATTTATAGTAAAAATTTTTGTTACCTTAAAAGAAGTAAGGCTTGTTCTAAATTGCTGCAAGTCAGACATAACTTGAAAAATATGTTTCTGACCAATAATTATTTTTATTATAGGAGGAGTAGTAAATTGATCAGAAGTGGTCATTGTAGCTAATTGTTGCGCCGAGAAGTGGACCAAATCTTGTGCTAATCTGTCAAATACGGTAAAACATGCTATGCCGGTTGCATCTTCAACAATGGTGTTTAATTTGTACCTTATTTATAAGAAGAGGAAATTAGTTTTTTCATATAAAATAAGTAAATGTGTTTAATATAATAAAGACTATATTTTTCTTACCATGGTACAGGAGATCGTTTATTTTCACTACAATGCTGACAACCCATTGTATCATCAGAAGTTTTTATGGCTGCTCGACAGTTATAGCAAGATTTATACCACCAGCCATATGACGTATCAATGTCTATAATTGTTGCTTCGCATGTATACTTTGTATTCTGTTTGTAAAAAATAATGTATAAAAAGGAAGAAAATCGAAAAGTTGTCAAAAAAAAAAAAACAAAGAAGGAAAAAAATGAATATATGTTTTGTTATATTTCGGTTAAACTCACCTGCGTGTTGAGCGAATGTATGTCTAATAGTTCACCAATTGTTCTCCTATTCAAACACATCTCCTCTTGAGGGCTAATCACCTGTTTGTTGTCAGCAGGAATCCACTCAATTTGTTTAATTATTGGATGTAGTCTGCATGTAGAATAATAAATAAAGTGAAAGGGGAAAAAAAAAGAAGAAGGTGCAACATAAAGATTTGGGAAGTCAAATCAATGAATATATATTATCAAACCTATTTCGAAAAGTAGAAACTTCTGGAATTTCCAAGTTCAAATAAATCTTTGAAGCAGAGCACGTCGATAGATGTACTTTCTCTGTATTTGAATAGTATAAAGTAATTACTAATTAGTATTTATATGAATGTCCAATCATTGAAAATACACACTAAATTTTTATTATACATTTACTATATCTACCTTGAAATGTTATAATAGTCATTCCAGCTAGAATCACAATAATTGGGCCTTTACTTTGCTTTTCATGAAAGTCATTGTTCTGAAAGTATGAAGCAAATTTATCCCATAGCGTCACCGATAACCGTTTTTTCCTACACAAATAAATATAATTTTGTAAGTATAACACTACTAATAGTGTACATCACGAAAAAACAATGAAGATTGCTTACTCCAAATCCTGTATCTCTAAATTTTTGATAAAAGTGAGTGTTTGTTGTACATATCTCTAATTTGCTTCGCCAATGGACACAATCTGACCTATAACATCTGGATAATATAACGAAACCAATCATATATATATATCAATAAGAAAACATGAATCGAGAGTTTTCGCTGCTGAGGTGTCAAGCTCTCCGAGTTCCCTCTCCGCTCTCCGACTTTCTGTGCTTACGTCGTCTCCCTCTCCGTGCTGCCACACAACATGCTCCCCGCAAATGCCGCTGGCCCGTCCCCTCGCGGCAGCTTTTTTCGTACGCAAGACCTCTCTCCCTCTCTCTCTCCCTCAGCCGATTTACATCTACTCTAACGCGATTTCCTCACCAACTCCACCAACTCGATCTTCCGCCCATACCTCCCACCGACTCCGCAGCGAAGCCATGTCCTCTCTCCTTGAAAACATCTCCTCTCTCCTTACTCTGCCGCGAAGCGCGGCATGGCGCCTCCCATTCTTCTCACCAACTCTGCCGCGGAGTTGTGTCCTGTTACAGACGGCGGAGTTGCCGCCGCGGCATGGCGAGCCCCATCTCTCTCACCAACTCCGCCGCGGAGCCCTGCCATCTCTCTCACCAACTCCTCTTACATCTCCCTCTGCTCTGAGGTGATTCTCCCACCCACTCCGCCGCGAAACCCGTCATCTTGCGGAGTTGCCGCCGCGGCATGGCGACTCCAGTCGTTCTCAGCAACTCCGCCGCAGAGCCCTGTCCGAGTTGCTGTCCTGTTGCAGACCTTGGAGTTGCCGCCGCGGCATGGCGACTCCCCTCCTTCTTCTCTGCGCCATTACCCCATTAATTATCTGCGCCATACCCGATCAACAAGGTACAAGGTAACTTACTACCCATGCGTTTCTCTCCCTCTCTCTCTCTCCTCCTCTCTCCCCACTTGCTTATGCTAAAGGTTAGCATGGAAAGTAATGGCAAGGGTGTCTCTATTGATGGCATTGCACTTCCATTTGAGACTGGTGAAATAGATTTTGGAGACCCTGGAACAAATGGTCCTTCTTTCTTATACCAGGAGAATGTTTGGCGGGCAGAAACTATGGAATTCGAAAAATGAACATGCTTGGGTTCATGATAGGTTTGAAGAGATAAATTTGCAGGATCCTCATCGTGATGAAGTGAGGCCCTTAATTTGTTTTCTCTTCAAATATTTGATATTCCCTTTTCAAATTACCTTCCTGTTTTGGCTTCTTTAAAGCATTCAGATTATTTCTATTTACTAGGAAAGGCAGGGTTGAAAGATCGGTTTAGGGGCCAAGGCAGCGGCAGAACACATGGTACTGGCGATGGTATTGAGCTTTTGGCTCATTATTAGGAAATTCGTCTTCTGGGAGGAAGCCAGGTCCTTCTAGAGGAGCTGCTGATAAGCATGTGCATGGTTGCTTTTCACAGCTTACTCTACCTTTCCTATATCTGTTGGTTCTTTCAGAAGCATGACATGAATTCTGCAGTTTTCTAACTCATACAGTTTTCTGTATTTGCACTTTGGAAGGGCGACAAGTTGTTAATTTTGTTTTGTTACCTATGAACAGTGGGGGCACTAGCGTGACCTGATCATGTTGCAATTTGTTTTTCTTTCAGGATGAGGGCAAGAACAAAGTCGAGAAAATCTAAATGGGAATTAAGCTTTAGAGTGCAGTAATTTATTGACTGTACTACTGGAATCAAGATAAAGAGTGTTGTGGAATGACCTACCCATCTCCTTTATATAATTATTAATTATTAATATTAATTTACTGTATGAGAGAGCTTCTTCCAACATGTATTCATGTTGGGTTGATTTATGATAAGGTATTGACATAAGCGTATTACTAAGAGAAACCTACATATATAGGTCGGTCGAAGAATTGATGAGCAGAAGGATGTCATCGTCTTTTCATAAATCAACCCCAATATGGATGTTGGATTATAGGACTTCTCATATCGTTTTCCAATGAGATGGTGATACTTTTTAGCACCCTGCTCTAATAGACCTTCAATCTAGCGAAGGGCAACGTACTAATTACTAAAATATAACATCTCCTTTATATATGGTTGCAGGAAAAAAGATGAGAGTTGTTTTCCTAACTTGGTTTTCTTTCGATTTAAGCTTCAATTTTCCTACTTTTCGAGGTATGGAATAAATTTTTTCATGCTTTTCTCGAATGCTGCTGCTATATAGTACAGCGCTTGGCAGGATACAGTGTTAATTCTATATTAAACACCCATGAGCTGCTCGGGTTTTCCTCACTCGGGTTGTATGAAACCAGTTTCTTTTACCTGTTCATAGAAGCATACCATAACATCTCCTTTATATATGGTTGCAGGAAACAAGGTAGGAGTTGTTTCCTAACTTGGTTTCGTTTCGATTTAAGCTTCGGTTTCCTACTTTTTGAGGTATGGAATATATTTTTACATGCTTTTCTCGAATGCTGCTGCTACAGTTAATTTGTTTTGAGGGAATATATCTCTATATATATATAGATATATATATATATATATATATATATATATATATATATATATATATATATATATATATATATATATATATATATATATATATATCTCTCTCTCTCTCTCTCTCTATATATATATATATATATATATATAGAGAGAGAGAGAGAGAGAGAGAGAGCTTATATTGCATGGAAATTCTGAATTATCTTTATTTTTGGCACTATTATGTTGGTGAATAACGCAGGTTGGTGTGACAAGTTGGCTTATCCACTTTTCTCTGGTTGATGTAGTCAATGAAAATAAAAAATAAGGAAACAGGGATAGTTGCTCTTTTGAAAGCAAATTGTCTAATGGTGCATTCTACATGCATGATGATCGATTTCAATCAAATGGTAGGGGGTGGCATCGGTGAGTCCCTCTGAGATTTGTAGCTTTTGATTTGGCTCTTCATACTTACATAATCAAACACGACAACGAGCATTAGTTTGTTCGCATTGAAGAATCTTCTTTGTGCAATGAGTCTCCTTAGATTTACATATCCTTGTGGTGTGATCGAGCCTCAAAGCATTCTCAGAGAGATCAGGGTTGTTAAATTGCATCGTTTATTAGCTTTTTTTTGGCACTATTATGTTGGTGAATAACAGGGGTTGGAGTGACAGCTTGGCTTATCCACTTTTCTCTGCTTGATGTAGTAAATGAAAATGATCTTTCTCTGACTGTCATTGTCTTAACGTCATAGTATTAATCAATACTGATCTATTATGAGGGACAGTATTTAGCAATTGTAAGGTTAATTGTCTAAATTTTTGTTCCCTGAAGACAGTCATTGTAATTTTCTTTCTGTTGAAGATTCCTGAGTGGAGCTCATAGCATCGACGAACACTTTTATTCAACTCCTTTTGATGAAAACATAGCTGTAAGTATTCAAATGTCTAGATGAATACCATCTTTTTCTATCTTATTATTTCATTATTCTCTTTTCTGGTCCAGGTACTTCTTGGTTTACTGAGTGTTTGGAATGTTTCGTTTCTTGGATATCCAGCAAGAGTGAGTTAGCCTGCTGGTCTTTGCTCATTTTTCCACTTTGCCCTTTTATATGTGTTTGGTTTGCAAATTTTAGAATTTCTTGGTCTGAAAGCTGTTCGTTCCCACCGTTAGGCGATATTGCCATACTCCCAGGCACTTCAGAAAATTTGCACCACATATCCAACAGGTATTTAAGTTGAATCTCTTTTGAGGATTCATATAGCTGGCTCCATTTTGTACCTACTGTTAATGTTCAAGAGAATGCTCAGGGGAAGTATAGGGTGTATGAACCAGGATATTATAATGTATCCCTTCCATTTATTCTCTTTTGGGTTCAAGAAGATGAATGATTCGTCGAGGGGGCCTATATTGAATGCCCTAGAGATCTATAAGTATCTGCAGATAAATTTTGGATCTCAAGATGGTTACTTTTAATCTCACACAGTGAATACTTTCTCTTTTCTTTCTTTTGGGTCTAATTACAAATTTAGTTGCTGACTTTTATGTCCGCATCTCCTAAGGCTTCCAGTTTTAACAATTTGACTCCCTTGAAGTTTATCTCATCCAATATTTAAATCCTTTCATTATTCTAGCATCTGAAAAGATGCCATGTCACCATCGCCATAAAAACTGTGGCCTTAAAAAAATATTGTCTCAGGCTGTCTGCAAACTCTGGTGATGGTGCTGTTTTGAATTGTTGGCCTTTTTTCTTCAGATGGTAGACTGACCAAAGAACAATCCTCCGGGAAGAAGTGTTAAAATTGAAATTGGAAATCTCAGGGTATAACTGCAATGGCGATTAATTTTCAATGACAATATTTGTAATTAGCCCTTTTTATTCTTAAATAACCCGGGATTAATTATACCTGTTGCTATAATTTATCTGTTTCCCATGAGTTTGCAGCGGCTATTGTGGCCAGTTTTGCGGCATGCTATCCAGACGCTGATTGGGCTCAGGAAGGTGGTGATCCATGCTTACCGGCTGCATGGACTTGGGTGCAATGCAGTTCAGATTCACAACCTAGGGTGGCTGCATTGTATGAAATTTACAAATCAGTTCGTCTTTTAGGGGTCCTTTTTAATCACTGAAATTGCTCTTACTAGGAAATGTTTTTCCTTTTTCTCTCCTTTCTACTTTCCAGATAAGCTACAGCTCAGTCATGAAGCTGTGCATCTATTTGTTTCCAATGTTTTGCAAAGGGCCGGAATTCCTACATGAATGTAGTGGAGAATTAATTGACTGGTGAATTGCTTATTTGGGTTTATCAGAAACCGTACCAAGTGCTTATTTCAGAGGCTAAGCTCTTCTAGCATGGCTCCTCTGTCATTCATCTGGTGTGTTCTTTTTTTAACACATTTTGATGTACCATATTATTATCTGCTTAGTGGACCTTTTTTTTAGGGTTGTCCTCTTGGTGAAACTTTTGAGAAACAATATCCTCATTAAACTTTTCTGCTACTTCTCACCAAACAAGCCATAGAAGCCCACTATGTGGACCGAAGCTTGGACTGCTTGGTAATCTTTTTATACTTACCAAACCAACTAACAATCTTATTTATTATTCCATCTATAATCTAAAGTACAAATCCGCAAATCCGCCATTATGACATCAGCTCACTTTCTTCTTCTCACACATGTCCTTATCTGTTTGATGAACCGCAGGTACACAGGATTCGGTGCTCCCGTCCCTCAACGACCTGTTGAAGAACCGGCTTTGCCTGCTCATACTTATATCCAGCCTGTTGGATATGTGTACCATATCAAATTTTGCAAAGCTTTAAGATTAGATATAATTTAGACCATTGGTAGGTGAGTTGCTTTGATCCTCTGTTCGTTGACTGACCATACGGTCAAAGTGCTTCATCTCACCCAGCTCATTTTAATATCTAGCTAAAAATGTATAAAATTTTTCTGAATTATAAATTATTTTAACTCTGACTGTCTAATTTTTTAATATTTTGATTTTGGTATCTAAGTTTTTTATTTATTTGATTTAGGTAATTTGATGGCCCTTCAGATATAATATTTAAACTAATTATTTACTTTAAATAAATTAATAGTTATGTAAATTACATAAAATATACAAACTAAATATTTAAAGATAAGCTACATATTTAATTTTTGAAATTAAAGAATGAATAATTGGCTCAAATCGAATAAATTTTCAAAATTTCTTACAGCTAAATTACAAAAATATTCTCATGTAAATACCGCCGGTCCGGAAAAGTTGGGTGCGTCAGGTGTACAGTTTAATAATTTAAATTTATATTAAAAAAAAAGTTTTGTCACGTTAACATTTGGTGGCTTTTGGGTGATCTGGAGAAGTTCGGCGCACCACATGTATGGTTTAATTTACAAACTGCCACTTAAATAGCAATTTAAATTTAGATTTAAAAATTAAATTTTAATTGTAATAGAAGGAAACTAACAATTATGAATTATAAAAAAAAAATATGTCAAAATTTATTTTTTTAATATAAATTTAAATTGTTAAAGCTTACACCCGGTGCACCGAACTTTTCCGTATCGGAATTTAGATTAAAAAATTAAATTTTGAATTGTACCTTTTAAATTTAAAATTAAAAATATATATATAGGCTTCAAATTAGAATTTTTAATTTATTTTTCAATATAGAAATACCTTTTAAATTTAGGTTTCAAATAATAAATTTGAAATTTATTTTTTTATAATTTTTTTTTTGATTACAAATAAAAAAAGTATAGAAGAGTAGGATAATTATAAAACATATGTAAGCGTTATCATCTTACATTAGATATACCTTACCAGTATTAATTCATAAAGTTTATAAAAAGAGGAATTTGAATGAACTTAGCTCAACGTTTTCTATTACGATATACTATTAGTTAATGAACAATTGATATATATATTAATTATATTTTTGTGTTCCTTTTTTTTTGTTTTGTATTAAAATAATGAAGCTTATATGTTCTGACTTATAAGTTGAAAATTTTATAATATATAAAATATTTCTATCTTTATAAATAATTTATTATTTATTATTTATTAATTACTAATTATTAATGTTAATTTACTGTAAATTTATTCGTCCGCCGCGAAGCACGGGTATTTAACTAGTATATATATATAGTAGAGCTTATATACTCTCAAAAGCACAAGCAAGAATGCGTAGCCCACGACGCGATGTTACTCGAGAGACTGCCACATAAAATTGCCTATTGGAGAATACCGGCTGCGACAAATAAAGGCCAACTTTCTGTAATGTTTGTCCTTGACTTTTATTTATTGTCATGGCAAAGCTCAAACGAACAGGAAATTGTCTCCTTTTTAACACAAATGGCAATTTCGAGTCTGTTACATTCATAACTATACGCGGAATATAAACTTTCTCACCAATATGATTTCCAGTAAAAATCTGTGCTTCTATAATTCTAGGAGTTAACTGAGTAACCAATAATCGAGTACCATTGCAAAGACCGGAACGCTGGTTGATATTTCTCAGTAACATAATAGGAACTCCAATTTTTAATTTCAATTCATGATGAGGAACACCATTAAACTTCAAAGAATTTAAAAAATCTATTGGATATAATATGTTGTTTTCATCAGCATTTTTTAATGAACTGCATATTGAATCTGAACTCATGTACAAATGTTCTTCTGTTGGTAATAAAGAAAGTACATAATTGTTAATCTCATCAACTATTTCATTTATAGGTGTAATGATTGCTCGATCTCTTAAATAAGATGGGTCATTATAATTTTCTTCAATGTTCTCATATATTTCGGAAACAATTGCTTCGATTCCATTTACATTACTTTTAACCAAAATATCGTCAGGAATTTTTATCCAAGTTGCCTCTTCTTCTCCGTCTAATGCAATAGCCTCTATTTTACCATCACCAATATCGAGCATCTATTTGGTAAATTCTACTAAAGAATTATTTGATGATTCTGTTTGAGAACATTGCAATAGCCTCATATTTGTGGTAAGATGAAAAACTTTGTACTTATTCCATATATATGACTTAGTAAGTGATGCAGAGACAATATCCTGTCTGGTCCCACCAACAACAACAGGAAGAATTTGCCTGAAATCTCCACCTAAGAGAATAGTTTTTGCACCAAAAAGTTTGCCGCTACTATCTGAATCACCTGATTCTAAAATATCAGTCATCGATCAATCTAAAGCTTCAAAACAGTTTTTATGGTTCATTGGCGCTTCATCCCAAATAATTAAGCTTGCATGCGAAATCAATGTCGCAAGTTGTGATCATTTCTTAATTTTGCATGTAGAACAATAATCAATTTTAATAGGTATTTTAAATCGTGAATGGGCAGTCCGACCTCCTAGTAGTAAAAGAGATGCTCCTTTTGCGCAACGAAAGAACTGTGACATTCTTTCAACATGGCGAGCTCCCATTTAACACAACCATATTTTGCGAACAAAGTCGCATACTGATTGGTGAGATGGTCATACATATTCTTGTAATATAACCGATCATCATAATTAGCGTCCTTAATATGCAAATCGAGATCTTCTTTCAATCTCTTAATGGCAATGAGAGCAGCATCCTCCTCGACCAAAGCGGTAACTGAGAAGGCACCACCCCAGCAACGCGCAACCTCAGCAGCAGGGCCGTCGCAGGGGATCTGCAAGTCAACATAGCCAACAAATTGCCCCTCTACATTTGCGGTCATCCCACACTGAGGAACAACCATGCCTGATTTTTCGGCGATTTCATGAAGCAAATGAACATACGACAACTCAACAATCGGCATTATTGCATATGTAAGATACGCACATTGAGACAGCGAGAGGGGATGAGAGGGGAAGAAAATACGGGGAAAACTGCAAGAAAAAGATGGGGCAAAACAACAAAAGCGAGAGAAAAAAATTAAGACAATCTGCAGAAACCAAGAAAAAAAAATAGAAAGCAGTACAAAACACTCAAGAACCTATTGCTAAACACTGCATTATTACTCCAAAGAAACAAAGCTTGCTGTGTCCAAAGTACCAACATCCTTTGAAAAAGAGGAGGCAAAACAACAACAGGATGGGAGGGAAAGAAAAATTAACCCAATCTGAAGACAGTACAAAAGGATCAAAAACTTATTGCTAAAAACATCATTATTACTCCAAAGAAAGAAAGCTTACTGTGTTCCAAGTACCAACATCCTTTGCCCGAACCATGTAAAAAAATCGCATATATGGAAAACCAACAACAATCATACATGTACCACAGTTTGATCTAAGGAAATTCAACAACAACCATATATATATATATATCACAACTTTTTCTCATGATGGTGATCATGATGCGAAAGACATGCATATACCACCAGAAGAAAACAGCAAAACTATACATTCTTTGTCCAAACCATGTAAAAAAATCGCATCTATGAAAAACCAACAACAATCATACATATACCGCAGTCAGATCTAATGAAATGCAACAACAGCCATATATATATATCACAACTTTTGATAATGATGGCGATAATGATGTAAAATACATGCATATGCCACAGGGAGAAAACAGTAAAACTATACAGGAAGGAAAGCAAACCTTTTCGCACCACAACGAAGAAGGAAATAGTCAGGATGATCCACCAAAGTATATCAATATAAAGCGCCCAAATCTTTTTACTCCGAAGATAACAGCCAGCACGATCCACCAAAGTATATATATATTATATATATATATATATATATATATATATATATATATATATATATATATATATATATATATATATATATATATATATATATATATATATATATATCACCGGAAAGGACCAAATTTTGTTGCCTCGCAAGAAGAAGAGAACTCTGGGGGTGATCCAGCAGCCTAATACGATTTTCTTTTATAGAGGAAGAAGGTAATAGTCAGGATGATCCACCATTTTTTTACTCCGAAGATAACAGCCAGCACGATCCACCAAAGTATATATATATATATATATATATATATATATATATATATATATATATATATATATATATATATATATATATACCACCAGCAAGGACCAATTTTTTTTTGTCGTGAAAGAAGAAGAAAACTCTGGGGGTGATTCAGCATCCTCACACGATTTTCTTTTATAGAGGAGATTGCCCAATACACTATCTCAGTTGACACAGGTTTATAGTAATCATGCGCAAGATCAATGAAGATCTCATAAAACTGGGGGTGATTCAGCAGCCTCACACGATTTTCTTTTATAGAGGAGATTGCCCAATACACTATTTCAGTTGAAGCAGGTTTATAGTAATCATGAGCAAGATCAATGAAGATCTCATCAAACTGGAGAAGGACAGAGCAAACCGAGCAGCCCAAAACAATAAAAGGGCACAAAGGGAAAAAAAAAAAGGGAGAGTGAAAAAATCGGGAAGGTAGAAAATTGGGAAAAATAGGGATGAGAGGAAAATCGGCAAAATTAGATATAAGGGCTCCTAAAATGCCACAACCATATGTCAGTGTTGAATTGTATAGATTTGTGATTCAATAATAATAGTTTTGAAAAAGATTAGTAATCCAAGGTTGTTAGTCAACTGGGTTCAAGTCGAACTTCCTTTCAGCTAGAACCAAAAAGATATGAGAAATGAGACTAGCTCTAAGTTCAATATAGCAAGTTGGATATATCAGAAAAGCTGAGGGAAAGCATTGAGATTTTTTCCAAATATCCTATAATTTTTTTTTACAAAATAGTAATCAAAGAGGCAACACGGAGGTCATGAACACCAAGAACAAATTATATAAGCAGATGACTTTAAATCTTAATAAAAAAGAAAAGAAAGCATTGCTAGTTCTAATAAAGCTTAGTATCAAGTAAAAGACATCCTACCCCCAGCTGGTGTGACGCCCCACTTCCCAGGGGGTCACCCATCCTAGAACTACTCTAGCTCTAGCACGCTTAACTCTCATGTTTCTCTTGGATCTTGCTACCATCCAAAATGTTATAGCCGGGTTACAGATTTTAGTCCTATTATATCATTTATATAGAGGACTAATCCAAATTCCGGGGGTGTCACATTCTTCCCCCCTTTAAGCCCTGACGTCCACGTCAGGCTAAAGCACACACTCACAAGCACCAGGCGATGTGAGACTCGTCTCGCTAGCCTTAGCCGACCTTGTGAGGAGCTGCACTTCACTCACAACGGTCATTAGCCGGGGAGCCTCGCTCTACCCGCTATATAACCCTGGCTCAGCCGAGACTCATCTCACATTTCCGGCTGGTGAATGGCTCTGATACCAACTGTGACGCCCCATTTCCCAGGGAGTCACCCATCCTAGAACTACTCTAGCTCTAACACGCTTAACTCTCATGTTCCTCTTGGATCTTGCTACCATCCAAAATGCTATAGCCGGGTTAGAGATTTTAGTCCTATTATATCATTTATATAGAGGACTAATCCAAATTCCGGGGGTGTCACAGCTGGCAATTGCCTAAGTAGTATTTTCAGGCTTCATAGGATCCGGCGGTGCTGGATTTCTGCTAGTTTTCACAGCTTCCTAATTCCTAATAGTTAGGATAGAGAGAAGAGGAAGACTCATTTAGTAACAATATAAATATACTCAAAAAAGGAAATAGATATCTCATATTGAAAGAATCAGATAGACAAATAGCGTTAGGGCCACTTACATTATAATTAGCTTTGATTGTTTACTATAAGGTGCATATCAACTTTATAATAAAAAAGAAGATTAGGATTCTATATACACTTAGGAAAAAGCTAAGTGTACACCCTAAAGGGGGTGTACATCTTACACCCCACCCATCCAAGGGTGGGGTGAATTCCACCCATCACTTGAAGTGATGGGTGGAGAAGCCCCCACCCTTGGATGGGTGGGGGTGTAAGATGTACACCCATAAATGGGTGTACAGGTAGCATTCCTCGTATACTTATTAGGGCTTCTTTTATATATATATATATATATATATATACTTATTAAGGGCTTCTTACACATATATATTAGGATTCTAATTATTTTGTATAAGAATTATATATAGTTTTCAAAAGTGAGTGCCATCACTCGAAGCCTGCAAATTGTAATCAACATTAGATATGATATTCAAAATTATGCTTGATAAGCAGGGCAAAAGCTAATCATAGGATTGATGCCAACAAATTGAAAGGCGGGAATTAGTTCAACAAAGCGATCTCCAAAAGTATCACAATGCATAAAGCACAGGATTATCAAAGTGCTAACAGATTAAAATTGGAAGAATACATAGAAATTTATTCAGAATGAGTCAATTTTAGAATCTAAGATGATGTAGAATACATATAGAACGGGAGAAAAACAATGTAAAATTCCATCTGCTAAATATAAAAAATCAACTGGAAAACATGTTGACTTTCAGATTTTAGAAAGTGTAGCAGAAGTAGAATACAATTAGATATAGAGAAACAAAGCGAAAAGGCATCAGCAAAAAAGTAAAAGCAACTAAAAAAACGTAACATCCATCCAGAAAAAAGTATACAATCCCAAAGAGTTTGATATACTCTATGAGGGCATATTATCACCCATGGATGTGATATTGGTTACATTCTAGTTTCAAAAAGAGCACACAGGGCCACCTTCTGTAGTGTGCTGATTGTGGATTGTATCTTTAAACTATTTCAGCTAAACCCTAGCACAATTTACTAAAGACAAATAAATTTTCTTAGTTCGGTGAAGAAGTTAACACATAAATTCTGCATAATCTAATCATGGATGGGAGATTAGTTTGCATCCACTAATTTTATGGATAGACCCTATAGCATAATTTAATGACAATGTGAAGCATTCTAAAGCAACTTCAGAGAATGAATATAATTTGGTCTGCATATGAAAATATCAATAAAATCTGAACATATCACCAAACTAAATATATAGACATACCTTCCATATTTCATGGTGCGTGAGATGATTTTGGGCAAGATCAAACACTTTTGCATAGTTTACCGATGATTGTGCGAAAACCCATAGTTTAATTCCTCAAAGCCAAACTGTCAATGTCTAATATGTAAAAATAAAATCTCATTAAATATTAAGGGCCTCAAAGGCTCAACTTGTATGAAGACAAATACATAATGATATTTTGAAATTATAAGAAGAGAATTTATAGCAACACTCACCACAAGAATAAGAGGATTATAGTACAAGAAAGCCTCATAAAGAAATAAATCTCAAAGATTTGCACTCATTCTCATAACAGAGTCCCAACTAATCTGCAATTGGAAAAGCATAACAAAAATTACAAACCTAGGATTTCTTTGACCTAATCAAAATTCCAAAAACTTGTGAATTTACAATTAAGCTAACCTTGCAATAGCAAATACCCCATAAGAGGAACAATAATATCTGAAATATGCACATCAGTTCACACCAGAGGGTTTAAATTTGTTAGTGCAACAAAATCAACACTCAAAATTTACTCTTGCAGAGCTAGAGAATGACAGAGATGGGATAACATATACCACTTAAGGCACTACATAAGTAGGAGATTAATATAGGAGAGAATTGGGGATTAGATAAATAATAGAATATAAATACGATTGTGCTCTCCGTACGATCCGATCTCGCTCCATCTTGAGCGACTGTATTTCTGTACGATCCGATCTCGCTTTTGAACTCTCTTAGTTCCACCTAAATCCGAAAAATCACATATATTTGCGTTCAACACGCCTAGCAAGATCAAATTGTGATCGTTCCCAGTGATGATCGATAATCTAGTACTTTGACATCGATCTGTCATGAGGATCGATAATCTTTAGCTCTGATACCAATTTGTGGAAATCTAGTACTCGTCCCGGTATCAGATTTTGTGAATCCGCAACCCACTTTGATACCTGTTGTCGAGATTCCGCAACAAAAACGTCAAATCTGATTTTTACAATAAACATGTTCCCTCAACAGAAACTGGAATCAACACAGCCAAAAAAGAGAAGCAAAATCAAAATAGAAAATAAAGGTAAAATAAGATTTATTAACCAAGAGAAAAATTACACCAACTCATCTTCTAGAATAGAGTAGCTTCAATCCGAGAAAAATTACAATAACTCTTCTTTTAGAATAGAGTAGCTTCAACTCGAGCTCTCTTCTTGAATCTCTCTCACCTATTTCTCGTCTCGTCTTCTATAAACTCAAAACACTTCTTTTTCGTCTTCTATAAACTCAAAAGACTTTTCTTTTTGA
The DNA here is from genome assembly GCA_029204045.2 of Tillandsia leiboldiana. Classification (NCBI taxonomy): domain Eukaryota; kingdom Viridiplantae; phylum Streptophyta; class Magnoliopsida; order Poales; family Bromeliaceae; genus Tillandsia; species Tillandsia leiboldiana. Next base: position 28,828,438 of record CM055073.1, read on the forward strand.
GCGCATATATGCACTAGGCGCATCCAAAATTATGAACATGTCATATGAGTGTGGCTAAATCCTAATCCCCACTGACCAAAATAATAGCACATATGCTATATTTATATCTTACATTGAAAGCTATCCAAATCATAATCTAAATAAAAATTTATTCTAATCAATATTTAAATCTTAATAAATTTATCTATAACAGATTTAAATATTAATCTTAATCCAACTAAGATTCAACTAAAAATTTAACCAAATCCTAACATTTATATAATCATCTAATATATTGTGACACCTCAATAGTCCCATATTGGATGTGAATAAAGTTGTAATTGGGTATATAAGAGATATGGACACTAATAATAATAACTGGACTTACACATTTTGGGTCGGTGGCTTGAGCCAAACGAGTTATTATTGCTAGTGGCCCGGTGGCTTGAGCCAAATGAGTTATTATTGCTAGTGGCCCGGTGGCTTGGATCAAACGAGTTATTATTGCTAGTAGGCCAGATCGTTTCATTTGGTATCATAGTCAATCACCAGCTTGTGTGATGAGTATCAGAAAGACAAGATAACGGACTATGTGAGGGGTCTGAATGACAAGGCTAGCGAGACAAGCTTCACGACGAGTCTCGGAAAGACAAGATAATGGACTATGTTTGGGGTCTGAATGACAAGGCTAGCGAGACAAGCTTCACGTCATTCACATTGCCTGGTGATCTTAGGCTGTGCGTGTTTGGGCAGACGTCCTAGAATTGTGATTGGAGAAGTTTGTAACATCTCAGCAGTCTCACATTGGATGGGATGGGAATAGAATTGTGATTGGGTATACAAGAGACATGGACACTAATAATAATAACTGGACTTAATCATTTTGGACCGGTAGTTTAGGCCCAATGAGTTATTACTCATGTATTTTAATATAATTTGAGCAAAAGTATCAAATAAAATATGATTTCATATATTGACTATTCCCTAATAAAAACATGGGTTAATTGCATACATGTCCCTCCAAATATGTCGAATTGCAAATATATCCCTGCAAAATTCAACTTTTCATATTTATCCATGTAAAAATCCAAAATTATTCAAATATGCCCCTCAGGTTAATCCCCGTTTGGAATCCGTTAATTTTTTAACAGATTCCATGTAAAATTACTTTTTTGCCCCTTACAAATATATCCCTCCAAAAGTAATACCAATCTACTTGCAATTAACCCTATTATTATTATTATTATTATTATTATTTTAGAATTTATAAGAGAGTCTCCAATCAATCTCCGTGCATATTTATTTTTTTATTATTATATTTAATTTTAATTTTGGGTATTATTTGCAAAAGAAGAAGCAGCAGAAACTTTTTAGGCTTTTGACTAACACCAGGCCGAAGAGGTTGAGAGTTGAAGTTTTGGGCTTTTGAACTTTTGACGGGACCATTCTTCTTCTTCTTCTCTACCAACCCAAAATCCTTATCCCTCTCCCCAAATTCTTCCCCCTTCTTCTGCTGGAGCTCACAAATTGTCACAATCGCAATCGCCGGGGAAAAAGAGCCACCAAGGTGAGAAGAGAAGAGGGGATGGGAAGAGAAGAGGAAAAAACCCAAGGTTAAAATAAAAAAAAGGGTAAAATGGTATATTCACTTTCTAATCTAACCAAGGTTAAGCATTTAACCTATGATTAATTCATTTTTTCTAATAGAGATGGATGGTAGGGGCATATTTGAATAACGGTGGATTTTTGCAGGGATAAATATGAAAAATTGAATTTTGTAGGGATATATTTGTAATTCGACATATTTGGAGGGACATGTATGCAATTAACCCTAAAAACATTATTATTATTATCAAAATTAATAGAGTTATAAAATTCACTTGGTCCATGCATGATGCGTTTGGTTCGGGGTTAAGCCAGTTCCCGCTAAACCGGGGATAGGTATAAAGTTGAGAACTAGAGCTTAATCTCGTTTGGGAATGGGAACGGGGATATGAGAATTTGTGTTTGGGAATAGGAGGGATAAAGAGGATAAGAAGGGTAAATTACCTTTTTGCCCCCAAGAGTTAATATGTGATAAAAGTTGTTAAAAATTGATTAGTTCGTTTTAATTAATAGATTAATAGTTTAAAAAAATAAAAGTAAAATTATAATCCTTATTAAAATAATACATTTAATTTAATAAATAATTTTTTCAACTTAAAATTTAAATTTAAAATATAAAATTTCACCATTTTAATTTTAAGATTTATAATTTTATAATATTAAATTTAAATAATTAATTTTTAATATAAATTTTTTAAAAAATTCACAAAATTCGTATATTTGATAAATATTTGTAAATTTGTACCAACGAGCTTTATTATGTCATTAAAATTTGCTAACCTCGTTTATCTCGTCTTAATTCATAGATTATTGGTTTAAGAAAATCTAAATAAATTAATAATCTTAATTAAAATGTATTATTATAAAATAATACATTTAATTTAATTTTTAATCTGTTCAATTTAAAAATTAAATTTAAAATATAAAATTTCAACATTTTAATTTTAAGATTTAAAATTTTATAATATTAATTTTAAATAATTAATTTTAAATATAAATTTTTTAAAAATTTCACAAAATTCGTATATTTGATAAAAATTTGTAAATTTGTACCAACGAGCTTTATTATGTCATTATAATTTGCTAACCTTGTTTTTCTCGTCTTAATTAATAGATTATTGGTTTAAGAAAATATAAATAAATTTATAATCATAATTAAAATGTATTATTATAAAATAATAAATTTAATTTAATTTTTAATCTGTTCAACTTAAAATTTAAATTTAAAATTAAAAATTTCAACATTTTAATTTTAATATTTACAATTATATAATATTAAATTTAAATAATTAATTTTTAACTTAATTTGTTGTAAAAAATCACCAAATTCGTATTTTTGAAAAATATTTGTAAATTAAGTTAAAAATGGCGGCCTCGGGGGCCCGGACGCGGGGGGGGCGGCGGGCTGGGGGGGCGGCGGCCTCGGGGGCCGGGACGCGGGGGCCGGCCGGCAACGGGGACCTCGGGGGGGCGGAGGGAGAGGAGGGAGGAGCGCGGGGGGGCGGCGGCCTCGGGTGGCGGCGGCCTCGGGGGCCCGGACGCGGGGGGGGCGGCGGCAGCGGGGGTCTCGGGGGGGCGTAGAGGAGGGAGGAGCGGAGCGGAGAGGAGGGAGGAGGAAGAAGATGAGAAGAGGGGAGTTCGGAGGGAGAGAGAGAGAGTGACAAGAGGGAGAGAGAGAGTGACAAGAGGGAGAGAGAGAGTGTCTTTCACGGGTGGAAAAGGGGGGGGAGAGAGGAGAGAGGAGAGAGAATGGTAAAAAAAAAGTAAAAGTAAAAGTAAAGTAAAAGTAAAAGTAAAGGAAAAAGGGTAGAATGGTAAAAAAAAAAGTAAAAAGTAAAGTAAAATATTAAGGTGGGTTTTGTTAATCCCGCTATTCTCGCTATTCTGGATTAAGCAATACCAGACAATTTCAGATGCGTTTGGCAGAATAAGGGGGATAAACCCGCTATTCCCGTTCCCGTTCTCCAAACAAACAGGGCCAAAGTGTGTAGCATAGGTTCGACGGGTCGGCCCATATCTAGACTGGCAAGGTCTAGTTCCGGCCGTTCGAGGACGGGTTGAGGCACGCGACCGTAACGGGCGGGAAACCCTCCTTTTCCCAGAACTACCGCTTCTCTCGCACTAATCTCTCGCTCCTTAATCCGGATCGCCGTTCCTCCGCTCGTCGTCGAGTAATGACGGATGAAACCTTCGATGTCGTGAGTCGTCAATCCCTCTTTCATTGTCCTCTTGCTCTGTAATCTCAGAGATTGAGGCACGCGACCGTACCGGGCGGGAAACCCTCCTTTTCCCAAAACCACCGCTTCTCTCGCACTAATCTCTCGCTCCTCAATCCGGATCGCCGTTCCTCCGCTCGTCGTCGAGTAATGACGGATGAAACCTTCGATATCGTGAGTCGTCAATCCCTCTTCCATTGTCCTCTTGCTCTGTAATCTCAGAGATTGTGCATCGGCCATCTATCGATTCTCCTAATCAGGTTTCTTTCCCCAGGATCTTATTTTCGCCATTTTCAAGTTGGTTTGGAGCAGACGGGCTGAGAGAAATGAAGGGAAGAACGAGGCCATCAACGGTGAGGTATGATTCGGGACTTGGTTCAGAATTAGGTTTTAACTTATTTGGTAGGAAGATATTATTGTGAAATTAAAAGTTAGGAATTTGATATTTGCTCATATTGATTTGATTGGATAATATATTTCACCTACGGGATAAACTTATCATGCAAAATGGCTCTATCGCCATATATGATATTATTTTAGGCATTTTGTTGTAAAAAACTCAAAATTGAGTTATTTATTTATTATTTATTATTATTAATTAATCAATTTTCTCTTCAAAAAAATTATTAATTAATTAATTATTATTATTATATATTATTTATTTTATTTTATTTATTTATTTTTCTAATTTTTGGTGTGGAAGAAAATCCAACAGAAGAGAATGTGGGTGTCTTATTTTCGTTAGGTTTTTTGTGCCTGATGGAAAAGAACGTTGGTCGAACGTTGTATAACATTTGACTCGGTCCTCCACTATATATTTTCTTCCCTGTTATTACATAGAAGTAGGAAATACTTTGAAATAAAAAGATAGTCATTTCTTTCCATTCTCCACTATTTTTCACATTATTCTTATTTACTAGAGGTTGAAAAAAATCTCTGCAAATTGCTGCCATGATCGTGCTTACAGGAGGAGAAATTTCGGTCGTATCTTGAGATGGTGTTCTCAGTTAATCCTGTACGAAGGACGGGAATACATTTTAGGGCAGTGCTATGCACGATTTCATATCGATAATTTTTTTTGAATTTTTTAGCTCTTATCTATAAGTTTAATTTATCTTTTATCACTAAATTAGTTATATTTTAATTATAATCATATTTAGTATATATGTCTCATAACAATCTAAGGCGTACCCCCTATCTGATTGTTATTAAAATTCTAATGGGTGCTAATCCACTTTAATAATATATATATTGCATATAGTTTTTTCTGATAACTTGCTTGTATGCTTGACATTAAAATTTAAATATTTTGAGATTAACTCTTTAAATTATTAATTGCATATCCTAATATTTATCTGTTTAAATTGCAAGTTTTTTATATTTATTTTTTGTAAAGTACTACTATATAAAAAAATCATTGTTAATTTTTTTTTTTATTACTAATGCTTATAAAAAAAAAGTTCTCAACAAGATTAGAATCCTGTAGCTTAAAGGAGAAAAAAGATTTGTTTAAAATAGGACTTAAACACACAGCTGCTTGCCAGAATCCTCAAGCTACACTCTATAATCGGCAACACCCAATTTTTATTCTTACTTTATTTATTATTTCAAAATATTTATATATTTTCTTGCAGTATATTATTTGATTGCATTATTATTTTATTTGAAAATAATTAATTGAAATCAAACATTATTGTTTGCTGCTGAACCCAATAATTTATCTTTATTAAAACTTGAATTCTTAAAATATTCTGGTTGACTAGGGTAGAAAACTTAAACAATATGATTGTTTTTCTAAGAAGATTTTTGAACCTCTTTGCAGCTCATTCTAATTATTCTTAATCTCTTCATTCGTTCAAGTAGATTATTTAAAATGGCTTTTGAGGAAACTTTTAGCGTTAAACCCGAAATATTTAGAGGGGTAGGTTTTGTGAGGTAGCAAGAACAATTGGAGCCCTGGCTTATTACCCTAGGCCTCATAACTGTAATTGGAAAAGCGCTTTCCTATCCTACATGTTAAACTTCTTTTGCTACTCTCGCAGATTCTTTAAAATCAAAAGATTCTTCCAAATCTGTTGTTACCTCAGTTACCGAACTTGAACGTGCTAGATCCTAGAGGAAAATTGAATTTCACTGTAGTTTTAAAATATTTAGTTGCCTATCTGATGAACTCTATGAAACCTATAGGAAATACCAAACTAACAAAGATTTATGATATGCCCTAGATGATGCCGACATTAGAGATAATAATGGCGCTGCTAGGTTTACCATTACTGATTTTAATAGTTTTAGAATGGTAGACAACATTCCTATAAACGATCATATCCACCAATTTCAAAATTTTATTCAAGGGATTCATAGAAATGGTTTAATCTTTAGATGATACCTATCAAGCTACCTGCCTATTGGACATAGTACCTTCTTCCTGGTCCAAATCTGTATATGATTTTGACTAAATAATTGAGCTCAAATGTTTTTTTTTTTGGGAGAATAGAATGCTGGTTATTTCCATCTTCTATACTAAGTTACATTTGCTGATCATTAAAGAAAGGCAAATTTGGCATTTTTTGCTTCTTTTTATCATTTTCATACTTTTTTGCAAGTTGCATCGTACACATCCGAATGCTATCAGGAAGATCCTCCAAGATAAGGCTATTATGTCTAAATGCAAAGTTTAATTTGTTCTTGCTTATCCCAGAATATTCCTTATTTTTGTGAACAAGAAATAGTTATACCCTAAATATTTGTTCCCGAACCAAACACAGCCTGAGGGTTAGACTTGAAATGGACTCAAACTTCTTCTCAGCCCATAAGAAATTAATAATTAAAGTGCAAATAATTGTGGAGAAGATATCCTTGAGCATCATTGAGATGGCATCTATCTAGAAATGACTAAACAAGCAAAATTAAAACAAAAGTTCAGAGATGAAAATTAAAACTAAAAAAACTAAAATAGTAGAAGGCTCATCCCTGAACTGCATCAGCTTGTGTTTACTGTGATGATCTCGCCCTCGAGATCAACCCTAATGTCTTTGAGCCTTTGATTGATTTCTAAAATTTATGCAACTTGATGATGCAATCCAACTCCATAGCACGCATTAATTCCTGCAGCAGAACATCAAGGAAAATATTGAGGAATCTATGCAAATTACGAAAGTCTTAAAATTTGAAGCTTTTCATTCCATGAGACTGGTGCTGGAAAAAGCACTTCAGAATGCCCTGACAATGGATTTGAATTTGTTGGAGACACCCTATCTCGGTGATCTGTTGAAATTTAAGGTGGTTTGTCGATCAGCTCATTTGATGGCGAATCTGTAACTTCTTCAATAATTTCATGAACTTCAGGTAGGGCTATGATATTTTGTATGGCTTCATTGGCAACTAGTAATTTTGGTTCACTCTCTCGTTCAGCTATTGAAAAAGGTTTCATATTAAGATCTCCAAGTTTCTTTCGATTTTAATTCACCGTCAGGCTCAACAGCTCAAAAATAAGCATCATCTACGTATGGAAACTCATAATAAATGATTTTGTTTTAAATATGGAGTTTTAGTCCATAGGAACAACAATCAATAACTTTTGCTGCATCTTCTTTAGAACTGTTTAATTTGAGCAAATATAAGAATGGCCAAGTACATTCTTGAACATTTTTGGAACCTTTGTTTTTAGGCTATAAAAATTTTGGAGATGCTTTTGCTTGAACTCAATTGGTAAGAATTTCTCCTTTATTTTCTCTTTCATCCAACGACTCATCTTATATTGTTCCTTTTCCATTCTATTTGGTTGCAATTGCTTTCACCACTTCTGTGCTCGATCAATTAATTTTTCTTGCACAATTTGAACTTTTCTATCATCTAAGCACATAATGATAATAGCAAGGATTAAAGTGCCGTGGCACGGTGTAGTGCCGTGGCACGGGGGGGTGCCGACGAATGCTTGGCACGGTACGGCATAGGCACGCCTCCGTGCTAACACGTGGCACGCTTGCGTGCCAATGGATACGCATGCAAGCGTGCCAATGGATACGCATGACCTCCTAGTGGCACGCTCTGACACGTTTTTATTTTTATTTTTTTATTCCCAATAAGTTTTTATAATGTTATTTTGAAAGGATTAGTCAAATAATTATGAATATTGACTATATATAACTTACTATACTAATCAATTAATATAGTGGTAAGTTTTTTTAAATGTAAAAAAAACTTTACCTCATAGAAAAATAGAAATTAAAATATAATAATAAAATTCACTAGTAAAATTCATTCAAGAAAGTTAGAAAAATAACAATATGATGAGAAAATCATATCTATCAACTTTGAAAATTCTTTTGATTTTATTAGTTTTTTCAAAAGTTAAAAAATTATAAAATATAAAATCATAGAAAGTTATATTTTTTCTCAATTTTTTAAGATCCATATATTGATTCGACGAGGGATCATATGATGACTAGAGCAACCAGAATAGAATCACAATTATACTGATATATATATATATATATATATATATATATATATATATATATATATATATATATATATATATATATATATATATATATATATATATATATATATATATTGCTTTTTTTAAATTGAAGAGAATAATTTATTTCAAAACTGTTAGAAAAATTGTGAGAATTGATTTACTTTTAAAATTAGTTTGATTTTATCTTTTTTTCTTGAAATTTTTAAAAATATAAAATACAAAATTAGATAAATATGTTTTCTCAAAATTTTAATGTATATTTGTAAGATTGATTAATATTGATTCGACGAGGGACCGCTTAATATTTAGATTAACTATAATAGGATCGTAATTTCTTTGATAATTCCTTTCCATTTGAATCTTTTAAAAATATTTATTAAACATTTGAAGAAAAACATTTTTTTATTACAATTTTTAAGAAAAATTATTAGATCTATCTATAAAAATATAGCAATAAATTATATGACAAATAAATTAAACAAATTTAAGTATCAATTGATTTAATTTAGTTTTTAATTTTATCAGTATTTTCAATTTTAAATTCAAAAATAAAAATTTTAAAGTTAATTTGTTTTTTTTCGCAAATCTTAAATAAAATACTAGATCTTTCTGTAACGATCCGGGCGAATCGCAACCTCCTGTGATGAGAACACTCTGAGGATTGGATGGCAAGGAGGATGATGGGGAGTTGACGATGGGGAAATTTAGGGAATTGAGGATAATAATGGGATAAATGCCGAGCAATATCTAAGGGTAATGAGGAAGATGGGTAAAAAGAGAAGAGAAGATAAGAGAAGGTAAGGGAGGTTAGAAGAGAAAAAGAGAGAATTGGGAGAGAAGTAATTCTTTAATTTCACTGCATTAGAAAATCTTACAATCTTGTAACTACATATATATGTGCTGTTATTAGTATACCAAAGTGTAAATATAATAGTTGCTAAGGATAAAACTGTAAGGTAATGTGAAAGTGGATTATGAGGTTTGGGCCTCTCTCTCTCTGGTTGGGTAATGGGCCGTTGGGCTTCTTCTCTATCTACTATAGCCTGCTTCATGTACTGTTGTTGTCGGATTCGGATCTGCTGCACAGCGGCACGGGCTGAGTTCCCCCGACAACCCGACCCTCTTGGTTGGAACTACTTCTAGTCACTCCTGCTAGCTCTTTGGAACTCTCTAGATCACCTTCTTCCCTTTTTTCTCCAGCATAGACCATCGGTCGTCCTCTTCACCTGCTGCGACTGCCAGTAGCGCCTCTCCGGCGACCTCTCTTTTTCAGCCACCATTTCCCAGCCGGACAACGCTAAGGCTCAATCCTCCTTCCCTTATTTTTATTGTAATAAAAAGATTCTTTTTTCTTACTTATCTTCTTCCCTTCCCCATCTTATTCTCAGGTGTTACATTTTTTAAAATAATTTAAAATTTGACTATATAATAATTAAATCAAGTATATCTATTTTCAATTTTTTATAAACTACAGATAAAAAATTATCCAATTTTATATTTTTTTTAAAAAAGAGTTTTACAAATTAAAAATATTTAAAAGAAAAAAAAACCAAGTGGAGGATACAAAGGCCAACCCCCCAAAAAAAATCACAAAAAAATAAAATCGAATGGGGCACATAAAGACCTACCAAAAGAAAAAAAAATCGGATAAGAGGCACAAAAGCCCACAAAAATAAATAAATAAATCTTCAAAAGAAAAAAAAACCACCGAAAAAAAAATCAAAACTACTTGGAGAGAGAGAGAGAGAGAGAGGGCAGCCGTCCGAGGAGGGGGAGGAAAGGGGTTCACACCAAAAAAGAAGGGAAAAAAAAGAAAAAAAGAAGGGAATGAGCGGCACGAGCGGCACCGTGCCGTGATACCCTCGCAGGTATCGCGCGAGCACCCCCCATGTACTGTGCCCCCATATTGGGGGCACGGTACGTGCCGACCCGTGCCATACGCTGTACTGTGCCCCCATATTGGGGGCACGGTACGTGCCGACCCGTGCCATACGCCGTACGTCGTACGGCACAGGGCGGCACTTCAAAGCTAGGATAATAGTAGTCGTGTGTGTGTGTATATATATTTATTGAAGCTAGGATAAGCCACTTCAAAGCTAGGATAAGCCACTTCAAAAACTTTTTCTCTAGGAACTGTAAGTTGAAATTTTTTGAAAGCGTGATCATAACTTGCTTCTCAGTTGAACAATTATCAACTATTGACATAACAAAATACTAGGTTAACTAAAACACATTATTGTAATGACCTGAACTTTTGTAAATGGCGGAGTTCTGGTGAAAGTTGGCTTGGGGGACTATCTCTGTGGCCCTGGTGAAGTTTCAAGCGTGTTGAAGTGTTTTCGGTGTGAGCTCGGCGCGAAAACGAAATTAGAAAATATTGAACTCTGGCCAGTTGCTAGAGAAATAGTCAGGGGGCGACTATGGCCATGTCCAAAGTGGGTTCCAAGGGTTTCGAAACAATTAGAAGAGAATTGGATCCCTAACGAGTGAAATTGGAAATTTTTGGACGAAGCGAAATGGAGCTGAGGAGGGCTTGAAGTACCGGACCTTGGCATGAAGGACCGTGTAATGACCCGGCCCACTAGCAATAATAACTCGTTGGGCCCAAACCACAACCCAAAATGCTTAAGCCCAGTTATTATTACTAGTGTCCATATCTCTTATTTACCCAATCACAATCCCATTCACATCCGATGTGAGACTATTGGGTGTCACATAGGTGTCACAGACTCCCTCCGTTTAGACCTGACGTCCTCGTCAGCCCAAACACACACACAACCTAAGATCACTAGGCGATGTGAGACTTGTCTCGCTAGCCTCGTCATTCAGACCCCTGACATAGCCCGTCACTTTGTCTTTCAGATCCTGGCTCAGCCGAGACTCGTCACACACTTCCGGCTGGTGGTTCGCTCTGATACCAAATGTAACGACCCGGCCCACTAGCAATAATAATTCATTGGGCTCAAACCACAGCCCAAAATGTTTAAGCCCAGTTATTATCACTAGTGTGCATGTCTTTTATATACTCAATCACAATTCCATTCACATCCGATGTGGGACTATTGGGTGTCACAGACCGGATCCTGGCTTGTGGAAGACTGGAACTTGAGGGGAAGTCCGGACCCCTCCTTGCGAATCCTGAAAATCTGGGGTTCGGGGACTGGTTTGTGGATGGCGGACCGGCTTGTTAGCGCGAAGTCCCTAGATGAACCTTCGAAGACCGGTCCGTAAACCCGAGGACCGGTCCGTCGGCGCCCAAAATGCCTATTTTGGTAATTTACTTTAGGGTGGGCCTTTAAAGGGGACCCTCTCATTTCCTCCTAAGTACGCCCACACCCACACAGAGAGAGAAAAAGAGAGGGACCCTCTCCCTCTCCCTCTCGTCCTATCCTATTATCTCTCCAGAGGCCTCACCTTGGTGGAGATCGAGATTTGAAAGCGTGTGGGAGTGTCGGATCAAGCTTTGGCACTCGCAGGAGCTCGGAGAGCTCGCGTTCCAAGGCTAGGGTTTTGGTTACAAAGTTAGGATTTTTGTTAAATCTTTTAAAATTGAGATCTTAGCGTTCCCTAGATAATTCTACACTAGTTTGATCGAAGATTCTGTAAATTTCGGAGTAATTTTTGGGAATTGGAAATCTAGGGCACATTTGGAGATTTTGGAGTTTTCGGGGTATTGATCTAAATTGATCGTACATTTCTCTAATTGAATATTAGAGAAGAGCCCTAGATAACTTTAATTTGAAAAGCAAAGAGCGTCGACGATCAATTTTGGGTAACGAACTGAATCGGGCGGTATCGACTGTACGTGCTCCGTGGGTAAGCGTTTTATCTCGAAAGCTCGATTGTAAGTGTCTACAAACAATCGGGAGTGTAACGAGCTGGGTTGTGCTTTACTTAAGAGATAAGATAACCTCTCATATCTAGAGCGTAATTTAATATTATTTTAATTGATGCATGTAATACTAGATTAATTGGTAAAATAAGTAGGCATGAATCTAATGCTACTTAGGGTAAATTAATTGTAAAAGGAAGGGTAAAAAGAAAAATGTAAATGTGTTGTATACGTGTGACGAATGCTTGTAATAGTTAGTGGTTTTATATTTTCTATACTTTCTTTTTGCAATTCATGTATGAATTCGGTTCCGGGTAGGAACATCTCGAATTTTACCGGTTGTGACGTCTTAGGCGGACATGAAAAATTCTGTTTGTTCGGCGGTTCTGAGTACGCGCTCGCAAGGCATCCCTATTTGGATTGCGGGACAGTGCGTGACATATGCATATAGTTTGTGGATTTGTGGAGTGGAAACAGGGTCACAGAATGCTAGTTGCTCTAAAACATGGTATGATAGGGGTAGTCTTAGTCAACAAGTTTTATAGGAATAGAAAACATTTACTTGAAACACAAAATGCAGATAAATAAAAGTACCGGATACCTACATGCATACATATATACAAACATATATATGCTAATATGCATAAATTATATATGTATATTTCCGATATGATTTCACTATAAATTAGATGGTTAGGATGGGATCCTTATCATCTCAATCCAATTCACCAGTGATGCACAAATCGGATCGCATGGGCCGATTTGAAATTTGAATGATGTTTTATGAATTAGGTAACCATGATGAAGCGTAGCCTGAGAATTCACAATTTGCTCTGACAACAGTTAGTTGATACAATTTAAGGATGAGCCTTCTCCTTTTTTATTTTATTTTTTTTATTTTTTTTATTTTTTTTAGTATTTTGTTTAGGAACGTCTGTTCTAATTTTGATTGTTTAGCTGTTTTTAGATGGTGCTCAAGGATTTTGAGAAGATTTCTATCTTCTCCGAAATTATTTGGGTTTTAATTGTTGGCTTTTATGGGTTTTGAGCAGGGATTAGAGTCCGGTTCGAGCTAACTCTTAATTGTACATTCAACTTATTTCTATTTTGGCTTCGTTCTTACCTATCTGGACTTTTGGTTCAAATTTGATTAGGTTAATTAATACTTATAATCTGTTAATACCTAAAACTATTTCCTATTGAACTTCTAGTTGGACTATTTGTTTGTGGGTTCTATTCTCATCTTTTTACTGGTTTGGGAGAAATTGACGTACGATATTGTGATTTTTCCCTTGGGGTTCCTCCGCCTCTTGGTGTTGTTCTTGTTTGGTGATTTCCTCCTCTGGCTTTGGATTAGGCTCTTCTCTCCTCTTTGCTGTCCCTTGGATTGGGCACTTTCTCTTCTCTTCTCCTGCTGTCCGGGATTGTGTTTTCTTCTCCTCTGTGCCTTCCTCTTGCTGCCATTACCCTGTTGCTGTTCTTGCTGCTGTTCTTCTCAATTCTGACAATTGTTAGAGGCCAATTGATAGTTGTTTGGGGTTAGAATTGTTTCATGCTGAACCACATCTCATCACAACTTCAACATCATTATTCGTCGCAGTTTTGTGCAGATAGAAGAAGTCCTGAGGACTCCGAGCAATTCTAGGATCTTTCGTTTTCTAATTTATTGATTTCTTCTAAAGGTTCAGTTTTGCGTAGGAACGTTTTATTTTGGACTGAGTTATCATATTTTTGACTGCATTAATATGGTTTCAGAATATCAAGAAGGAACCTAATTGAATTAGGGTTTATATCAATTTTGATTTCAAAGCTTTGAAATGGCCTAATTGACCTTAAATTTGTATCAAGTGGTATCAGTGCAAGTTGTGAAATCCCATGGTATGTTTCTTTATGTCAAAATTTGATAAATTTTCGGCTGAGAAGCAAAGTTATGATCACATTTGAAGATTTAGAAGATTTCAATGGCCAATTCCTACCTAAAAAGCTTTCGAAGTGGTTTGACAATGTAGAACTACTACTATTATCACCACGTGCCAGATGGAAGAAGTTTTAAATTGTACAACAAAAATTTATTGGTTGAGCACACCAATAGGTTCTTTGTTCCTACTTGATTAATTTTCTTCTCGATTTTTATTAGTATTGCATCGGTACGTTTAATTTTTGGAATATGTATTTTTTATTTGAGTAATTATATTTTTGACTGCACCAATTTTGGTATCAGAGGTTCGAAAGCAATCTAATTGAATTTTGGGGATTGAGAAGAACAACTGCAGGGACTGTAGTAGAGTAACAGTGTCGAGAGGAAGGCATAGAGGAGAAAAAAATTCACGGCAGTAGGAGAATAGAAAAGAAAGTGCCCAATCGAGGGACAGCAAAGAGAAGGGCCTAATCCAATTGAGGGACAGCAAAGAGAAGGGCCTAATTGAAGGCTAGAAGAGAGGAGGAAATTACCTAAGCAAGGACGCTACATCACTACAAAGAAGCGAAGGAAGCCCAAGCAGAAAAAATGACAATAATATCATATGTTAATGCCCCAAACCAGCAAAAATATATAATAATAAAACCCACAAACGTATTGTCCAACTAGATGTTGAATAGGAAATAAGTTTTCCTAGGTGTAATTACCTAATCTAACTTTTCCAATATTCTTAAATTGTTTCCAGCCGAAAATTGTCCTTATCCAATAATGGGAAGCCTTAGTCAACTAGGACAGTAAGTATAAGCTTCTTCTATTCCTGCTCAATCTCTTACCAGGTATAAGTAATGAAGAAAATATTAATAGCTGGACAGAAGTTTGTTTTGAAGAATCGTTATGAGATTATGAGCTGCCTTGCTAGAACTATATTTATTTCTACTTGTTTTTTTCTCCTGCATCAACTTCTAGAGCTTGTTGTATGTTGATGAAATTTTTATAACATTTATTAGTCAAACAAATTGTTGTTATCATTTTTGTAATGGCTCTGGAGACTACAGGAATTTATTAGTCAAACAAATTGTTGTTATCATTTTCTAGTCATTTATTTTGGAGTACTCGTTTGTTTTTCCTTTTGTATGCCGAATTAATCAATTTAAATCAGCATTGAAGTTTTGTTTCATGCTATTGATGTTGGTATATGTTTGAAAAGTGCATTTAGTGATTGCATCTTATCAAGCATTTTTAGTTGTATACTTGTTGTATGCTACATTTAATGGGATATTGGATGCAAATGTGCGCATATTGAAATTTGAATTTTCTCTTAATTGGTAGGTTGGTGCTAGTACATCAAAGAAGAATCGAGGAACAACAGGTATTGAGAAATTTTCTGTAGTATAACTAGATGCATCTTGTGAATTAATATGATAAACAGAAGTTTGTATGTTGTAGCTAGGTGCATATATGAAATTCATTGTGTTTGAACAAATTAATTACATGCTATTACTCTTTATGGGAAGCTATATATGCATGTGTATGTACGTAACTAAGGGCTAGGCTAGAGATTCGTACCAAGGGATCCCAAGAAAAAAATTCAGAAACTAGCAAACTAATATGCAAAATATTAGATTTGACATTTCCTCAATATTAAATGACTAGATTAAACATATTAAAATAGATATTCATGATATAAATCGGTCTGTTTAGTCCATCAAAGGTTCAAAATAATGGTTGTTCTTCTTTCAGTTGCATAATCTATTTTGATTGAGTAGATAGAGAGCTTCTTGACTAACTTTCATTTAATATGTTCTATTAAAGAAAATCATCCCCTAGTGTTGTTTGTATTCCTGGTTTCCTGGTTTTAAGAATGTTCATAGCTTAAAATGTTTTTTTTTTTTTTTTAATGGTCAGTTCGTATAAACATGACCCATCTATGTCGAAGTATGTGCATATATTCTCTTAATTTTCAATGGGTCTTTGAGCTTATTTTTACAATATATCTCATAAAGGAAATATAGAAATTACTGCTATGATTTGTCTTAGCTTTCCGAGGCAAGTATCATGATATTGTGAATGTTATGTACATTAATTCTCTTATCCAATGCTCCCAAAAGCGGTCCATGCTCTATATATATGTGTAGTCAAAAGACGCGCAGACCTTTTGGAGCCTAGGCGCGAGGCGCACCGCGAGGCGCGCGCCTCAAGAAGGTGAGGCACACTTCTAATAAAAATAAAACACTCTTAACACCTAGTTTAAATTGATATTTTACATAAAAGCTTTTCCAAAATAGCTGTAAAAGAACAAAATAACTATAAAAAAATAAAGAAATCACATGCATAAATATTCTCAAACTAAAAAGAAAAAAAATTATATTTCAATTTTCAACTTAAAAGCACTTGTGCCTTATTGCCATTGGGATAAGATATAATGGCTAAGAAAAAAAAGGGAAGAAAGTGTTCAAATTTGGGATTTTCCTTAACATTTTAGAATATATGTTGAAAAAACCCATGACCCTAAAACCCACACCCTAGACCTATTAAATTTAAATATCAGGAGGCGCATCTGAGCTGCTCGCCTTATGCCTTGAGGCGCCGAGGCCCGTGCCTAGGCACCGAGGTGTGTGCCTTAGTCACACCTTTTCAAACACTGGGTGTAGTTATGGTTCGAACTGCATTTGTGGTCTATATTCGGTTGTATGCTTATGTGGTAGATTTTTTTTGTAGGTAGGATTGAAATACAATGTTGAATGCAGACCTGACAAACGGGTGGTTTGGATAAACCGCGGGTGGGTTATTGTATTCGTAAGTCGTATGGGCATGGATAAAATTTACTCGCAAATTTTTGGGTAGCCTACATCTTTACCCATACCTGCTTGCTAACTGTTGGCGGGAGGGTGGGTATGCGGGTTTCCCGCAAAATATTCTTTTTTTTTATTTTTATTTTTATTTTTTCTCCTATACTTTCCTAATGCAATATATGTTTACATGATTTTTTGAAGATAATAATTTAACATGTTGTTTGAAATATCACAACATACAATAAATAATATAAAGTTTTAAAACACATAAACTATATGTAAAACTATTTTACATGTAGGTCGTGCCGTTGGAGGATAGTAGAGTGGTGTAGTGGAAAAGGTTGCGCGGTAGGATAGGTGGCCACAACTAAAAAAAACGACACTACGAGAAATTAGGTTTAGGGATTTTAGGAATGGGCAGACAAAGAGAATATATATTTTTTAATTGAAAAAAAATATGCGGGTACCCGTGGGCATCTGTGGGTTGTCGAAATTGCCCACAATTTAACGGGTATTTACTTGTTTTACCCATAAATTTTTGGGTTAAAAATTAGTACCCATAACCGCAAATTTGCAGGTAACCCGTGGGTATCTACGAGTACGGGTAGAGATTGCCAGGTCTAGTTGGATGGGATTCTTTGATTAATAATTATACATATACATATGACTATTTTATACAAATTTAATTAATAATAATGCATATAAATGCAATTATCTTTATATAAATATAATCTAACTATCTCCTTTCTTATTTTAGTAGGTATTATTCCTAATCTATCTAATAAGTATGTTTATAAATTTTGATGAATAATTTTGTAGTTGTTAGATGTTATTATACTTATTTTTTTTGAAGTGTTAGCCTCTCAAATGATGTGAATAATAATTTATTAAAAAAATTATTATTTTTCATAAAAGTTTAACATATCGCCGTTTAGAACATTACTTTTTTATTTGACGTTTTTTATGATTTTGCATCAAAATGCTATTTATTTCTCTATTTAATAATTAAGAGTAAATTACTAATTGTTAGTTTAGTGATACATGTGTGCATAGGAGGTCCTTTACTTGAAATTAATTATTTTAATTTTTGAGTTCTAAAGTTATTTAGTTATTTAGCTTTGTTTGGAAGTATTTATATATATTGTTAATTCCTATAAATATTTTATTAATATTTAAACAGATGGACGGCATACTGCATAAGGATAAATTGTAATGATTAGTCTCCCTATGTACTAGCAACTTGTTGGGCCAAACCACGATCTTTTCCTTTATGTCAAATTTTTTTAGCACTTTTGAAGATATTAAAAGATTGCGGGAAAAAGAAGTTCTCACGTCAAAATTCAATGATGAGATTTTTTTGAGGTTTTTGAAAGAGTTATCTACTTATCTCCTTATACGAAGACCTATGGAATGCACTTGACTATGATCGATGATATCGAGGACTACATTAAGAAAAAGAGATTAATGATTTGATTCTTCTTATTCTGGTTTGATCATTTCAAATATGTGATGCACAGTTTAAACAATTTTCTTGTATTTTTTGCCCTTTTGCAGATAGTTTTCATCATCATTAGCATATACAAAAAATAATTGTGTGCACAGAAGAAGGTGCTAAGGGAAAGGAGTTCATGTGACTTTGGAGGATTTTGACCTGGCTATGGTTGAAAGATAGGCAAAAGAACTTGAACCCCTAGGCTTGTATTATTGAAAATATATAGTACATGATATGTATACAGACCAACCTATTATAGTAATAATACAATAAAAAATACTATATAGACCTATACTAAATATGGCAACAATAATTGCAATAATATACAATACTAAATATATCGTAACATTCTCTTGCAAGCTAAGCATCCATTAGATGGATGTGAAAATTGGTCCGCAATATGGAGAATCGAGAAATAGATACGGGTTTGGTGAAATGTCAACAAGTTTCTTATCAAAAGAGTTATAAACCAAGTCTAAGTCACTGGATTGGACTTTTTCTTGCAAAAATTGATGATCAAGTTCAATGTGCTTCGTATGAGTATGGAGAAAAAGATTAGCAGCAAGATATGTTGTGCTAAGGTTATCATAATAGATGCAAATAAAGTGCCATAAGGAGACACCAATGTCAAGAAGTAGACCACGAATCCATACTGTCTCGGCAAGCGTGTATTCCACAAAATGATACTCAGCCTCAGAACTAGAGCGAGAAATAGTTTGTTGCTTCTTAGCTGACTACGAGATAAGATTAGGCTCAAGAACCCAAGAAATACCCAATATCCTGAAGTTGATCAGCGTGTATCTAGACAACCAGCCCAATCAGCCTCAGAGAAAGCCACGAGTGAAGGATTGATGCAGCGGGAGATAGGAATGCCATATAATAGCGTCCCCTGAATATAACGAAGAATATATTTAACTGCTTGCATATGTGGTTCATGAGGTGCATGAAGATACCGAGCAATAGAATTAACAGCATACGAGATATTGGGCATGTGAAAGTAAGGTATTGCAAAGCACCAACCATCTGACGATAGGTGTAGGGATCCTTAAGGAGACGCCCCTCGTGAGACGAGAGGTGAGTGGTCAGAGAGAGTGGAGTGGAAACAGGCTTGCTATTAAGAATGTCATAACGCACAAGTAGTTGGTGCGCATACTTCTGTTGAGTCAGAGTATAGAGGGAGAGCGGTTAACCTCAATACCCAAAAAATAATGTAGCGGCCCCAAGTCCATGGCAAATTTATGTCGTAAAGTGCCTATGAGAGCCTCTAAAAGGGCTGAGGAGCTTCTAGTGACGATAATATCATCGACATATAGAAAAAGAACAAGAGTGGCAGAAGATGAGTGACAAATGAATATTGAGGGATCAGCGATGCTGCCAATGAAATCAAGCTCAGAGAGAAATGAAGTAAAACGTTGAAACCAAGCTCAAGGCACCTGTTGGAGACCATAAATTGCTTTACATAAATGTCAAACATAATGAGGAAGAGAGGGTGCACAAAGCCAGGTGATTGTTTCATATAGACCTTCTCAGAGTGTCATGAAGAAATGCATTCTTAACATCAAGTTGTTGAAGCGGCTACCTAGATGAGAATGCAACAGAAAGAACAATACGAATAGTAGTCGGCTTGACGATCGGAGAAAATGTCTCATCAAAGTCAATACCTTGTTGCTGTTTGTAGCCCTAAGCTACAAGCTGAGCTTTGAGACTGTCACGCCCCTAGCCCTTTGTTGGAATCCTTTAGAAAATCAGAGTTTTGCGGAAAGCCAATTTTTCCTTTTTCGTCTGGCTTCACCAAGGAACGAACAAACTCGCTACAAATATAGAGTTGCCTCTATACTGGTACGGCGTACTGGTCAATGGTAACAATCACAATAATCATTCACAACTCACAACTATTTAAAAAAAAACTGTCTGAAAACCATTTTTCACACGGAAACACTTTATTTTGAAAACGACTACCACGAGAGGTAGGAAATCAAGTCTAGAAGCCAACTCAAAAATCTCTAATCAATCTAACCATAACATATATATCCATAATATAATCCTAACAAAATCCGATCAAGTAAATATATAAAGAAACCGTGTCCAACTAAAAATTACGTCCAACTGAATCACTGTACTAAATAAAATATAAAATAAATGAACCGGAAAGTCGCTATCTCTAAACCGCCGTAAATCCTCATGCCGTACCCGTGCCTGCCTCACCAACCGCATCACTTGTGGAGCAAGGAACATGAGAAACCAATCAAAGGTTTTCTAGTGGATACAACCCGCCACGAGAACAAGACATGCTCACCAGAAGAAAGAAATATAGCGGAGACGTAAAGAGAGATATAGTGGAGATATAAGGTAATGCAAGAAACGATAAAGTAAACCAACAGTAGTCAAGATAAGAAATATGCCACTACTGTAATTCCGTGATACCATCTATCCATTGTATGCCATGCCAATGCCAAACTCAAACCTGTGCCTGTGGATAAACCACAACCGCCATCAGCCCGTCAATTTCCGGCAAAGCCTGTCACATATCGCACCAACCTGATCCGTATGCCATAAAGACGACCTTTCCGGACAAGCGCACCCCTCGTAAGTGGCTAAACCGACACGACGACCATGAATACCCCCTAGTGTTGTGAATAATAAAACTGTTGGCATGATGTCGAGAACCTCGGCCGAAGCGGAAACATGATGCCATTTACCCACACCCTCGGACCTAAAGATCCAATTATGCTCAAATAAATAATAGCCACCATATAGGTCAAAACCAGCCTGTCTATATGCAAAACGATAGAGATATAGAGAGAATAACTGGTATATGAAAGAAAAGAAGATTATACAAGTTCACCAACTGTAGCATGGAGTACCCCCCTCAAATGATCAAATATCAGGTAGCTAACATCTTCTTGATCGAGCTCCCTGTCCAAGCTCGGACCTAAAACAAGCCCAAAACGCTAATAACCTTAGCCTATGATCTCAACCTTGATAACCTTGCGAATAATGTTGGAGTTACGGATCTCAACAAGAATCTCCATAGGACTCTCGAATTACCGCACCGACTTGTCGGAACGTCACCCCAACCTATGGGACATCCCGAACCAAGTCCAACACCCAATACACCTCAACCGCTATCCCGCACATAAATTTTAAAACCGTTGGGATCACCGCACAAACCGTGCACTGAAACGGAGAAATCGAGGCTTTGAAACTTTGTCAATTTGGTTCCCAGGAAGCCCAATTGGTCTCATAACCAACCAATAACTTTAGTGTTGTAATTTGAGGCATCCAACCACCTAAAATCTCAGTAAATAAAGCCATTACATATCTGGGAACAATAATCCGCGTGACGATTTTCGCGTTTTACGATTCGGTTTTGCCCCGAAGTGTGCCGAAACACTTCCAAAACCCACTGACTTTCTCTTACTGTCCCGGAACACTCGTTCTTGAGTGTTGGTATAGCCAAGCACAAATAGATGCGTACCAAAGATAAAAGTAAAAAAACCAACCTATTGGATCTCTGAAAACTCCCGATTTGATCTCCGGAAGTTATCGGAGTCCGACCGTAGTCTCCAAACCGACGGAACATCCTCAAACGCAGCCAACAAGGTCTTAGGATAACCTTTGATTAAACAAAAACCACTCCAAGAAGCATAAATCAAAACCATAATGTATAAATTTAAAAACACAACTTTCCGATCGAAGGTTTTATCGGAATTTGCACCGGAAATTGTTTTTCGTTCCGTAAGGTGCCTGGATCCTGGACAACTAGTCTGTTGATCTTAACCGATGGTGACACACCGTGTAGGACTATACCCAAGTCCCACAACACCAACAATGCTCCAAACTTACCAATTTAAAAATGCTAAAACTATTAGTTAAGGGATCTTACCAACGATTGGGTGTTCCCGAACCCAACCAACTACGTACGCTCGACGCTCACGATGCTCCGGAACTCACGCTTGTTGTCCGAGGCCCAACCAATAACCCGAAACGATTTCAGAGTTACTCGATCGCTCGTTTAGTGCTAATAGGAGTCACTGATCGTAATGGATGCCGCACCTATCAAGAATCGATCTTGTAATAACCTTGAATTTAATAGCCTAATATTTACTTTAGATAATATGGGGAAATATTTAATTGGCAAAAATAGATAATTAGTAGTGCAACTGTGACCTGAAAATACCAACTTTTGATCGGAGCTTGATCTCGAAAATCTGAGATCACCATTTCGACCGTCTCGTCGAAACATGAAAGATTGATATTCATATGTTTTCGATCCGACGGTCGGATCTTCCGCAAATCAGCGACGAAGAATTGGGCCCCACAACTTAAGTGGATTAGTAAAATGAATAGTAACCTAAATTTCGGTCCCCTCTTGATCGGCCGAAGACCAATTCGCTGTCTATGACCTAAGCATAGGGGTATGAGTAGTAAATTTTAGCTATTTTCGACATTCTGAGCGCAATGGCACTGACGGATTTCTCGTTTGGCGACCCGGGTGCATCGAAGTGCGTGCAGTACAATCAACTGCGCTGTTTATTATGGCCCAAGATTTTATTCGAGCACCAAATCAAACAAGCAAGGGCACTATTTGATAGGTCTCGACGAGCCGGACGTCGTGGCGAAGTCTGTTTTTCAATTTGACGACCCGTTCGTCTCGAAATGCGCAAAAAGTGTCGAAAAACCAATCTTTTCTATTAAAACCTATACTTTTCTTGGACCATAGGTTTTAGGGCTTTAAGTATAGGGTCCTGGTGGCATTTGTGAGCTACAGTGAGGACCTAAAGGCATAAGGTTAGTTGTAGAAGGGCTAAACCGAAATTGCACTAAACTATGCATTAAAGACATATGTGGCTTTTGGTCTCCTTTGGGTGGTTACACGAGGGGCCAACTCTGGTTGTTTGGGTTTCCTAACTCCAATGAGTTATTCCTTATAACCCCTGGGTGCGGGGATAGCTGAGGAGCCACCACCATTGAGAGAGAATCCGAGAGTGAGAGAGGAAGAGAGAGGTTGCACTCAAGTTCCTCCAACTTGGTCCCTGAACCCTCTGGAGTGTTCACCTGCATCCTGAGATCGAGCCCGAGAGTGCTGGGTGGCCGTGCAACGCGGGGGAGGAGAACCAGCTTCTACCTTTCTTCTCCAACTCCGGCAAGGTAGGTTTCCCGACAGAATGCAACTTATGGAGGAACAGCTTGTTGCATTGGCTGGGATGGTCCAACAGTTAGTCCAGCAGCAGGCTTCTGTTCCCGCTGCACCTGCACCACCTGCCGCACCACTGGCCCCCGAGTCTGAGGGACTTCCTGTTCCTCCTGCACCCGTTAACCCAGTGCCTCCGACTGTGCCCGCTACTCCTGATGCCGTTACTGCGGCTAGGGTCGCTTCCGGGGTTGCGGGTGACGGCAATCCTGTTCCTAATGTGGGATTGGCCGCTCTGCCTAATTCGCCTGATACCCCGGAGGATCCCAGGGCGGCATACAAGGCAGAAAGAATGAGAATTAAGGGGGTGCTGTTGGAATTCAATAAGTTCAAGCCCCAGGCGTTCACTGGACGAGAGACAGACCATTGGGCGGTCGAACAATGGTTAAATCACATGGAGAAACTATTCCGAGACCTAGATACGGAGGAGCAAGACAAAGTTACCTTGGGGGTGGATTGTCTCGGTATAAGTGCAAGTATGTGGTGGTTTCACTACCAACATGATCATTTTACCGAGGGTATGCCCAAACCCACTTGGAGCCAGTTTAAGGCGGCGTTGTACCATCGCTACCTTAAAGAAACAACGAGGGAAGCACTAGAGCGTGATCTGGAGACTATCCGCCAGGGAGACCGCACACTGCGAGAGTATGAAGAGGAATTCTCTAAAATCGCCGATCTGGTGCCTCGAGCAGTGCAAGATGAGCGGCGTAAATTTAGGCTGTTCTCCCAAGGATTGCGGCTCGAGATTCGTCGACAGCTGTCCTCTCACCGAATTGTCGACTATGACGACTGCATTAAGCGTTGCCTCTCAATTGAGGCAGACGTGGTGATCTCCCGTGCGGAACGGGCAGCTATGGTTAAGGGGAAAGGAAAGAAGCGGTCTTTCCCAGGAAATGGGGAGGGATCGTCTGGGTCTAACTGGAAACCACCTAGGCATCCGAGAGGCCAAAGCCAGGCGGCGAGTTCTCGAGGAAGCAATCAGCAGCAAAGGATGAGGCCTTGTATCTTCTGTGGGGCTGATCATCGACCCTATGTCTGCGATCTACGCCATGGAAGATGCTACCAGTGTGGCCAGGTTGGGCATGTCTCTTCCAACTGCCCACAGAGATCTGCCCCGGCACCATCAGTGTTATCTGTACCGGTCATTGCTGCCAGGCCATCTGCTTTTACTCAGAGTGTGGCTGCATCTGGTCGCCCCCCACCTCCTAGTCAACCTGAGAGGTCGCGCCAAGTCTCAGGTGGTCGGGTCTTTGCCTTGACCCATCAGGAGGATGCGTCGGCGGGAGGCCCGTCTGGTGTCTAAGTTATTGACAATTAAAAGGTTGTGGTAATCTATGTTTTGGGGTTATATCAAAGAACTTTTAAGTAGTATTTTGTTAAGTTTCGGGGACGAAACTTCTTAGAAGTTGTCGGTGATGTAGTAACCTTGAATTTAATAGCCTAATATTTACTTTAGATAATATGTGGAAATATTTAATTGGCAAAAATAGGTAATTAGTAGTGCAACTGTGACCTGAAAATACCGACTTTTGATCGGAGCATGATCTCGAAAATCTGAGATCACCATTTCGACCGTCTCGTCGAAACATGAAAGATTGATATTCATTTGTTTTCGATCCGACGGTCGGATCTTCCGCAAATCAGCGACGAAGAATTGGGCCCCACAACTTAAGTGGATTAGTAAAATGAATAGTAACCTAAATTTCGGTCCCCTCTTGATCGGCCGAAGACCAATTCGCTGTCTATGACCTAAGCATAGGGGTATGAGTAGTAAATTTTAGCTATTTTCGACATTCTGAGCGCAATGGCACTGATGGATTTCGCGTTTGGCGACCCGGGTGCATCGAAGTGCGTGCAGTACAATCAACTGTGCTGTTTATTATGGCCCAAGATTTTATTCGAGCACCAAACCAAACAAGCAAGGGCACTATTTGATAGGTCTCGACGAGCCGGACGTCGTGGCGAAGTCTGTTTTTCAATTTGACGACCCGTTCGTCTCGAAATGCGCGAAAAGTGTCGAAAAACCAATCTTTTCTATTAAAAACCTATACTTTTCTTGGACCATAGGTTTTAGGGCTTTAAGTATAGGGTCCTGGTGGCATTTGTGAGCTACAGTGAGGACCTAAAGGCATAAGGTTAGTTGTAGAAGGGCTAAACCGAAATTGCACTAAACTATGCATTAAAGACATATGTGGCTTTTGGTCTCCTTTGGGTGGTTACACGAGGGGCCAACTCTGGTTGTTTGGGTTTCCTAACTCCAATGAGTTATTCCTTATAACCCCTGGGTGCGGGGATAGCTGAGGAGCCACCACCATTGAGAGAGAATCCGAGAGTGAGAGAGGAAGAGAGAGGTTGCACTCAAGTTCCTCCAACTTGGTCCCTGAACCCTCTGGAGTGTTCACCTGCGTCCTGAGATCGAGCCCGAGAGTGCTGGGTGGCTGTGCAACGCGGGGGAGGAGAACCGGCTTCTACCTTTCTTCTCCAACTCCGGCAAGGTAGGTTTCCCAATTCCTTTGGTTTTTAGCACCCGAGACCCTTGGAAGTCGACTCTGTAGAGTCATTATATGCTCCCTGTCAAGTCCCAACTCCTGGGAAGGCCCCGGTTGCCGGCGAGAGAAAACTTTTCGCCGGAACCCTAAGTAGCTCCGCCTCTGTCTAGCGTCGCAACCAGTGGCTCAAACGCGAAAACAAAGATGAAGGTCTTGGACTGTAGGAGATAAGGATCATCTCTACCAAATTTGGTGGAGTTTGGTCAAGTGGGTGAGCCGAAAACCCGAGCCCTAGTTTTCGGGTTTTTTTGCACCATGGCCGAGCTTTTTGCTCCGGCGCCGGCGAGGCTCCTTGCCGCCGAGAACATGGCCGGGAAGCTTCCTGGGAGTGAGTTGAATGCATCCATGCCTTTGCATGGCATCCATGCAGCCCAAAATGGGTGTTGCCATGGATGACCCGAGCTTGAGCTTGTTAATGGCGGCCGGCCATCCAGTGCACGCCGAAGGTTGTGGCTTGCCCAGACCTTCTCTATTAAACCTCTAGAACCTGTTGGTGCTATTGCTTGAGGCCCAGAACCCAAAAATAGCAAAATACCATTTTTGGTCTTTAAAGTTTCATCTTCCTCATTTTCTTATTCTTGTTTCTGGGCAACCCGAGTGAGCATGATGGCCCAAATTGGATGGAAATGTTTCTGCTGCCATATAGAACAATTCCATCCATGTTGGAAGCCCCCAGATTCCAGCCATGCAAAGATGCAGCTTGGGAATCTGTAAGCTTGTGTATTAACAAAAGATGTCCACCATGTGTTTGATTAAATGCCTCAATGAGCTCAAGTACAATTTTAGGCATCCAAAAAAAGATCAGATTGCTCCAGACACTCCCCTGAGAATGATGCTCACTTCAGATCCGAATTTTGGGCTGTGTGGTTTTGTGTGGAGCAATGTTGTAGAGTATAGCATGTGGGTTGGGATCTCTTTGATCCGGCAGTTCCTGGGCTGCCAAATAGGCAAGCCCTTGAGCCTCTGTGATGTCCTGAGCTTGATGCTCACCTTTAAAATGGATTTGGTCGCATAGAAAAATTAAAAATGCAATAAGTCCTATGTTAGTATAGTAAGTCATGGCCCGAAGTTTTTCTCGGGTTCCGTGCTGCTACAAATTGGTGAGCACGGTGTTTAGCGAGTCGAGGGTCACCTACTGGGGGTGACGGTTCGTAAAAATAATGTCCCGATTAAGAGAACGAGCGAAAACGACTCTCAAATTGCTATAAAAGTGCGATTTCTGAAAACCCTAGGGGTCTAAACGCAATTGTAGCCTCATGTACTGTCTCGGGCAGTGTGTATATAATCTCTAAGCTTTTTGCTAGTGATCCGTTGGCTCTCGTTGAGCGGAAATTGGTAATTGGTCCGTAAATCGGCAAAATCGTCGGTTTAACGGTGCCCCGGTGGCAATCGCGTAATTCGGGAAATTTTGGCGGTTCTGCCTAGCCGTCTGTTGAGTCCCAGTAGAATCTGGTTGAGCCAGCGGCAAAGGGTCAAAGCCCGTGTCTCCCAGAAATTCAAATGGAATTTTCGGGAGGGGCATTTTGGTAATATTTGAATTGTCGGGAGGGGCATTTTGGTAATTATACCAACACTTGAATAAAAGGTTGAGTTTAACAATGTTTATGATTCAGGTTGGCACGGTTTGGCTCTAGTCTTCGAGCATTCTGTTGGAGTTGTCAGATCGCCTGCAGACAGGTGGGTTTATCTTCTGTCCGGACTTTATCATCTCGGCCCTCTGGGGTATCGTAATTGGTCGGACCCCTGTTCTTGTGATAGCCTAGATTTCCTTGTTGAGCCTGCTCTTTTTATTGACCAGCATCACTTTTATATTGCTATATCTACTTGATTCATTGATCATTATCAGTTATCAGCCTATATGTTGCCGTGCTTGATTGATCCTTAGTTTGCTAGCTTATATGTTGCCATGCTCGATTAATCTTTAGCTTGCTATCAGATATTATGATCCTTGTCAGTTATCTGATTATATGATGCCTTGCATGATTGATCTTAGTTGTTTCCAGATATCATGATTTTATTCTCGGACATTTGCCATGCTTGATTGGTCATTAGCTAGCTTGCACACCTTATTGATTATCAGTATATCCCGATCCATGTTTTAGTAGTTGTTGATTATATTCTGCATATGATGAGATTCAGTTGGCATTCTGTTGTTGCATCCCTGTTGGGAGTTTCCCGGCTTGTTGCCAATTACCCGGTCATTAGACCGTGAGCTTGAGCATTTGCATTATGATCGCCCGCACCGCTGTACTTCACGAACATTGCCGGGGTCGCTCCCCGTGGGTATGTTCTTTACCGGTAAAGTGGTTTGTTGAAAGACCCGTGACCCCCAGCCGGGGTATGTCAGCCAGGTTGGTGCCAGGTTGGGCAGTTTCCCTGAGGTCTTGTAGACCAATATGGTGGCTTTGATTGGGTATTTTGTTATCCTACATTGATGCATTGTTTGCCTGTTTATCATTATCCTCTAATGATTGCCCAGTGTTTGTTCAATTTCATCCAGTCGTTATACCAGCATGCTCTTGTTTTAGTTTTCAATACCCTGATATGCTCTGCACTGTATTCATGATTATTCGGCGTTTTTCCCTGAGGTCTTGTTGACCAACATGGTGGCTTCGATTGGGTATTTGGTTATTCTACCTTTGATGCATTGAGTACCTGCTTAACATGCTTAGTCATTATACTCTTATGATTTCTCAGTTCTTGATTCAGAATCTGTATCAGCATGTTTTTACTTCAGTAGTTCAGTACCTCTTTATGCTCAGAATCATGATTATGCTTCCTGCCAGTATCTGTTTATGATATCTGCCTTACCTAATGACTCTTACTATCCGCTAGTTATTGTATGCCAGTAGGTACTATTTGCTATTTCTCGGCTCGTCGTGCCCACTGGGATACACTGTCGATGTATCTCACATCCCCTGGGTGACCATTTTTCAGGTCGGTCGGGTGCTGGGATGTCGGGACGTGTTGGTGAGGTTATCGAGATAGCTTTGACCCTTGGCAGCCGCTGAACTTTTACCAGTTGTAAACATGTAATTGAATAAGTTGTTGTAAATGTTAAGTAATAATCTTTTGTAATCTTTTATTGTTAGTGCGTAGTTTAGACTACTCTGGTATTGCTGTAAAGGTTTAGCCGTGCATATATAGAAAAAGCTCAATTCCAAAGGGAATTGGGAATTTTCTATATATGTGGTGGTCTGTCGCGCTCTGGCTGGTTTTAAACTCTGATTTGAAAAAAAAAAAAAAAAAAAAAAATTATACGCTGTTTTTCGAACTCGGGGCGTGACAGATCCGAAGCAATTCTTGAAGTCCAAGAACACCGAGAATCACTTCCCTGCTGGTCGGAAGATCGCCGAAATCAAAGAAGTCAAAACCGAACCGAATTCTTGAATTTCTTGCTGAAATCAAGTTCCGATCTTGATTTTCTTGATTCCGATCAATTCGAGGGCCGTAACCAAGCAAGAATCACCTGAGATCGATCCAAGGATGAAGGAATCTCTTGCTAGCCTGGTGCTGGAAGCCGCAGGAAGAAAGAATAAGAGGTGCGGCTCGGACTCCCTCAACCCGACCACCAAGCTTCAACCCGCGACTTGCTGGTTTTGTGCGGCCTAGCTACAGTCCAACAGCCCTCGACGACTCTCCTCTCGACTCCCAAGATGTGTAGAAGAAGCCAAGCCTCTCCCCTCCTTTCTCTTTTTCTCTCGGTTTCAAGAAGAAAAGAAAAGAAAAAGAAAATAGAAGAACAAAATAAGAGAAGAAGTGATCACCGGAGTTTTTTGTCGGAGTTGTTCGGATCGCAGAGGAAGATCGTGAGGAAGCGTAGACGACGGCTAGGGATCCTTCTAAAATTTTCTTAAAAATCCCACCTCTAACGTTATATTTATAGACCATGCAAAATTGCATATAAATCCCTCAAACTTTAAAATTTTAAAGTAGGACTTTTCTAGCGGATAATCCTCGCGATAAGACCCTTGCTCGTCAAGTTTCACGCAAATCCACACATAAAATATAGGGACTCGCGAAAACTTCAAATTTTTTCGATTAGCGATCCGTTGAAAAATACCCAGATCACGAACCTACAATACCCAAATCCAGAAAGTAAATCCACTGCTAGATTCGGCATTGCCAAATCATTTAAGTGGCATTTTCATTTCATTGGATTTCGTTTCCATTTAGTAACACTATTCATAAAGTGACTTAAACGCCGAAAACTCAAAAATTCTAGAATCTAAATTTAATTAAATTTCAAATTAAATTTACCAGATTTTACAGAGACGCTCAAGAGAACCATCCGCTTTCTGTTTGTCCTTGTATACCTATTTACAACTAATAAGATTGATGGATGATAGAGGAGGAATAAGGTCCAAAGTAGAGTTAGCCAGCAAGACATCATATTCTTCAGTTATGGCGACACGCCGGCTTCAAGGATTTAAGTGCCGTGGCATGGGGTGTGCCGAAAACTTGCCGGCACTGTACGGCACGACGCGTGCCGAGCGGTGCCGATGAGTGTCGGTTATAAAAAATACATGTGTGCCGACACATAATGGCATGAAATATTTAATTTCTTTAGCAACAAATTTTTTTATGTATCTTTATCAAATCTTTTGAACTTTATTTAGAAAATTACTTAGTAATTTAAAGAAAAGCGGGTTTCCAGCTGTGCCATTGGCACGGGAACTGTATCGTGCTGGTATCTTGTTGGCATGATATGACACGGTGGATACGGACCGTGCCGATAGATATTTAAATCCTTGTCCGACATGCATCTTGAAAAGCCTCAGCAAAAGAGTTAGGCTTGATAGGAAGAATATAACTCTTAGAAGTAAAATGGGTCGGGTGACCATAGAGAGTATGAGAAAGTAAAATGGGTTCAAAACGCAAAGTAGATAAAGTAGAGGATGCTATTGGTAGGGCTGCATCAAGTTGAGTGTTCTAGGGTCAGATAGTGGAGGTGGCGGATTAGTAGGCGTTGTGCTTGCAGTAGCCCTTAAGGTGTTTCGTCTATCCTAGACCCGGAGTTTTGGTTGTCTAGTAGCAGAGCCATCATTCTCATTTTTAATCTATGGGGCAGCAAGATTCATGGTGATAGGAAATTGAGATAATGGTTCAAACAGTGAAACAGACAAAGTAAGAACATTGGTAGAAAAATTACTAGAACCAGTAGCTAGAGAGGCGTGTGAAATAGAAGCCAAAAATGGCATCAATAGTAGGATTCGTAAAGAATAAGGAAAACCATTTCAACGAAAGTTTCGTGTCTAGAAATGAAAATTTTACCAGTGCTTGGATAGAGGTAATGGAAACTTTTATGCTTATCCGAGAGTCCCAAGAAAATACATGGAAGCGACCGAGGAGAAAGTTTATGATCAGCAATGTCTTGTAGATCAAGATAACACAAACATCCAAAAATCCTGACAAGTTTTAAGTCAGGAGGAACACAACCATAAAAAACAGTGTATGGTGATTTTCTTTTCAAAACGGTAAGAGAGGGAGTACGGTTCACAAGAGAGAGTGAGTACAGTTCACAAGGAAAACTGCAGTTTTAATAACATCGGCCCAGAAACGAGGAGGAAAGCAAGTTTGAAAAAGCAAACTTACAATAGACAAATGTCTATGCTTCCTCTCGGCTATGCTGTTTTGTCGTGGAGTGTGAGATAAGAAAATCTGTGAATAATCCTATTTTGTGAACAAAGAACAACAAATTTTTTATTTACATACTCCTTACCATTGTCCGATTGTAAATTTTTAATTGTGCTTTGAAAGATGTTTTCAACCGTTGTCTTAAACTCAAGTTTTTCAAAAATCTCATGCTTAAATTTTGAAAAGATAAAGCCAAGAATATCTAGAGTAATTATCGACAAAAATAATATAATATTTATAGCCAGAAATTGAATGAAAAGGTGATTGCCATACATCAGAATGAACAATTTGAAAAGAAAATGCAGTTTGAGATTCCGAATCATGAAAAGAAAATTTAACGTGTTTGCCCATATTACAAGCATTGTACACAGATAATTTTATAGGAGAATTATTAGCAGAAACAAGTTTATTACCTTTAATAAATTTGAAAAAAATGAGAAGACTAGCATAACCTAACCATTTATGCCAAATATCTATTCTAAATCTAGATGCACCAAGGGCTAACTGTTGCTTTTTCCCTACACTTGCAACTTTAGAAAAAATTGCATAGACTTATGTTCCCGAACTACGACATCAGAAAAGCTTCATCCTTGTTACCTTGTCCTTCACAAAAAAACCAGAAGAATCAAATTAGAAAAGAGAATTATTATCATGACAGAATTGACGAATAGAAAGTAATTTCTTTTAATAGAAGGAACGATAAGAACGTTTTTGAGAGCAAAGGAATTGGCGGATGTATTCAATTGTGTTTCACCTGTTTAAGTAATATTAAGTAAATTTTCATCACCAACTATAATTTTTTCGGGCCTAGTATAAGATTTAGAAGATGAGAGAACACCAGAATTAGCTGTCATATGATTAGATGCTCTGGTGTCTAGATACCACACTTCCTTACTAGGCTTATGAAGACTCAATAGCAGTAAAAGTTTGAGGAATATCGTCTGCAACGAAATTATGATTGAAGCGTTGCCTGCACTGAAGAGCAGAGATTAATTTTTTTTACAAATTTGACTTTGTGTGTCAGACCATGGAATATAGGGTTGTTGGTTAGGTGAGGATATGAGTAGGTTTCATGAGATCCATGACCAGGATATGAATTATGTCTACCGCACTATCCTCGGCCTCCGCGATATCTACCCCCACGACCTTCACGAGTACCTCGTCCACGGTTTGCATAAAATGCTTTACCATCGATGGTGGGAGTAGCAAGTAGTGTCGTCAAGCTAGCATGACGTTGAACTTCTATTTTTTTTTGCATTAAGAGTGGGCGAAGTTGTTCGAAAGTAGGTTTCCTCCTGTTTGTGTTTAGAGCACTGACCAAATCTTAGTATTCTTTTGGTAGCCCCAAAAGAACAGTTATGACCAAATTATGATCTAACTCAGTTTCACTGATTGCTTGAAGAGCATCACCGATCGACTTGATTTTCCGCATGTGTTCACCCGTGCCCATCGATCCTTTCTTGATACTTCGTAATGCGGACTATAGAGAAAAAGCCATAGAAGTTGTTTTGCCAAGAAAGTATGCCTCAATAGTTTTCCATGTGTCATTGGTTGTTTTGGGTGACCTAGATATAACCATCTATAGTATAGTAAAAGAGAGTAGCATTAATCCATGAAATTATGGTAGTGTCTTCCTTTTTCCAAACTAAATGCTCAGGATTTACATTGTACTGTTGGTCATTAGTATCAATGGTTTGAAGAGAAATAATACCAGTTCTATCCACATGCGTAGCAACACCAAAATTCTCTAGGACATTGAGAAAAATTTGTTCCTACACCAGATAAGTAGAATTAGTGAGTTCTAAAGGTATGAAAGTTTTGATGTTAACAATTGGTAAAGTCGAGATAGAAGACGGCTTGTTCACCATCGAAAAAAAAAATATCACCACAAAAAAAGAGGAAGAGATCAGAGATAACCAACTGGGAGTTTTTGATGAGAGAGAAAACACCACCAGAAAAATCAAGTAGCACTCAGAGAACACCAAAGAAGCAAGGAGAGATCTCAGAGAGAACAGGAAGGACCAAGCAGCACTAGGAAACAACAAGAAGAGGCGAGCGGCACCAGGCAATAGCTAGAAGACCCAAGTGGCACCAGGCGATAGTAGGAAGACCCGAGTGGCACCCGGCGATAGCAGGAAGACCCGAGCTGCACTAGGCGATAGCAGGAAGAGCCGAGCGGCACCGAGCAATAGCAAGAAGAGCTGAGCGGCACCTAGCGATAGCAAGAAGAGCCGAGTGGCACCAGGCGACAGCAGGAAGAGCTGAGTAACACTAGGCAACAGGAAGAAGAGCCGTGCGACACTAGGCGACAATAAGAAGAGCTGAGTGGCTCCACGTGTCAGCGGGAAAAGCCGAGTAGCACCGGGCAACAACAGGAAGAGCCGAGCAGCACTGGGCGACAATAGGAAGAGCCGAACGACACTAGGTGACAATAGAAAAAACAGAGCGGCATCGGGCATGACAGGAAGAGCCGAGCGGCATCAGGTGTTAGTAGAAAGAGCCGAGCGGCACTGGACAATAATAGGAAAAGTCAAGTGGGATCAAGTGTCAGCAGGAAGAGCCGAGCAGCATCAAGCGACAACAGAAAGAGTCAAGTAGCACTGGGCGGCAACTGGTAGAGCCGAGCTAAACCAAAGAAGGCCGTACGACACCAGAGAAGAGATCACCTATGGATTAAAGGTGAGGTTTTTGGTGGATGATGGCTATGACTCAATATTTCCTAATTAGGGTTCCCGCTCCGATAACATGAAAGATAGGCAAAAGAGCTTGGCCCTCTAAGGTTTTATCATTGAAAATATAAAGTACATAATATATATACAGGCTAACCTATTATAGTAATAATACAATTAGAAATACCATATAAACCTACACTAAATAAGGCAACAATAATTGCAATGATACACAATACTAAATATATCGTAACAATGGTGAAATTAATGAAGACTGATCCAAAGAACACCCTCGGTTAAGAATAACCATGCCTTGGATCTACCTCTAACATCCGCTTAGAGGCATATTATCAACTAACCGAATCGATTACTCTTTCGCTACACTTCACAAGTTCTCGTCACTCACGAGACTAGGTCCTTATGGTTTACCATTCTAGGGTCTCTTAGGTCCATCTAGACCGTTTTATGTTTTGATACCACCTCAATCTATCACGCCCCGAGACCGCCTCTTTGTGGGTTTGGACGCACGCATAGACCAACAAAACGGACATTTTCCTGTGATCGCTGAAGGTGTCACAACCTATACAATTCAAGATATTCCAACTAGAAACATAATTCATATACAGATTGCAAAAGGAAAGTACAAGAAATACAAAACATTCGTCTCATACACAATACACTTTACATTTCCTTTTACAGACCAAATTACACTTTACATTTTCGGTTAGGTAACTTTCTTTCTTTTCTATGCCTTGATACTATGCTGACCCATCTATCTGGGTCACAATCTGGTAGGGCGCAATCTATTGTTATGCGCACAAAACTTTGTGCTCAGTGTTGGCTGGATGAAAGGAGTCGCCGAGTCATTGGGAGGTGTGTCACAGTTTACAAGATATAGAGGGGTAGGGAACAAGGGAGGAAGAGAGCTTGCTTTTAAGGTTTAGGTTTTAGGGAGATTGGAAGGGAGATGGGAAGCGAGGTTTTAGGGTTAGGGCATAGGGCTTATGGAGGTTGAAGAAAAAGAAAAAGGGTACGAAAGAAGATTGGAAATT
The DNA here is from genome assembly GCA_029204045.2 of Tillandsia leiboldiana. Classification (NCBI taxonomy): domain Eukaryota; kingdom Viridiplantae; phylum Streptophyta; class Magnoliopsida; order Poales; family Bromeliaceae; genus Tillandsia; species Tillandsia leiboldiana. The sequence continues at coordinate 28,863,856 of CM055073.1, forward strand.
AGGTAGGAGGAGGGGTTTTAGGGTTTGGGCTTAGTGAGATTGAAGAAAAATAGAGAGATCTGAGTGGTTTTTGTTTTACCCTATTATTACAATGTTTTCTTCTAGTACTACTATTATTTCTACACTACTTTAAAGCATCCATACATGCTACTAAGAAAAAAAAAATTGATGGTATTATGAGATTTCAGAGTTTTGTTGAAATACCCTGAAATTACAAAATTGCCAAACATGCCCTAAATATATAAAAATTTAGAAAACTCCTGAAAAGTCTAGGTAATTATGGAAGAAAGTCTATAAAGAAGAATAATAGGTATATGGGTGTTAAAAATTTAAAGTGTTGCGCAAGGCGAGGGGATACAAATATTGCAAGTTAGAAAATCAAGATTGAGGGTTCTATACTCAGGAATCGTAAAGATTTCTAATTAATTACGTCTATTCGCATTTATGCAACCTTTGATTAAGTTAGTCAATTATGATAATTAGGAAAAGTAAATAAGCCTTTTTATTTCTATTATTTTTGTACATCGGTGTACAAAATAAATACAACTAAAAAGAGAAAATCGATAATTATCATTTCTCTCCCTTTCTTGTTTAATGCAAGCAATCACGAACATATGATTAGTGTCCTGTCAAGGTATTTCTCCGAACTATTGATACACACGAGTCGTGCATCATGTATAAGCCTTTTTTTAGCATTTCGTCGAGCATTTGGCATACGCACATGAGCAATGCATCATGCTCAAGTTTTCTTTGACATTCCATCATGCGCAAGCCGTCTTTGGCATTTCGTCGAATGGTTGGCATGCACACACGAGCTATGTGCTATGCACAAACTCTTTTTGTCATTTTGTTTAACACTTGGCACGTGCACATGAACTATGCATCATGCACAAGTTATCTTTGACAAAAGGCTAATTGAAAAGAGCGGCAATCAATAATTTCATTGGCGCTTTTCGTCGATGGCTTCATGTCAAACGGATGGTTGTTGTCGTCGCCCTTCTCTACTGTCCACTACTAGGCATCAAGCGCATAGTCGTTGTCGTCGTCGCCGTCTTCTGCCACCAATGACTATGCATCAAGCGGGTGGACTCCATTGTTGTCGCCTTTTTCTATTGTTGACGGCGAAGCGCTAAGTGGATCATCGTTGTCGTCGTCGCCGCCTTCTACTGTTGATAGCTAAGCAATAAGCGGACGGACGTCATTGTTGTCGCCTTTTTCTACCGCCGACGGCAAAGCTCCAAGTGGATCGTCATTGTCCTCGTTGCTGCCTTTCTCTACCGCCAATGATAAATCGCCTAGCGTATAGTCGCCATCGTCGTTGCCGCCTTTCTCTACTGTCGATGGCTAAGCTTCAAGCAGATAGTCATTGTTGTTGTCGCTACCTCCTATCGCTGATGGCTAAGCGTTAAGCGAATGGTCGTTGTCATCATCGTCGGCTTTCTCTACCGCCGATTGCGCGCAAGTCAAAGGGGTCGATCGCGCGTAAGCCACATTTTGGCGCCAAGAGAATACTTATTGTTGTTGTCGCTTATACTGTCGACGGCGAAGTGCCAAGTGGATTGTCGTCGTCATCGCGGCCACCTTTCTCCACTGTCGAAGACTAAGCGTCAAGCGAATATTCATTGTCATTGTTGCTGCCTTCTACCGCTGATGGCTAAGCATTAAGTGGATGGTCGTTGTCTTCGTCGACGGCTTTCTCTACCGCTAATGGCGAAGCACCGGCGGATGGTTATGCCCATCGTCAGTGCAGCAGCAGCAGCAGGTAGCCACCTCCTTGGTTGATGATGACGCGACAACAGTAACGGGGTACGTGCACCACTCTGGGATGAACGATGGCGCGACAACAGACAGTGTAGGAACGACGACCAACGGTCTTCTCTTATTGGTTGACGATGACACGGTGTAGTGGTTGTCGACGACTGCGTGAAACGATTTCTGTGGAGTCTGGTGTGCATAGAAAGTTCGATGTAGGGAGTGTCTTGACTGGGGGAGAGAGAGAGAACCAAAACCTATCTCTCTATCTACTTTTTTTTTGTTGTTCAATTCAGGTTCTTTTTTTCTCTTTTCCTTTTTTTTTTTTTTTTGGAGTAGATTCGCTCCTCCCTCCTTTTCCTTTGTTCACTTTTCTTTATATAGAGAGGGTGATGGAGATGGTGGAGAGAAGTGGAGGTGATGGAGATGGTGGAGAGAAGTGGAGGTGGTGGAGAAGGGAGGTGGTGGAGAAGTGGGAGAGAAGAGTAAGAAAGTGGGTTGTTGGTTGTAGAGAAATGGTGAAGTGGGAGAAAAATTAGTGATGGTAGAGAGCTAGGATTTAAGTATCCATCGGCACGGGCCGTATCCACCGTGCCGTACCGTGCCAACAAGATTCCGGCACGATACAGCTCCCGTGCCGATGGCACAGTTCAAAACCTTTTTTTCTTAAATTTACTAAATAATTTTCTCAATAAAGTTCAAAATATTTGATAAAGATATATAATAAGCAATTAAAAAATTTTGTTGCTAAAGAAAATAAATATTTCATGCCATTATGTGTCGGCACGTATGTATTTTTTGTAATCGGCACTTATCGGCACGGCTCGGCACGCACCGTGCCATACCGTGCCGGCAAGTTTTCGGCACGACCCCGTGCCACGGCACTTAAATCCTTGGTAGAGAGGTGGGTTCACTCGGAGAGGTGAGTTTAGTGAAGTGGAAGAGAAAAGAGGAGAAGTGGATTGATGGTGAAGAGGTGGGTTTAATGAAGTGGGAGAAAAGAAAAGTGGTCTTTATTTTGTTTTAATTTTGTTTTTATTATTTTATTATTTAATTTTTTTCTAATTATAGGGAAATGAAAGGAGAGAAAAAAAAAGATGAAGATAGAACCTTGAATGGATATTCGCCAAGCACATGGCAAAGGGAAGAAGAAAAAAATACTGCAAATGTAGTCGAAATTTTAGAAATTTTGTTTCTATGCAATTCTCTCTCTAGGCTATATTTGTAACTGTCAAATATAATCCTACTTTAAATCAAATCCAAGATATTAGGAATTTTTAAAATACAAATGTATCTGATCCTAATTTAAAACTTTCGAAACCATATTTTTAATTTTTAGAGATTTGTTCCATACAGAAGAATTCTAAAAATCTCTGAAAAAAATAATAAAAACAAATTAATAAAAATAATAATTTAAAAAATTATAAAAGAATAAATTGAAATCATACAGGTTTGTTATGGCAGTCTATTGGTTGACCTCTTGGCAAGGCATGCCCCAAGCCCGCTGCTGGCCATGCAATGCCAGGTCAACAGACTTAGGAAGTTCAGCCCAGCACAGCCCATTAATTTGGGCGGTGCTGGAATTGCATGTGTGCTATATAGTACCTATGTTGTGCTCGAAGCCGCTCTGGGCCAAGCGACCTGCTTTGCACCTCTAAGCATAAGGAGCAATTTATGGAGCATGGCATAGTATAACTTTTGCACCATTATCAAGAGAGCTGAAGGTGTAATTTAATTGTTGTAAATGCGCAAGGCAAGAAAGCTACAAATTTATCAAATATAAATTGTTCACAAAAGTCAAAATCCATAATTTTTTATATATCAACAGATTATCTTCTGTTCAAAACCAACAGTATTCCAAAATACACTATATCAATGTTCCACACTCTAAGCTGATCACTAACACAGTAGTTTGTCATGCTTTCCTTCTAGTTGATAGTCCATAAAATGTTTTCTGTGCTCACCATAATTGCTTGATAAAATTTTGGTTCTTTCCTGATATGCTAAGATTATATAGTTTTGACATTATGTTTTGAGAAATTTGTAATGCTCGTAATTATATCTTTGCCGCATGCAGCTAATGCAAGTTCACTTAAAGTAAGTTGTGAGCTTCTGCGATTATTTGTCACAGGTGTGCATGGTTGAAACCTTGAGTTTATTTTTATATGTTTTAAGAGCAATGCTACTTGTACATCCTAAAAGAAATGTACTTCTTACATTCTATCCATCTAATGAGTGGAGGTTTTTTACTTGTTACATCAAGTGCCTAATAATTATATCTTACCTATTAGATGGGTGGAGTATAAGATGTACACCCTTTTTGAAATGTACAAATAGTATTTTTTATTTTTTAATATGTTAACTTGGTATAAATCTAGCGCCGTACTAAAGTTATTTGTTTAAACGTTTTTTTTTTTTTTTTTTTTTTTTTTTTTTTTTTTTTTTTTCATAGAGACTGTTCAACGTGTGGCCGTACTTGCTGAAGCAGAAGGAAGTGATAAAATTGAAGCTACCCATCTTGAGAGAGTACTACCACAACTACTATTGGACTTTTAAGGTACTCCAAAAAAACACTATGGGAATCGGGTAGTAATGTGCCCTATAAATTTGATCAGCTTTTGATTGCAGACAGTTCGGTTGTACCATGGTTGACTTTATCAAGATAGTTGTAGAAAAGCAACTCTTAGAATTTGTTTGACCATACCTGATAGTCTGGTGTGCGTGTGCACCTTCAGGTGTATCCAATGATGTTGCAGTTTTGTATTTATTTCTCGTCAGTTCTTTGATGTCAAAGGTACATAGGGATGAAATTCTTTGTTAGTTTGGAAATCGGTTTTTGAAAAAACAAAGAACAAAGAAAAGTTACCAGTGTTTTTTTTTTCCCTTGTCAAACAAGAGCCATATATGTAGAGTTTGCAAGCAATCGAAGTGTAGAGAAATTAAAGAGCGTTATCCTTACGCGCCTTTAAATTAATTTATATATATATAGTAGGACTTGTGTGCTTTTAGAAGCATGGAGCCCTCCGTGCTCCCAAGTTATTTTTAATGTTGGGACTTCTGAATGGGCGATCGGCTCCGTTAGACTTGATCTAGAATATTTGAAGTATCTAAAAATTAAATTTTGCGATTTTTCGATATCATTTACCTAGTGATCGAAAAGGCTCAAAATTAACGGCTGAAAATAAAAATCTCACAAGATATGATGATATGATACTAAAATTTTAGATCAAAGATATTGATCTTGTTATATATAGTATAAAGAATTTTCTATCAAAATTTTACGTGATTTAGATATTTCTACACCGTTAAACTTGCAAACAGCTGACCACAACTATTAAAATTATTGATTTTGAGCCACTTTGATCACTAGGCAAATGATATCGAAAATTCGCGAAATTTAATTTCTAAGTCTTTTAAATATTCTAGATAAAGTTTAACAGAGCCGATCGTCCATTCGGAAGTCTTAATATCGAAAACAACTTGAGAACACGGAAGCCTCCGTACTTTCAAAAGCACACAAGCCTAGCACTATAAGTGGAGGGTTAGGAGAGGTTCCCCCAACCCTCCTTTAATATAATGTAATAATAGATAGGCAAAATCTTGTCTGGGATCTATCTATTTATAGTCGAAATATAGTCTAAATAGACAAAGAATACTAATTATGTGCATATTCTTTATGCCACATGGCCTGAACTGTCTATCGATCGGTCTCACATCTCAATACCTCATGAAGAGCCCGAATAGTCAGCTACTCTCCAGTTTGTGGGCTCACGGCGTCGAGGGTGATCGGCATCGCCGTGCCCGCTAGTCACTTGGAGTCGAGGGGGATCGGCATCTCCAAGCACTGCACAGTCACTTGGTGTCGAGGGGGATCAACATCATCATGCACTATATAGGGAGTCGAGGGTGATCGACATCTCCCCTGGGAGTCGAGGATGATCGACATCTCCCACCACTGTATTGGAGTCGAAGGTGATCGACATCTCCCGTCAAGCCATTCCGGAATGTTGCAACATTTGCCACAGTCTCTCCCTAGGTCTCATGACTCTAGGACTATAACATATGTCTTTTACCTTCCTATTTATCTTTGCTCTTTTACTTTCCTCTTTTACCCTAGGTTATTAACTCTAGAATAGTTAGGATGCCCCAAGAACATCCATTTAAGTAAGAGTTATTTTATTTACTCACTTTGGCCATTCAACCCTAAGTTCTTTACTCTAGTGTTATAAGATATTCCATAGACTCCAATTCACTTATATTTATTCATTAACCCTATGTTTACAACTTTAGGGTGCCACGATGTCTCAAGGACACCAAATGTTCTAATCACATTTAGCTTAGAGTTCATTAACTCTATATTCTCATTTCCACATTTAATCTAAAGTTTATTAACTCTATGTTCTTATACCACATTCAACCTAGAGTTTATTAACTCTATGTTCTTATACCACATTCAACCTAGAGTTTATTAACTCTAAGTTCTTATACCACATTTAACATAGAGTTTTTTGACTCTATATCCATTTCATACCTAACTTAGAGTTCATTGACTCTTTGTTCCATATCACCCTTAACCTAGAGTTCATTGACTCTATATTTTCAAGTTAGAGTTTATACTCTACATGCTTGCCTTAGGTTATCCTTGACTAAGTTCATTGTCACACAATACATGACTTAGATTTTTCTTAAGTCCAATGCCACAATTTAACCTAGGTTTTCTCCTAAGTTCCATATCACACAAAGTATGACCTAGGTTTCTCCTAAGTCCATTTTCATGCAAAGGTAACCTGCAACTAGGTTTTCTTGTCCACAATATGCAAGGCTAAATCTTGAAATCCACTTTTGTCACATAGGGCTAAAACCCTAAATCTTAAGCACATACATATGAACTAAATGCATCTACTCTTACACTATGCTTCTAGATTATAGAAAAGCAAAGGAAAAGAGAATTAGTTCACCTTTTTCAGTGAGATTCCCCACCTTTGTATTCCTCTTGCAAGAATTTGGGTTTGATCTATTTCCTCTTCAAGAAAGTTCCTAAAAACGGGTATTGAGACCAAAATTTTTGTCACTCGAGAAAGTGACACGTGGCGAATATTATCAGTTAAAGATATCAGCCGAGGGAAAAATGGTCAACAAAGACGAACTCTTGTCTTGTTTAAGACCGGTCTCAGTGGTAAAGCAACTCGCGACGTAGGTCATTGGTTAAGAGCATCAATCGACAGAAAGAGTAGCCGACAAGAAAGTCATCGTCTTATCCGAGATCAAGCTTTGGCTAAACGGAACACTCCAATCAAGCGACGAAAAGGCGGAAGTCAGAACCAGGCTTCGACTGCTGGAGCCAAAATAAAGGAAGACTTTGGAAGGAATGAGTGCGGAATTCGGGCGTGAATCTCGCAACTGATCCGGAACGACAAGCAGCGCTCGACATTGGAAAGCGACGGGAATCATGCTCTGGCGCGATAGTAAGGGGATGAACATGGACGAAAATCGACGACTATCCTATTTGAGGAATATTTGACTCAAAAATTAGTTGCTAAATATCCGATAACTTACCCCAAGTTTCGTCGATAATTCAAATCGGCACCTAATAATGTGGTTCAGAAAGTGTATAATCGGTTTCGTCGGCACCGGTGATGGCAGAGATGCAGCAAGCTACCCCCCTCAGGACGACATCATCGTTGGGGGCAGGTCAGCTGCAGACGATTCCGTATCAGGCGGAGAATAGGCTGATCGACCAGAGCGTCGGCCACCAGCCAAACGCGTGTATTGAAACGATGCGAGTGCCCTAGTAGTCATGCTACCAAAAGACGAGACAAATCCAAAGGTGCCACTAGCATCGTAGGTGCTATTTGTACTATTCGGAAGCACCGGTGACGGCAGAGATGCAGCAAGCTACCCCTCTCAGGACGACATCATCGTTGGGGGCAGGTTAGTTGCAGACGATTCCGTATCAGGCGGAGAATAGGCTATGCCACCAGCCAAACGCGTGTACTGAAACGACGCAAGTGCCCTAGTAGTCATGCTACCAAAAGACGAGACAAATCCAAAGGCGCCACTAGCATCGTAGGTGCTATTTGTACCATTCGGAAGTACCTCGCTTAAAAAGAGCCCATACCCGGGGAGACGGCTATTGCTCTCACACTCCCAAATACGAGTTCCAAATTTGAATGTGCCATATTCATTACCTTTTGTTTTGCCTTTTTACTTTTGTCCTTTTACCCTAGGTTATTAACTCTAGAATAGCCATGATGTCTCACGGACCTTCATTTAGGTTTGAATTATTTTGTTTGCTCAAGTTTGCACATTCACCCCAAGTCCATAGCTCTAGGGTCGCTAATAGCCAATAAACACCCAACCTCAACTGAAACGCTCTAACCCTAGAGTTTATAACTCTATGTTGAGAACTCTATCATTCATCCTTAGGTTTTCCCCTAAGTTAATGCCACTCATTTAACCTAGAGTTATCTCCTAGGTTTTAATGCCACACATCTTGACCTCTTAACCTAGATTTTCTTCTAAGTCAAATGCCACTTATCCACATGCAAGAATAACCTTTAACTAGGTTTTATGTACACTTTGTCTCTTAAGGTTAAACCCTAACATGGATATGATCACACATTATCTTCACCACTATTCTTACTAGCATGCTTCTAGATTCAAAAGCAAAGGAAAAGAAGAGAGATCACCTTTTTTTCGGTAGAATCTCCCACCTTGGTTTACTTCTTGACGAAAGTAGGGCCACTTTTATTCTAGCTCCAAAACGTGGAGAAGAGAATTTTTCTTCCTTCCCAAGCCTTCCTTGGAAGCTTTCTTCCAATCCTTAGCCCTTCAAGATATCAACTCCTTCAAAACCTTAAGCTAGGGCTTTCCTCGCCCAAGTCTCTAGAAAGAGAAAGAGAAGAGGGAAATGTAAAAGTGTGTGTGTGTGTGTGTGTGTTTTCTGTAGTGGAGAAGGGGGTTTAAGCCACCCTAACCCAAGGTAAACCCACCATTAACCATGGTTCCACCAACTCTGCACTTGCTATCAGGAGCTAGGAGTACCGGTACACGGGCTGGGGAACCAGTTCGTGGGCTGGGATACCGGTACCCGAGTTACTGGTTCCGGTACGCCAACACTTGGGTCATCAACCCGAGAGCTCGATTTTTCTACTTTGTATGGGGTATCGGTACGCGCCTTGTGGCTCCGGTACTCCAACACTTAGAATTTTTCCAAAAGTTTTCCAACCCGAGAGCTAGATTTTTCTGCATTCCATGGAGTTTCGGTACATGATTGGGGTACCGGTACACCACACAAAAATCTGAAGTTTACAGATTTTGATCTTCTCAAGCTTGCTTTCTCGACTCAACTTTGGTTCGAATGGCTTTTGCTCCGAACCAACCCACTCCTAACTCATTCTAACAGTATTTTTAAGCATGCTCGGAGTGATTTAACTGCACTTTGCTATTTAGCGAAAACCGGTGTACTACATCGGGTGTCAGAAAACCCACGTGCACCAAAAACTTTGCTCTCGGATTGGGAGTTCAAAAGTACGGACACCCGCGCTTGCGCCCGCTATTGTGCTCCGGGTGTCCGTAGGACATTTTCTGCCGTCCGAAACCAGTTTGAAGCTCCAAACTGAATTGTTTTCTTTCATTTCCGACTCAACTTCGATTCGAATGCGATTTATTTCGAATCAAACTCGTTCTAACTTATTTTTATCATATTTTTAAATATGTTCAGGATGATTTATCCACACTTTGCCATTTTAGCGAAAGCCGATGCACTACAGTACGTATCGTGGGACTTGAATTGCATTATCACATCATGTTGCTTTCTGAATTTGATCCACGCTACGAAGATGTTCAAGTTGGTCACAAGGGCGAGATTTTTGAAGCGGAAGTTAATGATGCAGTCAAAAATAATAATAATAATAATTAGGACTAAAATTTTAATTTTCAAAATTTATTTTTTTGGTAATTTTGTTTTAGTGATTTTTTTAATTTTTAAAATTTTTTATGAAGAATAAATTTTTAAAAATTAGGAATATGGTTTTAGAAGTTTTAGAGTTGGATTTGAATATCTTAATTTTATTACAAATAAAATCTAATTTATTATTATTTTTTTTTTACGAAGAAGGTTGCCTCTTGGAGGAAGAGTTAAACTGGAGAATGAGTTCTCTCCAATTCGGGGAGAATGATGCAGCTAGAGTTATGAAAAAAACGCGACATCAACCAATAAGCTGAATGAAAAAACTAGTTTGAGTTCAGCAACATGATATCTTTGGTGGTGCCGCTCGGCTCTTGCTACTAACGCTCGGTCCTTTTTAGGTCTCATGATACCACTCGTTTTTGTGTCTCTCGCCTCTTTGTAGTCGCACTCAGTTCTCGGTTATAGGTTCTCGGCTCTTTGGTGCCACTTGGCTGTTTGGGCCTTTGTTTGATGTTTAGAATATTTCTTTAGAAATTTAATTTATAATAGAGGCTCTATACATATTGGTGTGATGTAATGAGATTATATAGATTTTGAAGAGTTTTATGAATTGAATAATATTATTTAGTATCGGTTGAAAAATTGAATTCTTCGTGTATCCCCTTTTTTATTCTTATACTTTTTCATCTTATTATGTGGCTTTTATCGACATGGGTCAAATGCTCGAGATATAAAAAAAAAAATGAATAATAAATTCTTGTGCTATAGCTCTTAAAAGATGGAAAAATGCAAGCTCTAAGAGAAAGGAAACATAATAATTAATTGTAATTATTTTGTGGTTATCATTCGATTTGAAATAATACATTGCACTAATTACATGCCATCCTTTCTTATTTCATTAACTAATTAAAGACAATTGGTGCAGAAATCATAGTGGGTATTTATTGACAATTATACTACATTATATGAGTGCTCAAAGGACCAACTTCTTCTGTGCAAACCCAACCAGTAAATATGATTTTTTGTATTTTGAGAGGTTGTACAGTGACTAGATACACACCCAATTTATTAATCGGTATAGACCATAGTTAGTTAATTCGGATTCGACAAAAATTTGGTACGGATATAATACGGATAAAATTCGTATCATAATTTTAAAAATCGTTGAAAAATTCGGCTAAAAAACGGGTTCGTCAATTATTCGGATACGTGATTTATACGAAAATAATACGTTGACTAATTAAAAATTCGGGATAAAAAATTCGGCTATTATATTAAAAAAAAATTAAAAAATTTATACTATTAGTATAAACAATTATAATTTTTTAAAATAATTTAATCAATTTATTTAGAAATAAATAAAATATTCATTTAGAACAAAAAAAAATATAATTTTAAATTATTTCCGACAAATAATTTTAATTCGGATTTTCAATAATTCGCGAATAATTCGTGAATAATTTGCGAATAATTCGCGAATTAACTAACTATGCTTTGAAAAAAAATGATTTTTTCACCCAAAAATTCGTAATTCGTGAATAATTCGCGAATAATACTTTTTGATTAAAAAATTTGCGAATTATTCCGAATTTTTGGAAAAAAATCGGAAACGGCACGTTTAATTCGTATTCTCAATAATTCGCGAATTAACTAACTATGGTATAGACCTGATCGTATGTTGAAAGTATATTTAGGTAAAATTGTATAAAACTTATCTAAATTTTGATCCATTTTGATTTAAGTATCTAATTTTTTTAATTTTAATTTTGATATTTAAAATTTCAATTTATTTAATTCAAGATATTTAAAGGTTCATCCAGTAGAAAATTTAGACTCATTACTTCAATGTTATTGCCGCCATATATATGAAAATTATGTGGAATATATGAATCGAGTCAGGTAAACGATGTAATTAAATTTTGAATTATAATAGACATTAAATAAATTAAAAAAATAGTATAATCAATTTTTTTATATATTAGATAATTAGATCAAAATGGATCATAGTTCACATAAGTTCAATACATTTTTATCATATATGTTAATTTTTTATATAACACTTTCTCATCAATTATTTCGACACCCCCTTACTTCTAAGACATCGTTTGGTAACAAGAACTAAGGGGGAATAAGGACTTATCCCCCCTAGTTATATCCAAACGAGAGTAAGTAGGGGTGGGAATAGCTGTTCCCACCCCCAGCCGGAATAGCCTTTTTTGAAAGCCTGGTTCGGGAACCGAGGCTCCATCACGTGGGAACATCTCCCAAGCTTCCCCTCTTCACTCTATCTCCATCGTAGCTCCTCTTCATTCTCTTTCTCCATCTCCATCCCGCTTACCCTCTCCGCTCCGGCAAGCTTCCCCATCGCGCCTCCATCTCCGCAAGCTCCCATCTCCTCTCCTCTCATCTCCGCTCCGGCAAGCTTCCCCACAAGGCACGCTTGCCGAGGAAGCATCCCCGGGCCGCCGCGCCTCCATCTCCGAAAGCTCCCATCTCCTTTCCTCTCCTCTCCGCTCCGGCAAGCTTCCCCGCAAGGCACGTTTGCCAAGGAAGCATCCCCGGACCGCCTCCATCTCAGCATCCGGCCCAGCTCCCTCTTTCCCCCTCTTGCTCCGATCCGAGCGAGCTACTTCCCCGGTGCAGCACGCTAACCGAGGAAGCTAGATCGGAGGACCGCGCGTCCTCGGAACCCTCTCCGCCTCTATCTCGGTATCCGGCCCAGCTCCCTCTTTCCCCCTTTTGGTCCGATCCGAGCGAGCTACTTTCCCGGCGCGGCACGCTAACCGAGGAAGCTAGATCGGAGGACCGCGCGTCCTCGGAACCCTCTCTGCCTCCATCTCGGCATCCCGCCCAGCTCCCTCTTTCCCCCTCTTGCTCCGATCCGAGCGAGCTACTTTCCCGCCGCGGCACGCTAACCGAGGAATCTTGCTTGGAGCACCGCGCTTCACCGGAACCCTCTACGCGACCGACCCATCTGTGCCCCTCCTTTGCTTTTTCTCAGGTTCGGAATACTTCAAAAAGGTATAAATTTTTCAGCTGGTTGAAACCCTGTTGCCATATTGTTGCCATCCTATTGCCATCTTATTTGAGAGAAATGTGTGCTGGTTGCACTCTAGTTGCCATCTTGGTGCCATAATGTATGCTGGTTGTGGTAATATTGCCATCTTGTTTGAGAGAAATGTGTGTTGGTTGAACTAATAGTGCCTTCTTGTTAGAGAGAAATGTGTGCTGGTTGAACTAATATTACCATCTTGTTTGAGAGAAATGTGTGCTGGTTGCACTCTAGTTGCCATCTTGGTATCATAATGTGTGCTGGTTGTAGTAATATTGCCATCTTATTTGAGAGAAATGTGTGCTGGTTGAACTAATAGTGCCTTCTTGTTAGAGAGAAATGTGTGCTGGTTGAACTAATAGTGCCATCTTGTTAGAGAGAAATGTGTGCTGGTTGAACTAATATTATCATCTTGTTTGAGAGAAATGTGTGCTAGTTGCACTCTTGTTGCCATCTTGGAGCGATAATGTGTGGTGGTTGTAGTAATATTCCCATCTTGTTTGAGAGAAATTTGTGCTAGTTGAACTAATAGTGCCATCTTGTTTGAGAGAAATGTGTGCTGGTTGAACTAATAGTGCCATCTTGGAGGGATAATGTGTGTTGGTTGAACTAATATTGCCATCTTGTTTGAGAGAAATGTGTGCTGGTTGCACTCCTGTTGCCATCTCCTTGCCATAATGTGTGTTGGTTGTCACCCTGTTGGCATCTTGTGTGCTGGTTGTGTGTATGCTTCCTATCCCCTGTTGCCATCTTTTGTGATTTTTGTGTGTATGCGTCCTATCTACCTGTTGCTTAAGATCTGCTAAACAAATCGACGATGATGACGATTGCCATAAGTATCTGATGGATGGCATGGATTTACAATCCACTGCTCCCCCATACCATTTGGCAATCATTTGAGTCAAAATTTTTTAATAAAAAGTAAAATGTAATCGGGTGATAAGCAACATACACACAAACAGCACATAAGAAGGCAACTGGGTGATAGGCAGCCTACACACAACCAGCGCACAAGATGGCAACAGGGTGACAACCAGCACACATTATGGCAAGGAGATGGCAACAGGAGTGCAACCAGTACACATTTCTCTCAAACAAGATGACAATATTAGTTCAACCAGCACACATTTCTCTCTAACAAGATGACACTATTAGTTCAACCAGCACACATTTCTCTCTAATAATACGGCAATATTACTACAACCACCACACATTATCGCTCCAAGGTGACAACCAGCACACATTATGGCAACAAGATGGCAACATGTTGACAACTAGCACACCAAATGGGCATACATATAAAGTCGGAAAAGTGGCTTTGTCGGATAATTGCTAAAAATATCGACGATGATGACAGTTGCCAGAAGTATCTGATGGATGGCATGGATTTACAATCCACTGCACCCCCATACCATTTGACAATCAATTGAGTCAATTAGTATTTAAATTTACTAAATGATTGAAATTCCCCGGCATTACCCGTTCAATTAGATAGCACCGAATGATTTGAACTACACCTTTTTCATCTTGTATGCTTCACAATTGAACTACGAGTAGTAATTCACTTTAATTTGTACTTTAATTATTGTTATCATTGTGCCTTCGTATACATCATATAACTCTTATTCCAGATGCATCCATTCAAGAAACATACAAAGCATCTGGCAAGAAAAAGTGTGGCATTCGATGCGCTCCCTAATATCCTAGGTTCACAGGAGGGTAGTTCTGGGCAGCGTGCCCAACCTCATACCCGAACTCAAAATTGGTCTGAAAGTATGGACACAATTTTTTTGTCTTTGCTCACTGAAGAGCATACATTGGGGAACTACGTGAATGGGTCGTTCACCAGTGTAGCCTGGGTTCGCATCATTTCTGCATTCAATGCTAGGACCAATTTGCAAATGACCAAAGAACAGATCAAGAATCGGCTAAAAGTTTTAAAGCACACCTTCATGCTTTATAACTGTTTAGCCAACAAGAGTGGATGGGGCTGGGACTATATAAACAATATCCCGACTGCCGGTGATCCAACTGACTGGGATGCAGTGATAGCGGTAAATTGAACCTATAAGTCATAAAGATTTTTCTAAAGGCTCGCGTACTATACGCATAATTGACATTATACATTCCTTTAATCTTTCTCCAGGAAAATCCAGCATACGGAAAATATCGAGATGGACCGTTTCCGACATATAAGGATCTGGCCTTCTTGACCGAAAAAACAACAGCCACTGGCCGATATGGTTTTACTTCAACTATGCCGGCAGCTCAAACTGTTGAAAGTTCATCCTCATCTTCCCCTGGTGAGGATGATACTGTACTTGGGGTAATAATGTCGGCTTTCAATATCTCACCTACTCCATTTGAAGTAGGATCTTCTACATCGCCTCAATATGCGAATATCAGGGCGGCGCAAACCTCCGACTCCCCAAGCCCTACTCCTGAAATCCCAAATGTCGGAGGTAGTGCTAGTGGTAGCGGTCATAGCTCCGGGGGAAAATGACCACGCTCCCCAGAACCCACAAACCCTCGACCCAAAAATACTACGTCCTCTTGGGGATGGCGGCGCAAACCTGATGCCGGGCTTAGTGTAATCTCTGAGATGGTAGAAATAGGCAGGCAAAAGCTTGAGCTTGCCCGTGAAATTTATCAGACCGAAAAGACGAGCAAACCTGTTATTCCAACCATTCAGGATTGCATGACCCGAGTGTATGCTATGCCAGGTATTACTCCAGAAAGGGTGCTTATTGCAGGCGATGCACTGAAAGATCCAAATAATCGTCAACTCTTTATGACCATGACCGACGACTTAGCTGTAATGTGGGTTGACCGACAAGTGGCCATGCAAAATGTACTATATAAACAATACTTTCCTGGATTGTAGGTTTTGTTTTAAATGTTTATGCTTTTGTTTGTTTCCTCAGACCGTTGCCATCCTATGTATTATGCTAAGTAGACAATTATATTTTGTTTGCATGATGTTTGATGTACTTTTTAAATATTGACTTTATTAACAAGAATGCTTGAAGTTGTGTTGTATTTCAACGTCATATGTTGCGATTGTCACTGTTGAATATATATTGTACTTACAACATAAATGGGTGATTCGAATGATGGTAATGTGTTTTCCTCCACAATCAGTACCACCTTAAGGGACCTTTTAGATGATGATGACGACATATGGGATGATGTACTTGCAATGTTGATTCAGCAAGGTTACTTGACATTTAGGCAAACCGTCGAAAAGCAACCGTGTCGTACCCGTTCATTTACAGGGCACCAGCTAATATGTGATATATTGAATGGTCATCCTGAGCGTGGGTACGACCAGTTTCGAATGCCGACCACGACTTGCATTGCACTGCGCGATGAGCTAGTCCGAAAGGGATTGGTACAAAACACACGCAATATGACAATTGAGGAACAGTTAGGAATATTTATGTTTTGCATAGGACATGGGGTGGCTAATAGGGTAATTGCTAAAACATTTCAACATTCGGGTGAAACTATCAGTCGACATTTCAACAATTTGCTTCGGGCGATTGTAACGTTGAAAGACGATTACATAACACTTCCGCGGAATAATGTTCCGGTGCATTCCCGAATTAGAGATAATGCAAATTTTCACCCATTCAAGGTATGTATGCTTTTATATTAGTGATTTTACTTATATGTCATTTTGATATTTTATTAATTGATTTAGTATGTTTGATGTTTACTGGTAGAATGCAATTGGTGCGATTGATGGGACACATATTTCCGCGGTTGTCAACAAGAGCAAGCAACCGAGATTCCGGAATCTCAAAGGATTTACTTCTCAAAACATGATGGCTGCAGTATCCTTTGAACATCACTTTCTATTTGTCTGCACTGGTTGGGAGGGATCAGCAGCTGACATGCGAATACTCCGATGGGCTTGCGAAAGTGGAGGTTTCACAGTGCCTGAAGGTATATCTCACCTACTCCATTTCTCTTACATTACTTTAATCATGGGGAATATAAAAATTTACATTGTACATGTTTCGTAAAATCTATAGGCAAATATTATTTGGTAGATTCAGGCTATGCAAATACAGAAAGATTTCTTGCACCATATCGAGGGGAGCGTTACCACATTAGCCAATTTGATGGAAACACAGGGGGGCGCACTCATCGAAGTCCACGCGACCTATATAATCATCGACATGCTCAATTGAGAAATGTCGTGGAGAAAATATTGTCACGCCCCGAGTTTCAAAACAGCGGTAGAATTTTTTTTTAAAAATCAGAGTTCAAACTTTAACTCAGGACGTGAACAGACCGCCACATGCATAGGAAATTCTCTGTCCACACGGACAGAGTCTCCCCTATACATGCTCGGCTAGGCAGATACAATGATGCAATCAGAGAGCAGTATAATTAACAACTAAACCAGATATAAAACTCTACAGCTAACACATCCACATCAACACATGACATAGTCCACAAATACTCCAACTAAGAAGAATACAAAAATATCTATGATCACGATACTGTAAACTGGAAATACTAGCACTGGGCCACTGCGGCCAATAGCAGGGGACAACTCTAGCGCAACCGCTCACTGGATCGTCCCAATCTCCCAGCACCCGACTGACCTGAAAAATGGTCACCCAGGGGGTGTGAGATACACTCTACATGTATCCCAGTGGGCACGACGGGCCGAGAAATAGCAAGTCGTACCTACCGGATACAATGATAAGCGGATAGTAACAACTGAATAGATCTGAAGCTGAATAACAAGATGTAGATATAAAATCTAAGCATGCTGAAGTGGAAACAGGGGTACTCATAGAACAAGCTAATCATGCTGTAACTAATAATCTGGCAGGCAGGAAATAATCATGCAACAAACAAAGCTGTAAACTGGAATGCTGAAAAACAAGAAGTACCCAATCAATGCCACTATTGGTCACTGGGACCTCAGGCTAAATACCACCTGTACACCAATCTGCTGTCATAACCCTCTGGGCTCACGGGTCGCCACTGCTGACCACTTTACCGGTAAAGTACACCACTGCGGGGGATCAATCCGCTAGTGTACGTGAAAGAACATCTGGCTCTGTGGCGATCATAATGCTGATGCTCAAGCTCGTGGTCTAAAGACCACACAAACGGCAATAAACTGAGAAATCCCTATCGGGATGCTGAAGGCTGTAATAATCACAAATGCTATATAACTGAATCTGAACAACAGAAGCTGAATATCTAAACTGTAACTGAAACTAAATAGCAGAACTGTACACCTATTCTATTATGCATCATAGAACAGGAAATGCTGGCATAACTAAGCTGATAACCAAACAAACATGGTATATGTCAAGCTGTATAACCCTATACGTACTAAATGCTGAGAATGAAAGCATATAAAGAGCTCAACTGAAATATCTAGGCAACATAGCTGTAATAACTGAATGCTGGAATCGAAATAAACAGAAAGGCTCAAGCATAGGCTCAGGGTTACACCAAAAACAGGGGTCCAACCTACCACGGCACCCCATAGGGCCAACCTGATAAAGCCCGGACCGAAGATAAACCCACCTCAATGATCACGGTGGCTGCTGGATGGCTCGCAAGATGGCGGCTGACTGCTGGGACCTGAATCATAAGTACAGGTCAGAAATAGACTCTCACACATACCCAACCCACTGACACACTGTGTGCAGACAAGCTAAACAGGGAACTTCGCTGAAGTCCCGGACACTTCCGAATTTTCGGAAATCCGCCGATAGATCCTGTCACGCCCCGGGGTCGAAACTGCGACCCGGCTCGCCAACAGATCCGCCACCTATGCCAAACCCGCATAGGCGAAGCGTCCTACCTGCAAGAGAAGTACTACAGCTAAACAGATATCAGAGCTAAAAATAAAAAGTCTGCTGTATAACTAAATCAATCACTGTACAACTGGAAATAATACAACAATGTCCGTCTCCCAAAAAGATAATCATACAATATCCTCATATACAAACTCAGAACTCAACCGGGAGGTATCTCCAATAAATACATCAGTGTACAGGCTCTCAATACATAACAATCCTCACTACAACAGTCTCTCAAAGAAGGAAAATAAAATAACTAATCTACTGAAGCTCTCATCTGAAGGGGTACCGCTACACTCCAACGACGGGTAGGGAACTAGCTCGCGACTCTCTCACTCGGTCAGAAGGATCAGCAACAGGAACAACAGGAACCAGAGTAGAAGTTCCTGTGGGAAAAGACACCACGACGGGTGTGAGAACTACGTCCCAAGTAGTTCTCAGTGGGTGCCGCCAACAAGCCCGACGGTCTGCCCACTAAGTCCACTAGAGCATTAAAGTAACAAAAGCAATGCTGTAAGGAAAGCTGGAAAAGTAAACTCTACAGCTACTATGCCTCTACCTAGATGCTCAAGGAGTGGAACAGAAAGAACATGATGCCACAACTAACTCTCATCTCTGATCACCCAATCTGAACTGACTGCCTCATCAGGTCCAGTCAAGCCTGCGCCAACCTACTGCCGTTACGTCCAGGAGGAGCGGACTTACGTAGGACGTCCATGACTGCCAACACCAGCACAGCCAGAGGGACAAATGCAACGACAAGTCGCGATAGAAAAGCTCAATCTCACGCCGGTACACAACCCGGTCTCGCCTACTCCGGAGTGGCACTCGAGGGGAGCGACCCGCTCGAGTAAAAAGTAACCCATCTCAAGTATCTCTGTAAAGTATCTCTGTCAAGCTCAAATGTGGCTCATGCAGGCAATGATCCACGATCAAAAAGATCGGTAACTCCAAGCTCAAGCACAACTCAGTCGGAAAAAGGACCTCGACTCGAACAGGAATAGCCCAAAACACTCTCACAGCTATGTCGGAGAACCCTCAACGACTCAATCTGATAAATGCACGACCATGGCTGAGTCGGGAAACCTCCACGACTCGATCTGCCAGAACCCCAAGATCCTCAAAGCTAAGTGGGAGAACCATCTCCACCACTAAATCAGAAAAACAACCTCTAGATCACACTCTACCAACTCATAGCACAAAGTCGCATCCACTGCGAGAAACTTCCTCAACAGGCCAACATTGCAACCACTGACACGAGGAAGGGTCCGGAAACCCCGAAAGACTAGAACCTACAATCCAAATCAAACAAGAACAGGCTTTAGGCATAGCCTCTCGTTGTTCTCGTCCCAAGAAGAAGGCAGACCTTAGAACCCAGACCACTCGAATCATCTCGGGTGGTTAATTATAGGAAAAAGGTGACATTTCTTACTGAAGCCATCTGATCTGTAAGAAATCCATATTTAATGATTTTTAGTTCTTTTTAGGAAAACAGTTGAAACCAAGTTTTACATCTAAGCCTCGAAGAGCTAATGCCTTCGTCCAATCAAACAGGAACAGACTCAGGCGACCCTACGATGCTTGGAAGAAAATATTTGGTTGACAAAAATCATATGTGTGTCCAAAAAGGTTCTGGGTTTAAGGTCCTGCTAACACTGATCTACCGCTGCCACTAACACAGCGGCGACAGATAAAACAAGAAAAATAATACATCTCGGGACCGCCGTCTACCCAAACAGCTCCCGCTACAAATGAACAACCAACTACATCTACCAGACTCCACTCTGCTCCCAAGCACGAGTGTAACATGCATCCCACACTAAAAGATAACTCCTGACCACTCGGCCCACTACCCGGGCGAGGAAGAACACTATGTCCAGGAAAGTAGAAGTGTGGATGTCTAAAGCAGAAATAACCCTAGCCCAAGTGAGGGTTTTCTACTAGTCTGGTTACACATGCAACATATGACGGGGTGCTAGGTCAAGTTCCAATAACTATAACTTACAGATGGTAGAAAGCAAGGAGATGACAATACCATCAGATAATACAAGGAATAGCAATTCCTACATTCTAACATGCTGTACAAGCATTTCACTATCATGCATAGTCCTACTATAGCAGATTTAAAGCACAGTCCATCAATCTTGGAGACAAGGCCACCCACCTGAAAATGCTAACTGTCCGGAGTCGCACAGCTGAGAAAGTCCAGAAACAGATATCTCTACACACCCACCAATCCAACAATACAGGAACAGTGATCAATACCTCCTGGGTACAAAAACACGACCCAAAGTTACACTTAATTCCATAAAATCCAAGCATCACAAATCTGCTGGGAACAGTCCCCTTAATGCGAAATTTTCACCTGTAAAACGAACTCCAAAAATTCCAATAAAAATATCACAGCGAGCGTCTCGTCGAGACCTTCGAAACGGGTACCTGCACGCCCAAATCCGAGCCCCGTAGGCCGAGTTACAAATTCCACAGTACAGGTGCGCAAACACTCACAACCACACAACTGTAAACTCAAACACAGATAAAAGGGGAATAGTATACCTTCGGGAAAGCCTCAGAAAAATCCCGGAAAAATACAATGATAATCCTTGCGACGAGTAGATCCAAAAAGTGTATAGGCTCGTCTCGATCCGACACTCGGGTGCGGAGATAAAATTCCGGCAAGGGGCCGCTGTCCAAAAACTCCACCAGAAAACAGCGGCTTAGAAATGCCTCGAAAACCGTGTCATAAACTCTGAATCCAGCAAGATGATCAACACGAAAGTCGAAGACGTACCTCTCGTGATTCCAACGCCGCAGAAATCGTCCAAAAATACTGACGGAGTAGCTCTGTAGACCTCTCAGATCAAACTGTGACGATAACGGGCCTCCGATGAAAAATCGCCACACTGCGCTCCGATGCCGAAGTCGTCGACGCCGCGGCTTCCAAAAAATCCGGGCCTCTGCCAGAAGATGCGCAAGATGAAGATCTCCAACTTTGCTAAAGGGGCCATGGGCAGGGGAGCTCGGGAAAGGGGGCAAAACTCCCCCACAAGACAGCTATTTATAGGCCCAGCCCGAAAATCCGAATTTTGGACTTTTGGCCCAAAGTTTCGGGCGCTTGGCACTTCCGGGCTGCTACAGTAACGGGCCGGGCCCGTTACTGTTCACGCCCGAAAGCCCCTAGGCCCGCCACGCGTCCACCGACACTCCCCGCGCCCGGCGTACGCGCGCCCGCGAATCGCGGAGCGATGTGTGGCCGACACGCGGGCGTGGGGTGGCTGCGCCCGGCCAATCGCGGGGCGCCACGTGGCGCCCCCACGTTGCCTCCCAACCGCCCCGCCGTACGACCACCTGCTCCAGCCGCAGCGTGGACCGCGCGCACCAGGACCCGCCAACCACGCTCGGCCACGTGTCCGCACCCGGTCCACCGTGCACCCGCGCCTCTTCCGTGGACCGCGCCCGCTGCGCCGGCCAACCAGAAGGCGCCACGCGTCCTCCGCCCGGTGCACGACCTCCGCGGTGGACCGCGCGCCTCCGCCGCCGCCAACCGCCGCGCTCCGCCGCCCGCCGCCGCCGCCGGCGCCCTTCCGGCGGCCGGAACAGTACCAAAAACCTCGAAATGCGTGTTTTCGCATCCGGACTCCGAAAAATACAAATAAATAGCCCGTTTCGATCGTTTTCGCGCGCTGAATCCAAATCCGAAGTCCAATTTGCCAAATTCCACTTCTAAAATTTGCCGAAAATTCTCGGAGAAGTGTTCTTTACTCAAATTCCGCGCTGAGTCCAATTTTAATATCCATTTCGCGCGAAACCACATCTAAACATCCGACGGGGTCCTCCGATCACTCACGTGATCCATTATACACCCGAAGTCCATCACTTGAGTCCAAATTGGTGCAGAAATACCGCCGACAGGCCACACAGGCCTCCAGAAGCTGCTAATCGCACTGTAGAAGCCCTGCGGAGATCTGGGTCACCACATCCTCCCCCACTAAAAGAAAGTTTCGTCCTCGAAACTAGCTCAACCCAAAAGGTGCCACAAAAATAAGGGTAGGTACATAACACTGCCGTCTCCAGCTCTGAAGTCACCTGTCACTCCCCGTGATTACACCACAACAACAACAACAACCGGTACGGCATGGCCCAAATTGCAAAATTCTCTCATCTCACGAGCCAGAATTTGCAACGGCATCCCTCGTACCACAAGTACTCGCAGATCTCAAAGGAAACGAGTCCATCACGGGCGAGGAATCCACAAGCCTAACACTCCTGAGCTGAGACGTGGAAGGAAAAGGCTGGGGGAAAAGAGAGAACAACCAACGTAGCACGCACCAAAACCGCTCCCTAGTGCCAGCTCAACCAGGCGATCCGAAACAAACCCCATACGGTCATCCAGAGAAAAGAAGCCCTAATCGGCTAGGGTCCTCGCTCAATCACTCTCGGATCCTGACCATTCGCATGGACTGCTTCACCGCAGTCTACCGTCGAAAGGGACCCTCAGGGACACAACCTCGAGCCCTGTTCCGCAACGGTCCCACCCAGCGCCAGCAACGGAATCATCAAACTCAACCCCCAATAGCTCTCCGGTTCCAGGTATCCGCCACCACAGTGGCCCTATCGGGGTGATACAAAATGCTCAAGAATAACCCAATGGTAACTCCACAGCCACTATGGGAGGCATCACCAACACAAAGGTCCATCCCCCATCTCTGGCAAAGCTGCAATCGGCGCTAGTACCAGTCTCATCATCCATTTGCCATGCTCTCCTGGCACTGCCAAATCCAAAAAGCTCCTCACCTCAACAATAAATGTTGATCTCAGCCAATCTCAAATAGCATCCACATTGGCCGGAATTCCACCGCCGCTCCTACGGCTAACACAATGTGACCCAAGAAGGTAAGCTTCTAAAGCTAAAACTTGTATCTCAATAGCCTGGCATACAGCTTCATCCACACAGCATGGTAACACATCCACCAGTGCTCCTCATGCTCCCAGCTGCTCTGGGAGTAGATCATAATATCCCTGGAGGATCTAGTTACCAAAGCAATCAAGTACAGCTGGAGCACAATTCCACAAACCAAAAGAGTGGCAGGGCGCTAATCAATCCAATTGGCCTTACTAAAACATAATGCCCCTACCGTGTCCTGAACACCATCTTGGCGAAATACTCAGCCGTATGATTCCAAAATCTGTACCTGCATCAATCGTACAACTACCGGAGTATAATTCCATCAAAAGGTCCAGAATAATACTTGGACCTGTCTACACTCGACCCATAAAAGGGCCCTCACAGTCGTGTATCAACGATGTGGTATCACCACCGTATATCAACGGCGTGGCACTAGGTCAAACAGACCCCTCGATCCATCAGATCCTGCAACTGCGCCATCAGCTCTCACAGCTCTACTGGCAATATCCAATGAGGGGCTGTCGAGGGTGGCGCGGTTCCCCGAACCACGCCAACTCAATCTCTATCTCCCTAACCGGCGGCATTATCAACAGCTCAGGTGAAATCACACCCGGAATCTCGTGGCAACAGAGATATCTTTGGGTCCCGGTGCCGCCGTAAGCACCTCTCACACTGTCGCTATAACCAGTGTGCTCTAACGACCTCAACAACCAAATCTCCTCTCGTCTGCCTCTCAGAAGGTCAAAGTCCTCTCCTTCCGCAGTCTAACATCCTTTGGCACTGTGCCAACCAAAACCCAAGCACTAGGTCGAAACGCCGAACTGCCAAAATTACCAATAAGTCTACCCGTATATCTCGCGGCCTCAACTGCATAGGACATAATCCACAAGGGAGCACAACCTCTGTCTCTGCTCACATTGAGGCGACGAATAAAGTCATCCGCAGATAACAAATCCACGCTACCGTTGCGCTACTCTGATATAGATGCTGATGCTGCCATCGGGGTCCACCCGATCTCTGGCATCTCGAAAATTCGCCATCCAGGTACGGAGATGAGAAATGCCTCTGCCGGTCAGTCTGTCCTCCATCACCCGACGCCAAGCGCCGATATCCAGAACTCGCCTCTGGCGGCCGATCCCTATCCAAAGAAACTGCAGCGTCATGCTCCACACACAATGCCTACCCATCGAAGCGTCAATAATCCAAAACGGAGGGACCAACTAAACTGAAAGGTATCCTGGCGCAAACCATTCCCCGTCAAACATATCCTATGCGCCTCATCCCTCGAAACCTGGAGCGTGCAGTTCGACAACTGTATAAACTCCCTAGCACATGGAGGCTCTCCGAGAGTCTCTCCATCACCACCAACCCCAATTCTGCCTACAAAGGCTCCAACTCAAACCTATGAATCGGGATGGTTCAGACTGCCGGGACTGGCTCCATCGATCAATGATGTCCCTAAGCTCAGCTACTATCCACTATCCACCCTGCCTCGGTGCCTCGGCACTGCTCGTCGGCACGGAGGGGGCTGCTCGCTCCATCGGCGCCACTGGTACAACTGAAGATACCACTGCATAGGAAGAGAGTACTGGAGGACACTCAAGCGGTACTGTAATTAACTGTGCTCTCTGCTCCAACAAGCGCATCAAACATTCCATGGCCTCCTCCTGGCATCGGACAGCCTCCGACGTCTGTGCCATCTGGATCCATAACTCTTGGGTCTCGCTCTGCTCTGATAGCTCTGCCTCCCGCTGCTCGGGTTACTAATCAGATGCGGAAAGCGCATTCCTCACTGAACGACGTCTCACAAGCATCGTAGACCACTGCACAATAACAAACATCAGGACACAACAACCATACGACCCAATCCAGCGAAAGTCTAAGACATGTTATCAATTCCACAGCATTATGTTGTCTGCAGCCAACATAATCGCTTAGGAGCATAAACATGCCAATCACTCATCCCGTCTCTTGGGAGAGGTACAAAACTCGATCAGGACTCTCGCTAAAAGTCACGACTCTCACGTAGTCATCCTAATGTCCAACCACAAGCCTAGGGTGTCTAAGTCCTCAATGACCTACAACCTAGGCTCTGATACCACTCTAATCTGTCACGCCCCGGGGTCGAAACTGCGACCCGGCTCGCCAACAGATCCGCCACCTATGCCAAACCCGCATAGGCGAAGCGTCCTACCTGCAAGAGAAGTACTACAGCTAAACAGATATCAGAGCTAAAAATAAAAAGTCTGCTGTATAACTAAATCAATCACTGTACAACTGGAAATAATACAACAATGTCCGTCTCCCAAAAAAATAATCATACAATATCCTCATATACAAACTCAGAACTCAACCGGGAGGTATCTCCAATAAATACATCAGTGTACAGGCTCTCAATACATAACAATCCTCACTACAACAGTCTCTCAAAGAAGGAAAATAAAATAACTAATCTACTGAAGCTCTCCTCTGAAGGGGTACCGCTACACTCCAACGACGGGTAGGGAACTAGCTCGCGACTCCCTCGCTCGGTCAGAAGGATCAGCAACAGGAACAACAGGAACCAGAGTAGAAGTTCCTGTGGGAAAAGACACCACGACGGGTGTGAGAACTACGTCCCAAGTAGTTCTCAGTGGGTGCCGCCAACAAGCCCGACGGTCTGCCCACTAAGTCCACTAGAGGCATAAAGTAACAAAAGCAATGCTGTAAGGAAAGCTGGAAAAGTAAACTCTACAGCTACTATGCCTCTACCTAGATGCTCAAGGAGTGGAACAGAAAGAACATGATGCCACAACTAACTCTCATCTCTGATCACCCAATCTGAACTGACTGCCTCATCAGGTCCAGTCAAGCCTGCGCCAACCTACTGCCGTTACGTCCCGGAGGAGCGGACTTACGTAGGACGTCCATGACTGCCAACACCAGCACAGCCAGAGGGACAAATGCAACGACAAGTCGCGATAGAAAAGCTCAATCTCACGCCGGTACACAACCCGGTCTCGCCTACTCCGGAGTGGCACTCGAGGGGAGCGACCCGCTCGAGTAAAAAGTAACCCATCTCAAGTATCTCTGTAAAGTATCTCTGTCAAGCTCAAATGTGGCTCATGCAGGCAATGATCCACGATCAAAAAGATCGGTAACTCCAAGCTCAAGCACAACTCAGTCGGAAAAAGGACCTCGACTCGAACAGGAATAGCCCAAAACACTCTCACAGCTATGTCGGAGAACCCTCAACGACTTAATCTGATAAATGCACGACCATGGCTGAGTCGGGAAACCTCCACGACTCGATCTGCCAGAATCCCAAGATCCTCAAAGCTAAGTGGGAGAACCATCTCCACCACTAAATCAGAAAAATAACCTCTAGATCACACTCTACCAACTCATAGCACAAAGTCGCATCCACTGCGAGAAACTTCCTCAACAGGCCAACATTGCAACCACTGACACGAGGAAGGGTCCGGAAACCCCGAAAGACTAGAACCTACAATCCAAATCAAACAAGAACAGGCTTTAGGCATAGCCTCTCGTTGTTCTTGTGGTGACCCAGATCTCCGCAGGGCTTCTACAGTGCGATTAGCAGCTTCTGGAGGCCTCTGTGGCATGTCGGCCGTGTTTCTGCACCAATTTGGACTTAAGTGATGGACTTCGGGTGTGTAATGGATCACGTGAGTGATCGGAGGACCCCGTCGGATGTTTAGATGTGGTTTCGCGCGAAATGGATATCAAAATTGGACTCAGCGCAGAATTTGAGTAAAGAACACTTCTCCGAGAATTTTCGGCAAATTTTAGAAGAGGAATTTGGCAAATCGGACTTCGGATTTGGATTCAGCGCGCGAAAACGGTCAAGATGGACTATTTATTTGTATTTTTTCGGAGTCCGGATGCGAAAACACGGATTTCGAGGTGTTTGGTACTGTTCCGGCCGCCGGAGGGGCGCCGGCGGCGGCGGCGGGCGGCGGAGCGCGGCGGCTGGCGGCGGCGGAGGCGCGCGGTCCACCGCGGAGGCGTGCACCCGGGGGGCTGGCCACGTGGCGGCTCCCAGTTGGCGGGCGCAGCAGGCGCGGTCCACGGGATCGTCGCGGGTGCACGGTGGACCGGGTGCGGACACGTGGCTGTTTTTGGTTGGCGGGTTCTGGTGCGCGCGGTCCACGCGACGGGAGGCAGGTGCCTCGGGGCGCGTGCCCGACGTGCGGCAGCGGGAGGCGCGGTCGCGCACGTGGGCGCGGCGTGGGCGCGGTCGGGGGCGACGTGGGGGCGCCACGTGGCACCACGTGGTTGGTCGGGCGCGGCGGAGCACAGCACAGTGCTTGGACACGTGGCGCTGCGTGGTTCGCTGGCTCAGGTGCGCCGGGCGCGGGGAGCAGTGCTGGGCCACGTGGCGGCCCGTGAGCGTTCCGGGCGCACACAGTAACGGGCCCGGCCCGTTACTGTAGCAGCCCGAAAGTGCCAAGCGCCCGAAACTTTGGGCCAAAAGTCCAAAATTCGGATTTTCGGGCTGGGCCTATAAATAGCTGTCTTGTGGGGGAGTTTTGCCCCCTTTCCCGAGCTCCCCTGCCCATGGCCCCTTTAGCAAAGTTGGAGATCTTCATCTTGCGCATCTTCTGGCAGAGGCCCGGATTTTTTGGAAGCCGCGGCGTCGACGACTTCGGCATCGGAGCGCAGTGTGGCGATTTTTCATCGGAGGCCCGTTATCGTCGCAGTTTGATCTGAGAGGTCTACCGAGCTACTCCGTCAGTATTTTTGGACGATTTCTGCGGCGTTGGAATCACGAGAGGTACGTCTTCGACTTTCGTGTTGATCATCTTGCTGGATTCAGAGTTTATGACACGGTTTTCGAGGCATTTCTAAGCCGCTGTTTTCTGGTGGAGTTTTTGGACAGCGGCCCCTTGCCGGAATTTTATCTCCGCACCCGAGTGTCGGATCGAGATGAGCCTATACACTTTTTGGATCTACTCGTCGCAAGGATTATCATTGTATTTTTCCGGGATTTTTCTGAGGCTTTCCCGAAGGTATACTATTCCCCTTTTATCTGTGTTTGAGTTTACAGTTGTGTGGTTGTGAGTGTTTGCGCACCTGTACTGTGGAATTTGTAACTCGGCCTACGGGGCTCGGATTTGGGCGTGCAGGTACCCGTTTCGAAGGTCTCGACGAGACGCTCGCTGTGATATTTTTATTGGAATTTTTGGAGTTCGTTTTACAGGTGAAAATTTCGCATTAAGGGGACTGTTCCCAGCAGATTTGTGATGCTTGGATTTTATGGAATTAAGTGTAACTTTGGGTCGTGTTTTTGTACCCAGGAGGTATTGATCACTGTTCCTGTATTGTTGGATTGGTGGGTGTTTAGAGATATCTGTTTCTGGACTTTCTCAGCTGTGCGACTCCGGACAGTTAGCATTTTCAGGTGGGTGGCCTTGTCTCCAAGATTGATGGACTGTGCTTTAAATCTGCTATAGTAGGACTATGCATGATAGTGAAATGCTTGTGCAGCATGTTAGAATGTAGGAATTGCTATTCCTTGTATTATCTGATGGTATTGTCATCTCCTTGCTTTCTACCATCTGTAAATTATTGTTATTGGAACTTGACCTAGCACCCCGTCATATGTTGCATGTGTAACCAGACTAGTAGAAAACCCTCACTTGGGCTAGGGTTATTTCTGCTTTAGACATCCACACTTCTACTTTCCTGGACATAGTGTTCTTCCTCGCCCGGGTAGTGGGCCGAGTGGTCAGGTGTTATCTTTTAGTGTGGGATGCATGTTACACTCGTGCTTGGGAGCAGAGTGGCGTCTGGTAGATGTAGTTGGTTGTTCTTCTGTAGCGGGAGCCGTTGGGTAGACGGCGGTCCCGAGATGTTTTATTTTTCTTGTTTTATCTGTCGCCGCTGTGTTAGTGGCAGCGGTAGATCAGTGTTAGCAGGACCTTAAACCCAGAACCTTTTTGGACACTCATATGATTTTTATCAACCAAATGGTTTCTTCCAAGCATCGTAGGGTCGCCGGAGTCGGTTCATGTTTTATTGGACGAAGGCATTAGCCCTTCGAGGCTTGGATATAAAACTTGGTTTCAACTGTTTTCCTAAAAAGAACTAAAAATCATGAAATATGGATTTCTTACAGATCAAAGGGCTTCAGTAAGAAATGTCACCTTTTCCTATAAATTAACCACCCGAGATGATTCGAGTGGTCTGGGTTCTAAGGTCTGCATTCTTCTTGGGACGAGAACAACGAGAGGCTATGCCTAAAGCCTGTTCTTGTTTGATTTGGATTGTAGGTTCTAGTCTTTCGGGGTTCCCGGACCCTTCCTCGGGTCAGTGGATGCGATGTTGGCCTGTAGAGGCAGTTGTTCGCAGTGGATGCGACTTTGTGCTATGAGTTGGTAGAGTGTGATCTAGAGGTTGTTTCTCTGATTTAGTGGTGGAGATGGTTCTCCCACTTAGCTTTGAGGATCTTGGGGTTCTGGCAGATCGAGTCGTGGAGGTTTCCCGACTCAGCCATGGTCGTGCATTATCAGATTGAGTCGTTGAGGGTTCTCCGACTTAGCTGTTTGAGTCGAGGTTCTTTTTCCGACTGAGTTGTGTTTGAGCTTGGAGCTACCGATCTGTTTGATCGTGGATCATAGCCTGCATGAGCCGCATTTGGCTTGACAGAGATACTTTACAGAGATACTTTACAGAGATGGGTTACTTTGACTCGAGCGGGTCGCTCCCCTCGAGGGCCACTCCGGAGTAGGCGAGGCCGGGTTGTGTACCGGCGTGAGATTGAGCTTTTCTTTCGCGACTTGTCGTTGCATTTGTCCCTCTGGCTGTGCTGGTGTTGGCAGTCATGGACGTCCTACGTAAGTCCGCTCCTCCGGGACGTAACGGCAGTAGGTTGGCGCATGTTGGCAGTCATGGACGTCCTACGTAAGTCCGCTCCTCCGGGACGTAACGGCAGTAGGTTGGCGCAGGCTTGACTGGACCTGATGAGGCAGTCAGTTCAGATTGGGTGATCAGAGATGAGAGTTAGTTGTGGCATCATGTTCTTTCTGTTCCACTCCTTGAGCATCTAGGTAGAGGCATAGTAGCTGTAGAGTTTACTTTTCCAGCTTTCCTTACAGCATTGCTTTTGTTACTTTATGCCTCTAGTGGACTTAGTGGGCAGACCGTCGGGCTTGTTGGCGGCACCCACTGAGAACTACTTGGGACGTAGTTCTCACACCCGTCGTGGTGTCTTTTCCCACAGGAACTTCTACTCTGGTTCCTGTTGTTCCTGTTGCTGATCCTTCTGACCGAGCGAGGGAGTCGCGAGCTAGTTTCCTACCCGTCGTTGGAGTGTAGCGGTACCCCTTCTGAGGAGAGCTTCAGGAGATTAGTTGTTGGGTCGTATATAATACGGATCTAAATAGGGGAAGAAACACCTAGAGGGGGGTGAATAGGTGTAAACGTATAAACACTCAAAAATCGTTGCGATAAAAAACCCAATGCGGAAATGAAAATAACTCGCAAGATTTTTACGTGGAAAACTCCATCACCGGAGTAAAAAACCACGGGACCGATAACACGGCAGAAATCCACTAGAATTAAAACACGTACAAGGTGATTTACCGTACACACTTACGACTCAACCTTTTCCATACGCTCCTAGAGGATCTTCTCCGCTCGCTCCAGACGCTTCTCGAATCCACGATCTGCGCCCAACGCCGAATCCACGGCGTCCAACGTCGAATCCACGACGTCCGACCGAATCCACGGTCTTCACCCAATAGCACCCTTCGAATCCACGAACGTGCCTCGCTCCGAATCCACGAGAGCGAATGAACCTTGAATCCACAAGGACACGCGAATCCACGCGCCGATTTTGGGGTAATCGTTGTTTTTTTGGGTGGTGATGATCCGCCGAATACTTAGATCAAAGATAGATCGGAAATACCATCTAAGTATTCATTAGTTTGATTCAACTCAAGATGTGAGTATGAAAACCTAGAATCAAACTAATCAATATAGATGAAGAAACATAGAGTATTCTCTAATGATTTCCTTTCTTCTCTATATGTGGATCTATAGCCGTATAAGATGATATATGAAAATGACGGCTATGTGGATTGACCCTAGAAAGAAAGACATAGGGTCTATTTATAGGTTAGAAACCCTAGGAAGGAGATAAGAATCAAAAACCTGCCATTTCTGGAATTTTACGGACGGCGATCCGGATCGTGATAACTGAGATCCGGATCGTCATAACGAAACAACCAATTCCAGAAAAACGAAGGTTCGGGATCCGGATCATGTGACTACGATCCGGATCGTTCATACAGTTCACCAAACATCAACGTTCGGGATCCGGATTGCGAAGCAAGATCCGGATCGTTCAAGGTAGATGGTAAACTCAACGTTCGGGATCCGGATCAAGAGACTACGATCCGGATTGCGACGATGTATGAACGAACCACCTTCGGGATCCGGATCGAACAGCCTGATCCGGATCCTGAACATGTCCCAAGTCCAGTTTTTGATTTTTATGCAATGAAAGATTCTTCCAAGTGTTTCTACACTACAAGAAGTATTCGGATCACACAAATTCTTTAGTTAAACATACCTGATCCTTTTGAATTCTTCTTTCTTGAGATTGAGTTAAATGATCCAACTTTCTTCACCTTCAATCTTCAGGACTTGAAACTTTCACGAAACTACGCCAACTCAAATTCCGTAACAATCTCCCCCTTTGGCGGTTTCGTGACAAAACACAGATCCACTAAAGAAAATTCAAAAAGATATTTTTGTTGCTATCACCATACAACAAAAATTTACAATGGAGATCCAAAATACAATACATGAGTTAAACTCCTAAAACAGACTCTAGACTTAGACATCTGTACTCTCTGCAAAAAGAAATCATTCTTGACAAAAGAAATCGTTAGATACCTCAAGAATTTTGTATCATTCACAAACCACAAACAGAGATGAAGTTTAAACTCATTAATACTTACCATGACATTTATATTCAGATATGTAAACTGATCATAGTTAAAAAACACCAACATATCTTCTTTGCACGTAAAAACCAAATGTCATGAACATGTTTGTGACAAACTAATACATATATAGATATGTAATTGATCAGAGTTAAGAACCAACATATCTTCTATGCAATCAAAAACCAAGTGTCACAAACTTGTTAGTGAACATCAACTTGTTAGTTATATTACATGCCCAAATAGTTAGTCGAATAGTTAGTCGAGACATGCAACAAATCACAAGATAAAAACCAAAAGTTGAAGTTGAGATCATACTTACCTTGATGTTCATCCAGTTTTCATATCAAACATTGTTCACTTACCTTGATGTTTCATGCAGTCAACATTGTTCAAAGTTCTCTCTAACTCTCTCCCCCTTTTTGTCACAAAACAAAGCCAAAATGTAGTTAAGACTACGAAATGTGAGGAGAGTAAAAAGTTCCAATAAAATGTAAAACCTGAGAACTAAGCTAACGGAAGGATAAAACTAAATCCTAAAATCGTAATCCTGCACAAAAGGAAAGGAAAAGAAAATGAGTCAAAAGTAATCAGTTGTCAGAATCTGAGTCTTCAGAGCTTGTGCAACCCATCTTAGAGAGTATCTTTCGCATCCGCTTGTCCATTGAATTGATCTTCTTCGTTATGGTAATGTGAGCTGCCGTTGTAATTTCAAGCTCTTTGGTAATTCGTTGTTGCTCCGTCAAAATTTGTTCTTGCTTAACAGATAGTCGCTGTTGTTCCTTGATAATCGATGTTATTGATGCTTCATCATCTGTGCCAGTTGCTTGTCGAGATGGTGATGCGGCAGTGCTTGTACTGTGCTTTGTTCCAGATGCAGGAACTGGAGTGACATGCGGCAACTTATGGAGGGATTTGACAATAGGAGACTCATTTATCATGCTCAGACATTGATGATAAGTTGTTGAAGTAATGTCAACCTGAAATTTCTGTAAAATCCTCATTATAATCAAGGGAAATGGAATTCTCTCAGTGGGGTGAGGATGCTCAACATATCGCGCCATTCTATTCCAGATAATGTATGGAATGTTGATATTCAATGCCGTTGCCTCTGATCGATGTCCTATGAGATACAAAAACAGCAACCGGTCCCATCTCACAACCTTTGTCTGCATATTTGGAAGTATATTGTAGCATGTGATGAAGTTTAAGAAGCGATATTCAAGACGAAGTTCTTTAGATCGAACAGATTTTTCGGTTGATTGTGTTCCCTCGAGACAAATTCCCTCTATAACTTTTTGCCATAATGTGTTTGTCAAATTTACCCCCTTCAAGAAGTGAACTCCTTTCTTGCTGGCTTCCATTCCCAAAACCTCGCCAATCAATTGTGGAGTAATCTTAAACCTTGTGCCTTGGATGTTCGTGTAGAACTCCATAGGACCGTTCTCAACCTCTCGAAGATGTCGTGCATTAGTGTAGAAGGTCCTCACATGATGCAAACAGTAGCCAAGAGTTTCTGGGAAACGACATACTTGAATAAGGTTTGCTTGTTCAATCAGAAGGCCAAAGGCAGGGGAGTGACCTTGCAGAGCCTCAATGTTAACATGCCTTTCACCAATGCATTCGCGATGTGCAAAGGCTCGAAGACGATCAGTGTTAACGAATACTTCTTCCAAGCGATGTGGGGAGTCAGGAGCTATCGGCGTGTCAACATTAATGTCCTGTCGTAGCCCACAGCGTCTAGTTATTCTCTTTCTTTTCATGGAGATGATTGGTGCTGCCTTTGATGCTTTTCCTGGTCCTTTATTTGCCTTTTCTTTTGATTTAACAGACGCCTTTCTCCTTGAATCATCAGACGGTTCTTGTTCATACATTGAGTCATCATCATCCGTCAATGCTGCCCAGTCAACCTCATGACAATCTACCTCTGTGTCACTGACCTCGACAAAATCACCTTTTTGTTGGAGGTTCTTGGCTCTCTTTAGTTTATTTGTAGGGCGAGTGTGTACCATTGAGACCAGGAGAAGGATTAACCAAGAGAAACACATTGAATTAAGTGCCATTGAACAAAATGCTTGAGTAAAGAAGGTGTCCTGTGAAAACCAACTCAAGAACACAAAAATTCTTAGTTTTCAAAAATTGGAAAAATTGTACCCAAACAATCATAATCATGTAGAGAGACTAAGAATCAAATTAGTTTTGCAAAAGGACTTCTAAAAATAGATCAATTGCATGAATTTCGAAAATCCTTATTATATGCCATAAAACCGAAATTTTAGAAATCGAAGCCTAAAAATCCGTTAATCAGGAGAAAACCTAGCATATAATCAAAACTAAATAACCCAGAGTTCTTATTTCAAAAGAAATTTGATCAAAAACCATCCACAAACAAAATCGATCCAAGAATTTCGTACGTTTGAGGAGGAAAAGAGAAAAACGGTGAAAAACGGAGATTTTGATCAATAAAACTTACTTGGAACTGAAGAACTTGAGTTAGAAAGCTTCCAAGGAGGATGAAATCTAAAGAGAAGCGCTCTGGAAACTTTTGAACAAAAGATTGGAGTAAAAGAAATCAAAACCCTTTTGTTCTTTATAAAAACCTAGCCGCGATCCGGATCCTCCCGAGCTTGCGATCCGGATCGGCTACCCGCAGTGAAAAAACTGCGTTCGGGATCCGGATCGGCAGGTCCAATCCGGATCGTCAGCCCGCAGGAGAAAACCTGCGTTCGGGATACGGATCACCTTGCCCGATCCGGATCGGCCCCAACTTTTTCTTTTAGAAAAATTTCAGAGAAATTCAAGAAAAACCAGAAAAAGATTGTAAGCACAAAGGTGTATCAACTTTAAACAAAAAGCATCGTTTCACACAACAAGAATTAGATTATGCCAAATCTATCAGTAATATCCAAAAATGAAACGAAAATTTACAAGAATTAAATCCCTTAAAGTTGAACACATTCAATTACATCTAACTTGATCTTATGAGTAATGCCTTTATCAAATAATCAATTCGGTAAAGAAAATGAAATACAAAGATCAATAGATGTTTGAAATCCCAAATATGGTAGATAATATTTCTAGACAATCTGTTGAAGAGAGTGGCTCTTTGAGCATCTTTCTTTAAAATCCCACCTTATACCAACCTTGAAATTTGACAGAGTCAAGTATTTCAACATGCATTTTACTTAATCAAAAATTTGAACAACCATGCTTGGTATACATGTGGTAGCTGCACACAATACTCGGACGACCGAGGTGGTAGCTCTTTCCTCCATGTGGTGGTAGTTTTCACACTCCTCATTGGGATGTAACTCTTTCCACATCTTTTGAGCATTTTACATTATCTTTGACTCCCCCTCAATTGGCTATCAATTATTTAAGATATAAAGTATTCAACCAAAAATTGATCTCGATTTCATACTCGACTAAACAGTCAAATAAGATAATGACTATACCAAGAGATCATTGAGAGAGAAATTGACTTTGATCACTTTAGAAGATGATTTAATTAACATAAACGATCATTGCAACAAAGAAATATTATGATGGCAAAAGCATAATAAATTTCTAAATGTGTGAACAGATGCAATTAAAGTCAATTAAGATCTATGCTCAATTACTATCCTATGTATAAACATAGATATTGAATAGAACAAAACAAATACAAAACCTATTTTAAGCAAAGGTTTCAAAAGGAAGTTTATTTCAAAGAAAGCATACCAATTGCTTTTCGCAAATGAATAAAACGTTTTTGATCCAAAGGTTTTGTTAAAAAGTCAGCTAATTGATCTTCAGTTGAAATATATGAAAGTTGAAGAGTATTTGATTCAACTAGCTCTCTAAGAAAATGATATCTAAGTTCAATATGTTTTGTTCTAGAGTGCAACACAGGGTTTTTAGAAATGTTAATTGCACTTGTGTTGTCACAAAGAATTGTTACCGAAGATGCTGAAATGCGGAAGTCACTCAATATGCTTTTCATCCAAATGAGTTGAGTTGAGCAACTTCCAGCTGAAATGTATTCCGCTTCGGCAGTCGGAGTGCTATGCAATTCTGCTTTTTACTGTGCCATGCAACAAGGCAATGGCCAAGATAGAAGCATGCACCACTCGTGCTTTTCCGATCATCCACTGATCCTGCCCAATCGGCATCTGAGTATCCAACAATGTCCAGACTTGTTCCCATAGGATACCAAATTCCGAAATTAATTGATCCTTTGATGTACCGGATGATCCGTTTCACCGCTTTCAGGTGAACTTCCTTTGGTGCTGATTGATATCTCGCGCAAATCCCAACACTAAAGGATATATCCGGGCGACTAGCCGTGAGGTAAAGTAGACTTCCAATCATACTTCTATACAGTTTCTCGTCTACATTCTCACTATGTGATTCACTTCCAAGTCCCTTGTGGCTAGTTCCCATTGGAGTTGGAAAATCTTTACAATTTTCTAGATCAAACTTTTTGACCAACTCCAGTGCATACTTGGATTGACTCAAGTGAATACCTTCATCATTTTGTTTAATTTGCAATCCAAGAAAATAAGACAGTTCGCCCATCATGGACATCTCAAATTCGCTTTCCATGGTCTCCGCGAATTTAGAAGCATCATTATCTTTTGTTGCACCAAATACAATGTCATCGACATAGATTTGTGCTACAATGAAATTATTTTGATAATGCTTCACAAAGAGAGTCCTGTCAGCTCCCCCTCGAGTATAGCCCTTCTCCAAAAGGTGCTTTGTTAACCTTTCGTACCATGCTCGCGGTGCTTGTTTCAGACCGTAAAGAGCCTTTTTCAAACGAAAAACATGGTTAGGTTGTTTATGATCTACAAAACCTTTCGGTTGAGCTACATAAACTTCCTCATTTAAAAACCCATTTAGAAATGCGCTCTTGACGTCCATTTGGAATAATTTGATTTTAAAATGACAAGCAATAGCAAACAATATACGAATGGACTCGAGTCTAGCTACAGGGGCGAAAGTTTCGTCAAAGTCTATACCTTCTACTTGAGAGTAGCCTTGAGCAACTAGTCGTGCCTTGTTCCTGATGATAGTACCATCTTCATCTTTCTTGTTCTTGAAGATCCATTTGGTACCTATCACATTATGTTGCTTTGGAGGCTTCGTTAATTCCCAGACTTTGTTTCGCTCAAATTGATGGAGCTCTTCCTGCATTGCTTTAATCCAGTAGTCATCCTGAAGAGCTTCATCTATTGTCTTTGGTTCGATTAAAGATACGTAGCAAGCAAATCCGCAAACCAACTGCCTTCGAGTTCTAACTCCTTCTTGTGGATCTCCAATGATGTTCGATTCCGGATGATCCTTGGAGATTCGTAGCGTTTGTTGAAACGGAGTACTCGGAGGTACACGAGATGATTCCTGCACATCAGATAAACTAGAAGAACCATTAGATGCATCATTATATTGGAAGTATTATTATGAGAAGATGCACTAGCAGGAGAATCATCATCTAGAGAGATATCGAGGGTAGATTTTTCAGATTCAAAATGAGAAGCTTCATCTACTTTAACATTTATAGATTCTACGATCGTCTTAGATTCAATGTTAAATACTCGATATGCTCTGCTATTCGTAGAATAACCCAAAAAAGATCCCTTCATCACTTCGAGAGTCGAACTTTCCAAGATTTTCACGGTCACGTAAGATGTAACATCGACTCCCGAAGATACGAAAGTACTTGATATCCGGTTTTCTACTAAACCACAGCTCATATGGTGTATTCAAGGTTCCTGGGCGCAAATACACTCTGTTAATGACATAGACAGCGGTGTTCACAGCTTCAGCCCAAAAATGTAGCGGTAATTTCCGGCTATGAAGCATCACACGCGCCATCTCTTGAACAACCCTGTTTTTTGCGCTCAACAACACCATTCTGCTGAGGTGTATAGGGTGCCGAGAATTCATGTTTAATGCCATTTGAAGTACAAAAGTCAATGAATTTTGAATTTATGAATTCTCCACCCCTATCACTTCTAACACGAATGATCTTTTCATTCTTTTCAATCATAATACGATGGCAAATCTCATGAAAAGAATCAAACGTATCAGCTTTCTCTCTCAGAAATGCTACCCAAGAAAACCGAGAGAAATCATCAACCAATAAGAAAATATACCATTTACCTCCCAAAGATGGTTGACGAGTTGGCCCCATTAAATCCATGTGCAAAAG
This sequence comes from Tillandsia leiboldiana, assembly GCA_029204045.2. Lineage (NCBI taxonomy): Eukaryota > Viridiplantae > Streptophyta > Magnoliopsida > Poales > Bromeliaceae > Tillandsia > Tillandsia leiboldiana. The sequence continues at coordinate 28,902,462 of CM055073.1, forward strand.
TTCCAAAGGCCGTTTTGTACCGATGTGGTTCAAGCTCTTGTGTGCAGTCCTGGACTGTTTTCCCTTTTGACAGCCACCACACACAATGTTTTGTTTAAATAAAAGTTTGGAATCCCCTTGACCACGTCCTTGTTTGAAATTCTAGTAAGTTCCTTAAAATTTAAGTGACCTAGCCTTTCATGCCAAAGAGTTTCATTATTCAAAGCAGCTAAGTTACAATTTTCAGAAAATTTATTAGGAACAACATAACAATTGTTTTCCGATCTAACCCCTTTTAAAAAGAAGACATGGTCCTTATCAGTTACAACGCATTCAACAGATGAAAAGTTAACTGAAAAACCATTGTCGCAAAGTTGACTTATGCTTATGAGGTTAGTCTTAAGGCCATCAACAAATAAGACGTTTTTCAAAATCGGGCCATCTGGAATAGCTACCGTCCCTTTTCCAACAATTTTGGAAGATCGACCGTCTCCGAAAACAACGTGTCCTCCGGAGATTTTCTCAAGATTTTGAAAACTATTTTTGTCACCGGTCATGTGACGGGAACACCCGCTATCCAGATACCAAGACGAGCTATCATATGCATGCAAGGAAATATTGGAAACAAGACAATGGAAAATTTCACCTTTGCGCACCCAAACCTTTTTGGAATGCGTCTGTAATGGTCGTGAAGTTTTGTGCCTAGGTGAAAGCGTCTTGTTAAAACGATTGTTGCTCCTTGATGAAGTCGTCTTGCGCGGTGAACTACCAAGTCTCTTTCATTTGAAAAGTTTTGCTTTGATTTCCGGAAAGGAGCCTTTTTGGTAGTTGATGCAAGAGGTGCTTGAGATGAGCGTTCGACTCCCGTCTTGCAATATCTTCTTATGTGCCCTGAAACACCACAACGAAAACATACCTTAGATCTTGACGATCCCAAAGAGGATGAAGTAGGTTTGTTGTCGTTGTTTGTCTTGAATTCCGGTGTCGGAGGAGGAGATACCGACTGAGGCACAAAGACTGTCCACTCGAACTTGGACTGTTCCAGTTTGAGTGTACCCGAGGCCGAACCGATTTGTTTGACCAAGACCAAGGAGTTTATCCAACTTACTCCTTCCTAAAGAGAATGCTGTAAGTCATCCTTGAGTTGGAGAATGGTCTCTGTCATTTCCCGTCTTTCCTGTCGGCCCCTCGCCATAGAGCTTCAAGAAGTGATTCGCGTTATCCACCAGATTTGTATGTTCCTTCTCAAGTTGCTCATTGGACTCTTGAAGGGAAACATTTGCTGTTTATCAAACTATCCCTTCCACTTCAAGATCGGTCGAGAGAGAAGTTACCCTTTTTACTTCTTCTTCGAGATCCTGCAATCTCCCTCTCAACCCCTTGTTTGCTTAGCCGGTTTCTTTAAATCCTGTAAAGATCTGTGGTAGGCTAGAGCAAACTCTTCACCTTCCGAATCATCCGATTCATTGTCCATTGCATTCTTTCAACAGTGGAGTTGGACAATGACTCAGATGTACTTGCCATAAAGCACATGAATGGTGAAGATGTGGACGCGTGGAATGCCGTGGAGCTCTTTTCTTCATCACTTGAAGACGACTCATTTGACGTTGAGTTGTCATCCCAAGTGACGACTTGCATCGCCTTCTTCTTTGCCGGATACTTGTTAGGACACTCCGTTGCAATGTGGCCGTAGCCTCGACATTTGAAGCATTGCAGTTGTCCTTCTGAACTTTTCTTATCCTTTGAGAAGTTCTCCTGCTTTCTTGACTTGTGACTTGGAGTACCCTTGCCTTTGTTCCACTTTCGAAGGATGGAGATTTGCTTGAATTACCCCTTCGAAAGTTGCGGCGAAATTCCTTGTCAAGAGAGCGAGCTGCTTCTCAAATTCCTCCATAGAAAGGTTCTCGTCATCGTCCGAGGAGGATGTATCCGCGTCTTCTTCCTTAGTTGTTTTCAACGCATAACCTGAAGACTTAGAAGTGGATGCTTTTCCAGAAGAATTGTTAGTATTAAAAGTCATTTCATAAGTTTGTAATGAACCAACTAATTCTTCTACACGTATTTCGTCCGGGTGTTTAATAGTTTCAATGGCAGTAACCTTTGGGCGAAATCGTTCAGGAAGAGTTCTTAAGATTTTTCTTACAATCTTAAATTCTGGAATCTTCTCTCCCAGATTAGCACATGAGTTTACGATGTCTTGCAATCGTGTATAGTAGTCCGTGAAAGATTCATTTTCTGCCATCAAGATAGAGTCAAACTTGCTCGTAAGCATCTGCAGTTTCTGAATCTTCACGAGGTTAGTTCCCTCATGTGTAACCTGGAGAACATCCCAGATTTCTTTCGCAGTCTCACATGCCGAGACGCGAGAGAATTCAGTTTGAGATAAGGCATTAAAAATAGCATTAATTCCCTTGCCATTGTAAGAAGATAACTCAAACTCTTCCTTGGTCCATTTCGACCTAGGTTTTAAGGTGTGAACATCAGAGATAAGTTCAGTTGGATTAGTCCATCCTGATTCAATTGAATGCCACACCCTTTCGTCGATGGAGATAAAAAGGCTTTCATCCGTACTTTCCAGTACGCATAATTTGTTCCATCAAAGAAGGGGGTCGATTGATGTTTCCACCTTCAACCATTGTTCACAACCCTATTCCCGCTCTGATACCACTTGTTGGGTCGTATATAATACGGATCTAAATAGGGGAAGAAACACCTAGAGGGGGGTGAATAGGTGTAAACGTATAAACACTCAAAAATCGTTGCGATAAAAACCCAATGCGGAAATAAAATAAACGCAAGATTTTTACGTGGAAACTCCATCACCGGAGTAAAAAACCACGGGACCGATAACACGGCAGAAATCCACTAGAATTATTAAAACACGTACAAGGGTGATTTACCGTACACACTTACGACTCAACCTTTTCCATACGCTCCTAGAGGATCTTCTCCGCTCGCTCCAGACGCTTCTCGAATCCACGATCTGCGCCCAACGCCGAATCCACGGCGTCCAACGTCGAATCCACGACGTCCGACCGAATCCACGGTCTCACCCAATAGCACCCTTCGAATCCACGAACGTGCCTCGCTCCGAATCCACGAGAGCGATTGAACCTTGAATCCACAAGGACACGCGAATCCACGCGCCGATTTTGGGGTAATCGTTGTTTTTTTTGGGTGGTGATGATCCGCCGAATACTTAGATCAAAGATAGATCGGAAATACCATCTAAGTATTCATTAGTTTGATTCAACTCAAGATGTGAGTATGAAAACCTAGAATCAAACTAATCAATATAGATGAAGAAACATAGAGTATTCTATAATGATTTCC